>CAKMHV010000005.1:236500-375008 GCA_927349885.1 Psylliodes chrysocephalus
ACTCAAACCTTGTTTATTTCCTAATTGGAAGATAGTTTGTCTTCCCCCTTAGTTAATGACCCCTTTACAATTAGGGCGCTATTAGCGACTTCAAACACAATTCATATACTAGAAGAACTAGATTTTACTTACATACCTAAGGGCTAATCGTAATCCCAAATTAATACCAGTATATACAATATTTTAGCGCAGTGTACAGAAATTGAATCTCAATAAAATCAATAATATTACTTGTCAGTACCCTATTAAAATCCCCAATAAAATCAATAGTATTACTTTTCAATACCCCACGGTCATTAGCCTTGGATCCAAGGCGAAAGACATATTAAGCGCAACTCATAGAAAAGGTTAACTTCATTTAATATTAAAAATCCTGTAATTTCTGTATATTACAGAAATTCATATCCAAAATACTTATGAACTAAAATAGTATTTGTATCACTAAACAATGTGAAAAATACTCTTATTATAAAACACTCTATGAAATATGATATATGAACTAACCATGAAAACATAGGCAATGAGGGCCTTTAATAGCATATGAACACAACGTAATTTATTGAAATAAAAACATAAAGAAAACTGTATACATATACGCATCAGTGGTAGACTAAATAATAAACCCCAAATTATAACCGAAATGATAGAAAAATAAATACAGAATTTCCACTTATCTCCTGATCTGTGCTATTCAAGGCTAGCGTTGCCGCCTGTGGCATGTAGTCCTATGATGCCAAATCTCTGCTGTTCTAGTAAAGTAGATGAGGTGTTCGAACCCCAAAATGGCTGTTCTTCGTTAAAGAGGAAGTACATAATCTTCAACGTTACTAAGTAGTATCATCAATACAAGTCAGGAAAACTCTAGTATTAGGCAGTATCTTCACTAACAAACAACTGATCCGTACCCAGCAACAGTAGCAAGCAACACCGGTACCAAACAACACCGGTGCCAAGCACCCTAAAATGTGCAAACCTAATTACAACCTGATAACCTAAATCGATCCCGCCCCTTTATCTCTTGAAAATTAATGTGAATTAATTGAACCTCCCAGAGGGTTCAAATTATTGCCTGTCTAAGTAAAGACTATTCAAGCAAAGTATCAAAAGTTCCCAATTAAAAATGAACAAGTAAAACTATACAGTATAACCTGTTCCCCATATTCAACCCCCTTAAAATCTGAAACAATCTGTTATTAAAATGAATGGGTAGCAATATTTACAATTTATAAAATAACACACAAAGAATAAAACCAACCTCTATTCCGGTGGGTGTAACTTCGAATCAAACAGGAAATAAAATCTGCTAGAACTTCTTAAAAACCAATTCTCCCTTCTATATATGACCCAATTTCGATCGGTCTCTAACCATCAAACTGCTCCAGGAAGACGAATGGGTTGAACTTCAATATTCAGTGCTCCTCAAAAATGAGATGAGAAAGCCGGTACACATAATCACATAAAAAAATAACGGTCTAAATACACACGTTAACCAACTTCAAAACGTACCATCAATGCTTCCCATAAAATAGAGACACTTTTACTAGACTCCCCACGCGGGATGATATACAAAATCACATAAAAAAGTAAAAAGTCTCTCAGCGAATTTTCAGTTCAACACCGCCATTAAAATTCCCTGTTGGATTGGAAGACGAACCTGCCACGTGCTACAAATTGCGCCGTTCTTCGCCCCTTATCATGAAGCCTCGACCGCGCAGAATCACTTCAAAGAAAACCCATTAAAACCAATCGCCGCTCTCCGATCTTTAGAAATTATTGTTGGTTACACTGTGCGACCAATGACCTCCTTCATCTGCTAGAATGCGACCATTCGCATTTAGGCTGACAGCTCTGTTAGCACTGCTCGACCAATAAGAAAACCCAAAAACATCGCTTAACGAGCACTCCTTAGTTCACGAAACGCTGGCGTATGAATCGTGGCCAGACATACGTCGTCCCTTCATCCTCCAAGTAGAGAGAGAGAGAGAGAGAGAGAGAGAGAGAGATGCTTTATTGTCGTAAAAAAAATTACAAAAATTTTATAGACAAAGCGTGTAACTTAAATACTAAACATATTATAAAAATAACTAAACAGCAGAAAAAACAAACAGACAAAATAGGAATAACAATTGCAATGGATATGCAATATCCGTCATTATAATTATTCTAATTTAATTTTTAAATTTAAATTTAAACTTTAATATTTAATTATTTAATTAATGCCATTGTATGTGGAACTCAAATGTCTAAGGTACGTTATAAAATTCTGCTACTGTGTAATATGGTCTTTCTAGAAGAAAAGCTTTAGCCAGTCTTCGGAACTTATCGTATGTATTTATAGATTTTAATTGCATCGGAAGGTTATTATACAATTTTTTGGCATTGTAGGTAATGGAATGTTTTAATAGGTCAGAAGTGGGCATTGTTAAATAAACATCAGTCTCTAAATTTCTTGTAGGATATCTACGAGTCGGTCTTTCGGATAAATTTTGAATGTGCTTGCGAACTAAGCAGACGGATTCGAAAATAAATAGAGCAGAAAGGGTTAGAATTTTGAAATTTTTGAAGTAATTTTCGCAATGTGTCCTACTACTTAAACCAAATACATAGCGGATTGCTCTTTTTTGCAGTTTAAAAATAGATTCGAAAAGGTATAAGCTAAAAGAACCCCAGAAAGGTAAACCATAGCGAAGGTGAGATTCGAATAAGGAAAAGTAGGTTATTAATGCAATAGAAGGAGTCAGCTCTTTAGAAACCGATTTAATGGCAAAACATGCGGAGGATAATTTTTTTGCTAAGGTATCTATATGAGCAGACCATTTTAGAGAATCGTCTATATAAAGACCTAAAAACTTGATTGAAGTCACCGTTTGGATCAAATTATTGTTTAAAGTTATAGGTTGTAAAGTACCTCTGTAAGACAATGGCTACAGTTTTACTGGTGTTGAAACAAAGTCCATTCGAATCAGACCAGGACTTAATAGTCACTAGATATTCACTTATGATAGATTGTAATGTCTGCATGTTTAGAATTATTCCAGGTTACACTGGTGTCATCAGCAAATAAAGTAATTCTACCACTTATTCTTAAGACTCTGATGTCGTTGATGAATAATACAAACAAAATTGGACCTAATACTGATCCTTGAGGTACTCCACTGCTTATTGCTAGATTTGTAGAATCCTCACCATTTGCCCGCACCTGTTGATTTCTATTTTCTAGGTAAGTTTTAAACCATTGTAAAGGAGAACCCCGTATGCCATAAATTTGTAACTTATTAATTAAAATATCATGATTTACACAATCGAAGGCCTTTGCGAAGTCACAAAATACTGAAGCGGTGAAAAGTTTATCATTAAGTGATGTGTATATTTCATTAAGAACGGAAAACATTGCGTCGCTAGTGCATTTTTTAGGTAGAAAGCCATACTGATGAGCTGTGAGGATGTTATGCTTGAAAAGAAAGGGCAAAAGACGGTTTTTCATTAGCCGTTCTACTATCTTCGATAAGGTAGGCAATAACGCGATAGGTCTATAGTTACAGGTTTTGGTTTTGTCGCCACCTTTATGAAGTGGGATTATTATAGCTGTTTTTAGACAGTTAGGAAAGAGACCAATTTCAAAGGATTCATTAATCAGTGAAGTTAAAATGTTGATTACTACATCCGGTATATTTAGAAATATTTTGGTGGACAGGCCATCAATTCCACAGGAAAATTTATTTTGGATGTTGTTTATGGTTTGCACTAGTTCATGCTTGTCTACTGGTCTTAGGAAGAAATTTCAGTGATCCTTTTAGTACGTAGGAGGAAGGAGAGAGCATCCTAACTCGGAGATATGTTAGATTTAATATTTTTACTTACATTTACGAAATAATTGTTTAGTTCATCTGGGCTAGGATTTACACTGTTTGAAGAACGGGTTTTATTCCTTAAGTCATTTATTATAGACCAGGTTTCTTTGGAGGAGTTTTTATCTCTTGCGATGCGATTTTTGTAATAGTTTTTCTTAGCAGAAGAGAGAGAGAGAGAGAGAGAGAGAGAGAGAGAGAGAGAGAGTAGAGAGAGAGAGAGAGAGTGAGAGAGAGAGAGAGAGAGAGAGAGAGAGAGAGAGAGAGAGGAGAGAGAGAGAGAGAGAGAGAGAGAGAGAGAGAGGAGAGAGAGAGAGAGAGAGAGAGTAGAGAGAGAGAGAGAGATGAGAGAGAGAGAGAAGAGAGAGAGAGAGAGAGAGAGAGAGAGAGAGAGAGAGAGAGAGAAGAGAGAGAGAGAGAAGAAGAGAGAGGAATGAGAGAGAGAGAGACAAAATACCAAGTAACATTGTAAACTCTACCTCTCTGAGTCGAAAAGTATTATTGAAAATCATAGATAAATTCAGTGTAACCTTGTAAAAATTCATGTGAGCCCTAAGGAGGAACATTTACCCCAGTTACGCCTAAATTCCTTTTCAATAAAATACAACCAAAATACAGAGGTTATTGTAAACAATATCTTTATGAGTGAAAACTACTATTGAAAATCATAGTGAAATTCAGTGTTACCTTGTAAAAATATGTATGTGAGCCCTAAGAAGGAACATTTACACCAGTTACGCCAAATCCCATTTGAATAAAAGCTGTGTTTTCTCGAAAATATAATAAAGTTTTACGATAGGAGCATATTCAAGGTAATTTCTAGATTATAAGTGAATTCTCTGCTAGTTTTGAGACAGAAATAGGCGATAAGGCATAACTTTCGATTAAAACCGTCACAACCCAATTTTTATTTATAACTATTTCGGAGGTCTGAGCCTTTTCATATTTTCCGATTGAACGATTTGATAGGAAAATGTTTAACTTAGGTGGTTCAAGGTTTCATTTTCCAGAAAATTTATTGAATTTGTAGTTTATTCTTACAATGAAAAACGTCTAAAAATAGGCAATTTTCTACCACACTTTTCTAATTAAAAACAATTAATTTAAAAAAAATCAATGCCTGAACCATCTAAGTTGGATCTTTATCTACAATTAAAAAAAAAATAGTACGATATACGGTAATAATTACGGAAATAGTTACAATTAACTTTTGGTCTGCAGACGCCATTCTAATGCACAAGGATACTCTGTCCTTAAAAATAAATTTGCATTTTTACTTTTTTTTAAATACCTAAACATTATTATTATCAATACTTGTTTGTTGCAGTACTTTGTCCACCAAATGAAAGAGAACGATGCGTTTCTTGTTGTCCTGTAGCAACATGTCAGCACAGAATTCCACCACTTTGCGACAAATTTTGTGCAGCTAACTGCATTCCAGGATGTGAATGCAACCTTGGCTTTCTCAGAGATGAAAAAAACTGGGAGCTGTATGCCAATAACAAGCTGCCCTAGAGGTTACTGAAATACTTCTTCATTCATTCTTATAATCTTATAATAATTGTAATCTAAATATAATAATTTACATTAAACTGAGTTTTTTATTTCAATAATTGTTTTACAGGGCGATGCCCAACTCGGCACACCACGCAGGTAAACGGTACAGTTATAGCCCAAGTCGGCACATAACTATGCAGGTACTTTTTTCTATATAGCCCAAGTCGGCACATACCTATGCTGTTATGTATAGCCCATATAGACACATTTTTTTACTGAGGAATAATTTCAATCATTTATTATACATCTGTAAAAGGTCTTTACAAAAACATACCACATATTCCTTAGACCAAAATAAGTCGATTTAAGTAAAATTACCTTAGTACAAAGTTGCTTTGTTTGGGATCCAGAGGGCCTTGAAGTTATGTTACTAACAGCAGCTAGTATACTCGACTAGTTATTACTTATTCACTATGTTCATTTTTATTATTATCATGTTTGCTATGTATTTTTGATTGTATATATATGTCAATGTAATAAAATTACATATTGATTAATACTTGCATTTTGATTATAAATTTAGTATTGTGCAAGTAACATTCAAGGTCCAGTTGCCGTGAATGGTGATATAAAGGAGATGTTTCACCAGGTCCACATTAGGAATGAAGATAGATGCGCTCAACGGTTCCTATGGCGTGACTTTGGTTCAAAAAAACCACCTGACGTTTACCAAATGAACGTGATGATATTTGGTGCTGTTTCATCACCTTCAAAGGCTCAATTTGTTAAAAATAGTAACGCAGAACTTTATGAAGCACAATTTCCTGGCATCGAACGGAAGATCAAGAAGCAACACTACGTCGATGATTACCTGGATTCATTTGTTTCTGAAGCTCAAGCTATAGAAGCTGTTCAAAATATTATATACGTTCATTCACAAGCTGGGTTTGAGATGACGAAATGGATCAGTAATTCCCCTGCTGTTATTTCATCAATACCTGCCCATTTAAGAGCAGTAAATCCAGAGGCCCTCAAAATTGACACAGAAAAAGTTGAGCGTATTTTGGGTCTTTCTTGGCCACCAGTTAATGACAATTTTATATTTTTATTTAATTTAAAGAAAGTTAATCCCGAAATTTGGAAATGTTTAAGATTTCCTACTAAAAGAGAAGTCCTTCAAGTAACTATGTCGATATTTGATCCACTAGGGTTCCTAGCACCTGTAATGGTAAAAGCAAGAATACAAATGCAAAAAATATGGAAAAGCAATATCGCCTGGGATTCTGAACTTACAGAGACTCTTTTTGTTTCATGGAAAACTTGGATTAATGAACTGCAAAGCTTAATGCCTATAAGTTTTCCTCGATATTACTTCCCTTCTTTAACTAATATTCCATTTGTTGATCTACATCTATTTAGTGATTCTAGCGAGAAAGCTTTGGCTTGCGTTGCTTTCTTGAGACTCGAAGTATATGATAACTTTTATACTTCCTTTGTCACTTCTAGATTTAAAGTCGTTAAATTAGGTCAGCAAACAACAATACCCAAGTTAGAACTTCAAGCTTGTGTATTGGCTCTTAGGGTTTCAAAATCTATCATTTCTGAACTTGACTATGAAATACGACAAGTCCATTACTGGACTGACTCTCTTGTTGTGCTTCATCAAATCAGGTCTGAGTCTAAACGTTTTCCTGCCTTTGTTGCATGTCGCTTGGGAGAGATCCATGAAAATTCCAGAAGTGAGCAGTGGCGTTGGGTGTCAAGTCAAGAAAACGTAGCTGATTTAGCAACCAAGGAGTCTAACCCAGTAGATTTATCAGCTCAAAGTCTTTGGTTGAATGGTCCTAGTTTTCTTAAAAAACCCAAAGAATGCTGGCCAGTAGAGCCAAATACTCGTTGTCAGCAGGAAGAAAATATTCTTCTAATATCTGAGAGATCATCTGAATTAGAAATTTTGCCAGATATTTCCCGTTTTTCAAAGTATTTGAGATTAATTAGGTCGACAGCGTGGGTCCTTCATATCGTCAAATGTTTACGAATGAGAAAACAAGATCGTCCAACTAAAATGTCCTTAGATGTTGATTCAGTAGAAGCAGCTGAGAAAATGTGGATTCGCCAATGTCAAAGAAATAGTTTTCCAGACGAGGTACAATTGTTAAAAAAACTCTATATCTTTATCCAAATCCAGCAGGTTGTACAAATTGTCTCCATTTCTCGATGATAATGGTATCATTAGGCTTCAGGGTAGAATTCAATATGTAAATATTGATTTTAATGAAAAATTTCCAATTATTTTAGACTCCAGTCATAAATATACGGTTTTATTAATTCAAAAATTTCATGAAGAAGCAGGTCATATTGGATTTGAAACAGTAGTTAATAATATTCGTTCTAATTTTTGGATTTTAAAATTAAGACCAGCTGTCAAAAGATGTTTTAGTAATTGCCAAGATTGTAGAGTTAGAAAATGCACGCCAGTAGCCCCTGAAATGGGAGCTTTGCCAACTGAAAGATTGGAAAGTTTTATTCCTCCATTCACTTATGTAGGAGTTGATCTTTTTGGCCCCGTAACAGTGTCTATTGGTAGGAGGATTGAAAAAAGATATGGGGTGCTTTTTACTTGTCTCACGGTAAGAGCTGTTCATATTGAATTGGCAGCTAGTCTAGATACGAGCTCAACTATTCTGGCCATGAGAAGATTTATATGCAGAAGAGGTGAGCCTAAAGAATTTTGGAGCGACAATGGTACGAATTTTGTTGGGGCTGAAAGAGAACTACGTGAATGGTCTGAAAATTTAAATCAAACTGAGTTGAACAATTTTCTTGTGGGAAAAGGAATTCGCTGGAAATTCAATTGTCCCCTGGCCAGCCATCAAGGAGGTATATGGGAAAGAATGATTCGGTCAGTTAAGACGGTCCTGAAGGTAACATTAAAATGTGCAAATCCAAAAGAGGAAGTTCTTTTGACTTTATTATTAGAAATAGAGTACATTTTAAATTCTCGGCCTTTGACGCACATTTCCATTGATCCTTCAGAACCTGAGGCTATAACACCAAACCATTTCTTGTTACTCCGTGCAGGAAAGGTAAATAATTATGAAGTAGGTGAAAAAATTTCACGAAAGCAATGGAGAAATGCGCAAATTTTAGCCAATTCTTTTTGGCGCAGATGGGTCAAAGAATACAGACCGACTCTAATACAACGTCGAAAGTGGCATGAAAAAACGAGACCTCTTAAATTGGGTGATCTTGTACTAATTGTGGATGAGAAACTTCCTAGAAACCAGTGGCTTTTGGGACGAGTATCTAAAGTATATCCAGGGAAAGATGGTACCGTTAGAATGGCTCAAGTCAAAACTAAGTTAAGTCATTATACCAGACCTGTCACTAAGCTGTGCATTCTGCCGGGCCTGGAGGATATTACTAACAGCAGCTAGTATACTCGACTAGTTATTACTTATTCACTATGTTCATTTTTATTATTATCATGTTTGCTATGTATTTTTGATTGTATATATATATATATGTCAATGTAATAAAATTACATATTGATTAATACTTGCATTTTGATTATAAATTTAGTATTGTGCAAGTAACAAGTTACAATTTTTAAATCGTTTTTTCCATATAAATTGAAAACGGCATATGCGATTTTGCTGTAATTTGGTATATTGGTAGAGTTTTATGTGGCAAAAAAATGGTATTAAAATTTTTTCCGATAATAATACATAGGCGTAGAACTTGATTTTTTAAATAATTGCACCTTTAAAAATTCTACGCCAATGGAAGAAAAGGAGTTTGAGTATAAAATTTAGATTGCGCAACTTATTTACTCTAAAAAAGGTACTCTTGATAAGACTCGATTACTCTTATGTTTTTCGCTAAATTTCTGTTTTAATAATTTAGAGTGTAAGGTTTCACAAAAATATTTATTTACAACATAATCAAAATAGAGATTTTACAAAAATTGTTTAAAATGTTCACCATTTTCACGCATACAAAGATTTATACGTCGAAGAAAATTAAACTGTATCCTTTCCATAACTTCTTCATCACCTCTAAGATTGTTTATTGCATCTTGAATACGTTGCCAGAGTTGTTCCTCATTTTCTACAGGTTCCCTGTAAACTGTGGATTTCAGATGTCCCCATAAATAATAATCCGTCGGTGTTAGGTCTGGGGAACGTGGTGGCCAGTTTACAGGTGCGTCATTACCTCTGCCTATCCATTTGTGTGGATATTGTTCATTCAAGTGGTTTCTAACGTTTAAAGTAAAATGTGGTGGAGCTCCATCTTGCATAGACCACATATCTCTCCGAAGTTGGAGAGGTAAATCTTCTAACAATTCTGGCCACGTATTTTGTAGAAAATCCAAATAATTTTCTCCAGTTAATCTTCGTGGAAGTATGACAGGACCAACAATGAAATTACCAATTATTCCAGCCCATACATTAATTTTGAATTCGTTCTGAAAATGGTTTACCTTGCATGCAGATTTTCAACGGCATAAACATGTTCATTATGGGTATTAGTTATACCTCTTCTTGTAAAACCCGCTTCATCGGTAAAGAGAACCTTCTTGACAAAGTTTGGATCTATTTCTCTTTGCATATTAACAAATCGACAAAAACCCAAACGAATTTAAGGATCATGGACTAATAATTCTTGTACTGGCTTCTTATGGTATGGATATAGCAATTGTTCTCCAAGCACTTTATGAACGACATCTTTACTTACTCCTAGTTCCCTTCCAATTCGTCTGGTGCTTAATTCTGGATCTTCTTCAACACGTTCTAAATTGTCTTCTTCAACTTCAGGAATCCTTACAAAACGTTCTCTTCCATTATCAACAGTGTTGGGAGCAAAGGTACCGGTCTCCCGAAGACGTCTCTCTACAGCAGCAAAAGTTGGATGATTTGGAAACCTTTCAGAGTACACCCTGACACTCTCTCGAGCATTTCCTTCACAAAATCCTAATGTCAGTAACATATCGGTATATTCTGCATTGGTATATTGTACAGCCATATTAATAAACCATTTGTTTTTTTAATTATTGAGTCAGATAGAACACTTTTAATCGTTAACAAGAGATTAGGTGTTAAAACTTGACAATAATTAATATTCCTCAAAAAATCGTACATGGCAAGAATCGAGTATTTTTGTTAAAAGTCTCGAATAGAGGTGTTGAAGAAGATATGAAAAAAGTACATTTTTATGTTTTTCATCGTATAAAATTTTGTCCGATAATAATACATAGGCATAGAACTTGATTTTTTAAATAATTGCACCTTTAAAAATTCTACGCCAATGGCAAAAAAGGGGTTTGAGTATGAAATTTGGATTGGGTACTCATTTACTACAAAAAAGTACCCTTGATAACACTCGATTTACTCTCATGGTTTTGACAAAGTTTGCATTTTAATAATTATTGTTTATGTTCTAAAATTACTAAAATGCAAATTTTGTCAAAACCATGAGAGTAATCGAGTCTTATCAAGAGTACCTTTTTTAAAGTAAATGAGTTGCGCAATCTAAATTTCATACTCAAACTCCTTTTCCTCCATTGGCGTAGAATTTTTAAAGATGCAATTATTTAAAAAATCAAATTCTACCTATGTATTATTATCGGACAAAATTTTAATACCATTTTTTTTGCCACATAAAGCTCTACCAATATACCAAATTTCAGCAAAATCGCATATACCGTTTTAAATTTATATGGGAAAAACGATTTAAAAATTGTAACTTCAAGGCCCTCTGGAGCCCAAACGAAGCAACTTTGTACTAAGGTAATTTTACTTAAATCAACTTATTTTGGTCTAAGGAATATGTGGTATGTTTTTGTAAAGACCTTTTACAGGCACCTTGTATATTATTAATTGTTTTTTAACAATATCTACAGAACTCTGTTTATTTATTTTTTGTTTGTTTTATTTTATATCACATTTTGGAATGTACAGGGACAATAATAAAACAATCATTAAATTTCTTTTAAAACGGTATTTATTACAAAACTACAAGATTCTACTAGAGGACCACTAGTTATTATATGCGTAATAATGCGCAACTATTTTCACATAGTCAAGTGTTGTTAGTTTATTATTTTTGTAGTCAGATATTTTTTTAGCAATAAAATTCTGTTTCTTTTTTGTATCAGTATTAATTCTGTGAGGTGTATTAATGCTATTGCACTTAATATAAGTTTCAGATTGAACACTTAAAGTTAGTTTACAAAAATAAATAAATTTGGATGTGTTTGATACAAGGAATTATTAAAATGTGAATGAAATGATTTACATGCATTTGTTGTCTTGTTAAGGTCTGCAGATGCATTTGCCCAAATATGTGGACAAAATTTTGATTCATTTGTTAAGTATGTTTTCAAAAGATAATCGGAAAACTTTTCTAAACATTCGTTATGGGGTTTTAACTCTAGATCCACAAGGTGAGATTGTAGTTACAATAACCATAAGGTGGCGTCGAAAGCGACACCGGTACACAATATCCATATTTTTTGAATTTAATACAAAATTTTAAAAAAACACACAACACAATATTAATTTGAACAGTTTTTATTTTGAAAAATACAAAAATCGCACAAATTATGTACTAGAAATAAAATAAACTTTAAAAATTAAACATGTGAAGAACTCTTTCTAAAAATCAAAGTTAATATGTTTTGTAAGGTAAAATATAAAAAATATGAACAAAAAACAATAAATTGCAGAAAAATAAAATAGAAAAACTTTTAAGGACTATTTACAATCAATGCAGATGCTACTGCGGTGTTCACCACATACCCCTTTGTGGCAGTGCTCACACCTGTGTCGGTCTTTCCTATTTGTTTTTCTCGGACAAATTGCACATCGACTCATCGGATTCACTGGTAATTCTTCTGTGTCTTCTGTTTCGTTGCATTTTAGTATAGCGCGAATATTGTTCTTTATTTCTCTAGGTAGATAGCGATTGTGTACCCTACTTTTCAAATGTTCCTCAACCAGTGAGAAAGAAAGATTTTTTTAGAAAATCAGACCGCTTCTGAACTTTATTCTCTTTCCAGTTGCATTTGTAAATTACGTAAGAGTTCACTCCGGCTGTATCAAGCATGGCATACAAAATTCTAAGTGGCCACCTTCTCGTTTTCCTTTCAACAGTTGTCAAATTACATAGCTGATCAAACGTATCGACACCCCCTTTTGTCTCATTATAAAATAAGATTATTTGGGGCTTTTTTGTCTCGTCATCAACTTCAGCTTGATCATGCATGGATGATAATAATACGACCGTCTTATGTTTTTTTGGTACAAATGACACCAGTGTACAGTTTTCATCAAAAACAAATAAAGATGAATTGACCAATTTTCCCTTAGATTCCACCAATTGTTTTGGTATATCAGTTTTGTTTTTCCTCATGGTCCCAACCAATGTTATTTTTTTTCTAGCAGTTTCTCTGCAAGTTCGTAAGAAGTAAACTAGTTATCTGTCGTACAATTTCGGTTTGTTCCATGAATTTCTTTGGTAAGATCTAGAACATATTGTGTCGGAATAGAGTATGGACTATGTCTTTCTTCTTTTTCTATATATGGCTTGGCAGAGCACATGTAATATGTTTTTGCATCGCACATGGTAACCACTTTCAAACCATACTTGTCGGGTTTGCTAGGAATGTACATTTTGAAAGGACAACGTCCTCTAAATCCCAAAAGCGTCTCATCGACGGTTACATACAACCTCTTTCAAATATCTCCCAAATTTCTCTAACGGCAGCAAATTTATCTGACTTTTTTCGTTCCTCTCGCGTTTCTTTCTCATCAAATCTCAAACAGTTGATAATAAATTCGAAACGATTTTTATTCATAGTGCTTCTGAACATTACTGGTCCAAATACTGGGGACCATAAATCATTGAGTGTTATTCTTCATTCTTCAAAACACCACTCAAATACAAGAGTCCGAATAAGGCATTTATTTCCACAGGAGTCGTTGATCCAATGTACCACTGTTTAGATTTATATTTTACATTTTTACGTTCGATTTCATCGTTGGTACATTTGACAATTTTATCCAAAATAACGTCTGAGAAAAAAAGATTCCATATTCGTTTCGGTTCTACAACACCTCTAGCGTCTCCTTTTGGCCCTGGTAAGTGAGTGACTAAATTTTTTTGACGAGTTCTACTGTTTATAGCATGTAGGCTATCCAAATACCATTTACGTGTATTTTTAGAATACATCACCCTTCGTGCATGGACAGTTGGGTCTGCTAGCATAGGAGAATCATCATCATCATCATCGCTAGGAACGGATGTTTCAGATTTGTTATCTTCATATTCAGTGAAATTCCCTTGTTCACTTTCGTCGCTCTCCACAATGTCAGAATCGTTCGGGTCTTCATCTATTAATTGCTCTAATTCTTGGGGTTTTAGAGGTCTTTTTCTGGATAAATTACAAGAACTGGTTCCTGGCTCGACTAATTTAGGTCTTTTTGGTTCCATTACAGTAGTATACGAAATGTTCTAAATAGAGAAAATGCTGCAGTTAAATATAAATTTAATAAAAAGTAACTCAACTTACCCTAGCGATTTTTATACCATAAAGCACAAGGTGGCGTCATATACGACCTTCTCACGATAACTCAAAACTGGCAAAATTGAACACACTTTCTCGTTTGGCATCTACAAGACAACTGAAAGCAAGGAAGGTACTGAGCCGCATCGCCACGAAATCCGAGGAACGTCGTAGTAATCACGAGTTGGATAACGCTCGGTGTCGCCGTTGACTCCACCTTGTGGTTCTAGGGTTAACTCGTACAGTTCCAGGAAATAAAAATCATCCACTTTTTCGGGTTCTAAAAATAGGAGACCAAAGCAATATCTCAGCCATTTACCATTTTCAGAATTTTTATTTTTATATTCTTGGCTAAGTCCAAGTTTTTGAATTTGTCGATACCAAGATTGGGTCAAATGAAATCTGCAGCCGGTTATTTTTACTTTATTCCAAACTTGCAGTACCGTAAAACGGGGTTACTTTGCCAATCGTCGGCTAACTTTGCACCGTGCGTGTTAAAGTGTATTAATATCCTATTACACGATACAGTGTTAAATTTCTAGCAATTACTAGTTTTATCCTATAGAGGGAGTTGCAATAGTCACCGGAGCGGAATTGTACGCTTCGCCCGCGGACCAGACGCCGGCAGTTGGGTTCCAAAAACTAACCTAGAATTCTGTGTTATTTGTTGGGTGGAAAAATCTTGATGGTGAAAGGCTCCCAATCGACAAAAAAATGTAAGAACAATCTTATTCGCTTTTATTATTATTGTTTTAACTGTGTACGAAGTGTAGCAGAGCAATTTAAATAGGAACAATGATTTTTGTTGTTGTTATTTATACATGCATATTTCTTGGTTAAATGGGGAAACTTTGCACCAGGGTCATGGTTCAAAGTATACCCACGAAAGTGGTGCAAAGTATCCCGGTGAATTTTCTTTATTTAGTTTTATTGTTTCTAGAGGATGCCAAGGGTGTATAAGAGGGCCCCAGACTCTCGGAGATATGGCGACTACACGCAACAAAATTTGGAAAAATGTTTAGAAGCAATTAGAAATGGAATGAGTACCAAATTAGCCGCGGAAGCTTATAATACCATTATGAACAAATTGAAGAATGTACACACCAATAAACCAGGTTACCCTGCTACGTTTACAAATGATGAAGAAAGGGTCTTTGTTTCTTGCATTCATCAAATGAGCGAATTCGGGTTCCCAGTGACTGAGATGGAGCTTCGTCAAATAGCCAAGATATTTTTAAATAAGAAAGGTGGGTAACTAGGCATTATTGATTTCTCTTTCATTTTATTTTATTTCTCTTCAACAGGTAGAAGAATACCCCGTTTTAAAGATAACCTGCCTGGCAGGGACTGGGTTAAAACTTTCTTAAAGAGGCATAGGGACCCAACAGTCAGGTTTGCACACCAACATTAAGCGGATCAGAGCAGCTCTCAATGATCATCAAATGCAGGATTATATAGAAAACTTAAAACAAACCTTGGAAGGGGTTCCACCACATGCAATTTTCAATTATGATGAAACCAATGTAACAAATAATCCTGGTCAAAAAAAGTTCTAACCAAACGGGGTATGAAATACCCAGAAAGGATAGTTAATTCATCAAAAAGTTGTATATCCCTAATGATTGCAGGAAATGCAGCAGGTGAGGTTCTGCCACCTTATGTGGTGTATAAATCAAAACATTTATGGGACACGTGGACAGAGAATGGCCCACCTGGTACTCGCTACGCCAACACAGCATCTGGGTTGTTTGAGTCAGAAACATTTTCAGATTGGTTTTTTCAGCTGTTATTACCAAAATTAAAAAAAATTGAAGGCAAAAAGGTTATTATCGGCGATAATTTATCCTCGCATTTAATGTCGATGTATTAGCAGCCTGTAAAGACCATAATGTGGCATTCTTCGCCTCATTGAAAAAGGCATGGCGTGAAATTTTGTCAGATTATAAAGAATCCCACGTTGGAAGCAGGTCAAGTGTGCTCGAAAAACAACATTTTCCGACACTTCTAAGGCGACTGATAGAGAAAATTTCTGAAAACAGTGCTTCAAATTTAGTAGCAGGATTCAGAAAATGTGGAATCGTCCCTTATTAGGGCGATTACATAACAATCATCGTGTCGTCAATCAAGAGAATATACCTGAAATAAAAAATTCGTTTCTTGAATGTTTGGAAAATAAAAGGAGGGAGGCTACTCAGTTTCAAGTCCGGGGAAAGAAAAATAAAATAACAGTTCCAGCCGGAAAAAGCATTGCTCACAGCGAAATCGGTTCTGCTGATTTACCTGGAACTTCAGGAATAGTTAAAGCTCCAATATCCGAACACTCTAAACATCAAGGAGAGAATGAAGTTCCAGAAGGAGAGAAGTCAGACAAGCTTCCTGAACTTACAGATTCAGATGATGAAGTTGATGAAATTCAAGACATGGAGGAGGATATTGAATTTAATAAAAAAACTTGAATCTGGTTATTTTGCCAAATCTGCAGCTGAAAAAATTCAAGAATCAGGTCTAAAAGACATGCAGAGAGCTGTAGGGAAATACGTTTTAGTGTTGTATGATGGCAATCCTTATCCTGGAGTCATAACCGAAATTGAGAACGAAATGGTTAAGATTAACGCAATGGTGAAGTCGCTGAAGTTTTGGAAATGGCCCGAAGAGACCGATGAAATTTGGTATAGCTGGGACAATATACTTGGTGCTATAAATGCACCTAGCAAATGACCAAACGTGGTTTGTATTCTGTACCTGAGTGCGACCGATTTTGGTGGAATTAATGTTCATACGATTTGAAATTGTATTCAATGTATTTTAGGTTAACTGTTATAGTTAAATAAACTTTAATGTTCTGTACTTTTTTAAATAATAAACGATTAAAATCTTAAGTTGTGTTGATTATATGCCTAAATCCCACAACAATTAAAAATTCCTATACCAAAAGAAGCGCACATTCTTAAACTTAACAACGGTGTCGGGTTTCTTTGCCTCGCATAAATTATACTATAGAAAAACCAGTCTTAAATGAAGTGGTGCAAAGTAAACCCATCATATAGCCTACTTTGCACCAGATTTCAAATGTACATATTTCAAACCTGGATCTATATATTATGTTTAAATTAGGTAGGCACATATTTTAACACCTCTAAAATTGATCTAAGCAATCACAAAATTTTTAGTATCCTTCATAGGGTATTTATTACAAACTTTTATAAATAAAGTCAAAATATGGAGCAAAGTAACCCCGTTTTACGGTACTGCCTTATGAATAGCTATCTCAAAATCTACCACAACTTCTTGCGGCCAGAATTGAAATTTATATTCTATGCATAGATTTTTAATTTTTAACAAGCATGTTTTATATGTATTTTCACTCTTATCGTTTAGCAAACAAAATACCAGTGGAACATAATGTCCATTGAAATATCCATGAATCGAAAATAATTGCTTAAAAAATTTAGTGCAGTAAGAGAACGTTCCATCTACATAAATTATTTTTGATTTACATAAGAACTCCAAATTATTCTTGCATGAAAAAGTTACGAGATTTTCTCTGTTATCATTAATTAACAAAAACTGTTAATTCTTTGAAGTTTTTTGAGTTAGCACATTTAAAGCTTCGTGAACTTCCCCAATAGATTTTGGCAAAGCTGGCACCAACTTCCGCCGGGCGTAATATATGTCTTTTCTTACGCAATGTATGTCTTTTGACGTTAGATTCATCATATTTGTATGCTGCTCACCTAGGATTATGATAGTTAATTCTTTCTAAACTATTGATATTTCGATTATTTATTTTAGATATTCCTATTTTATATCAAATATATTTTTACTCATAACATTTTGACAGTTCCAAATTTAAATTTTCACATAGTCAAGTTTAGTCAGTTTATTATTTTTGAATTCAGATATTTTCTTAGCAATAAAATTCTGTTTCTTTTTTGTATCAGTATTAATTCTGTGAGGTGTATTAATACTATTGCACTTATTATAAGTTTTAGATATTCCTATTTTATAACAAATATATGTTTACTAATAACATTTTGATAGTTCCAAATTTTAATTTTTGTCATTGATATCGACCTTTTTTTATTGAAAGTTGCAAAATTGTATAGGTAGGTACTAGTTGTCTCTTTGATAAGATATAAAATTGACCGTAGTATAGTGTGCCGAGATGGGATACACCCTTTCTATTACCTGTAAGTTCTGTGTGCCGAGATGGGTCATTACAAAAGGACCGGCAATATGTCATGAACTTGACCGTAATTAAGTGTGCCGAGACGGGCTACACCCGTTTTACATACTACCAATGTTGTTCAACAACACATTAGTGATAATTAAAAGATAAGTAGGACTACATTGATAAAATTTATTTAAAATTAAAATTAAATGTTTTAAATTCTCTGTATAAAAATAAACATTCATTTCTGATAATCATAAATTTATTATCATTTGTTAAGTAAACATGAAGCTAATAATAATTGTATGTTTTTTAGTAACTATTATCAACAAAGTTTATTCGAAAACTGGTGAGAGTTTTACATATTTAAAAACCCTAATACAATAATAATTGAAAGAACAAACGACTTACCTGTAAGGAAGTTCGTAAGTGTATGGAAAATTTATTATAAGTCTACAAATTTTTATTTATAATCGGAAGTTTTTAGTAAGTTTTTAGAACAAAATTCTTATTTTTAAACTTGAAACAATCTAATTTTTGTACATTTGCAAAATAAAATTAGCAGACAATTTTCTTTTTTAAATTAATTTTTGAAAACTTTATATAATGTGATGTTTGTTTATTTTCAAACAACAGTTTATTTATTAATAATTTATTTAAACACTTATTTATTTTAAACAATACTATTTTAATTTATATATACTTCGAATGTTGTAAGGGGTTTTCTCGCCTCAGAGAAAACGGTTCCTTACGAATGACGCTGGTTACGGACGGTTCTCGAGCGCCAGATTTTTGGTGATGGTTTACTCCACAAACTCCCGAAACAGCATCGAAAGTACTCGGGCAGCACAGATGGAGATATAAAATTCCAGGGGTCAAAGGTTACTTAGACTCAAATAATTAGTAGCCACAAATAATGGGCTTTAATCACTACTTGTGGTTGCAAAGAATTTTTCACTGCTGAAAAATAAGGGGGAAGTAAATTGGTAATCAGTAAACTCAGTAATAGTCACGGTAATTTTGACACATATATTGATTTTAACTATATACACTAAAAAAAATAAAAATAAGATATTTCAACGCCCACCCTCGGTTATGAAACCCTGAACAAAAAAAAAATGAAGCAATGGCAAAACGGTAACGAACGGCTGATATAGTTGGCAGGTATTCTCAATCAGACTGCTTAAACTGGATACGGTAAAGGGGTCGCGTATACAAAAAAAAATTGTATTCGGAAATCTCAGACTAAGGTCAAAATTTAAATCTCGGATAATATGAATTCTAAATTTACGGCAATTACTCTCAAATCAAGAAAAAAATAATCTAATTGTAAATCATGGATAATACGGATTCAACAATTTAAATTTACGGTAATTGTTTAAATCGCAAAGCAAATCAAAATTTTATTCAAAGATATTAGTTTTAAAAATTCCAAAATTTACGGTAGTAAATCAAAATTTAAATCAAGGCTAGTATGAATAAAAAAAAATTAAACTTCGGCACTTCTGTAACTCGTGAGGACCACTCGAAATCTTTCTAAATGTTTGTTTCGTTTTTAAAACCCCTGAATACAATGAGCAAGCTACGGTGAATCAAAACCACACTACCTCTTATTGTTATTTATTATTATAACCCCAAGTCAGACAAGGATATCTAGGAAGAAAAATAACACACGGAACTTTAAGCCATCAGTGAGTTATTTGGGAATAGACAGGAAGGAAAATTAACACACGGAACTTTAAGCCCTCAGTGAGTTAATTGCGGAAAGCTAGGAACGAAAATAACACACGGAACTTTAAGCCCTCAGTGAGTTATTTGGGAATAGACAGGAAGGAAAATTAACACACGGAACTTTAAGCCCTCAGTGAGTTAGTTGCGGAAAGCTAGGAACGAAAATAACACACGGAACTTTAAGCGCTCAGTGAGTTATTTGGAAGTAGCCAGGACGGAAAAATTAAGGAACGGAAATTTTATATTCAAAACAGGAAATGATACCCTCCCCTTTAGTAAAAAAAAATATCGCGAACAGTCAAACTAAACCAACAAAAAAAAATATTTAATTCCCTTATTTCCCTCAAATAGGAATTTAACAAATCTATTCTTTTAAAAGTCTATCTAAATTTTAAAAAAATGAACACTCTAATTCCTATCTTTTCCCAATTTACTTATTTAATAATTCTCTTTACAAAGTTAATTTATAACGGAAGCAGTCCTCACCGTTTGAAGACGATAATAAAAAAAAAATAAACACGGTCAATATCAAAACAAGAAACTATTCTTCGACTGTTAATTTAATTATTAAATTTCGGAATTTTTACAAAATTATTTACGTGTTAAAATGTGATCTCAAACGGTGTTTAAATATACTAATTTAATTCGGTTTTAATTCCTATCTAAACTCGATACTACGGCAAAAAAATAAAAACGGGTTTTTTGTACTAACTGCGGTAAATATGGTTTTAGCTCGCGGTGCTGCTTTTAAATTTGTCGACTGACTCTTTCGATCGCTCGGAATGGAATTAAAACATCCTGCCGCGATCAGTGTTGCCAATACCCAAATTTGAAATTATACGATGGTTGGGTACAAAAGATACGCATTTTATACGAATTGCAGATTTAGCTTTGTAGCCACATCTTTGCATTTGAGGATATCAAATTTGTGTTGCTGCCAGGTTTGGCTTTAGGTTTGTGAGAAGGGGGACTGCCGAGAAAATAACTGTGGCAATGCAGATTCATTCAGATAGACTGCCAAAAGCCAAAAGTTCCAAAGAAAAGTGCATTTCAATAATGTGAACAATATCGGTTCGGTGAATACCCGGTTTCGGGTCTGTTTTCATTTGTCAATGTGGCTTTTTTTAAAATAAGCAGCCAGCTAGCTACCAGTCAGCCACTGTTTAACAAAAGTAGAGCAGAAGACAAACTGGAAAAACTAAGTTGTCCAAATAAACTCAGAAGTGCCTAAACTTATTTCTAAAATAAATGGATATCCAAAAAGATCCATAGTTTTTTCCAGAATATACGGAAATTATACGGAATTTCAAAGAGTTAGAAAAAGATACGCTGGCAAGTTAGAATATACGAAAATCGTATAATTATACGCAAATCGGCAACACTGGCCGCGATGGTCTCGTGCTCGGGTCAAAAATATTTACCAATGTTCCACGCATGATCAACTTAAGTGGGAAAAGGTACTAGAGAAGGGGACGGTGCTTGCTGCCGGCGTTCGTTATCGTGTAAAAATATTAAAAATAATAAATTCCCAAATCTACAATTTTCTAGATTATAAATTCAAAACCCTGGTTTAAAATGACTTTTGAAAACCATTGCTATATTGTGAAAGTACTATGAATTTTCGGATTATTATATATTTCAAAATAATACATACAGGGTGAAGCCAAAAAGTTGATTTATAAATTATAATAGTAACAAATAATTAATTTTATTAAATTGACATGCCGGATTCTAATGAAAGTTAGATTTAAAATTATTAATAAGAATACTAATTCGGCAATTGAATAAAAAAAAAATAGTAATGAAAAATGACTTCATTACAGTCCAAATATCCATTTAATAATTCATGTAAAAAGACAAGGTTGATTATAGAGCGTCTATGTTCCAATTTTTCAATTTCAAACTCTATTATTAGAAAATAATGAGTATTAAATTTCATAGTTTTTATTAGAAAACGAAAAATGTATAAAAAAGACGGCCCTGTTTTCTTCAGAATTTAACAATGAAATTGTTTTATAAAAGAGCGTTTAATTTTTATCAAAACCTCAGTTAAAAAAGTCCAAGGGACGCTAAATTGGTGATTTTAACCTTATCCGCCCTGCGTTGAATTTTTAACTTTGTGAAATATCTGTAACTATAACGTTTGGAGGGTGGGATGCCCTACGGCACTTAGGCGTCTTTAGGCCCATTGTACATCCTCCTAAGTTGTTAGGCACCTCCTAGCTCCTAAACCAGCCCTCAGATTTGCTATAACGTCGTCAAGAGGTGCCTCTCTTATATAGGCCGGTGTTAGCCAATTCTCGCCAAACACAAATGTTTTAATAATGAGAGCGTCGGGCAATATTTAAGGTGGTTTCATATTCTTACTCGCATCCTCTACCGAGTGCGGATTCTGACAGCTCTATTCCATGGCGATGTTTCCGTACTTGTCAGGAGGCGCAAATTCCATCTAGTTGTATTCAAGTATGTATTTTCTCTGTCAGGATAACTTAAAAGCTCCCTAGTAACTATGCAGATTCTTTTTTCATTTCATCTTTCTTTTGTGAAGTATAACTTAAGCCTAACCACGTCGTAGAAATCGAAAAAGTTCTTCACGTGTCGCGTTTTGATTAGGATTTCAAAAAATGTATGTGAACATATTTGGGCCCTCTACCTCTTACGCCTGTCCATGTAACAATCCTCCTTCACTTTTTAAGCAAGTATTAGAAAATAAATGGTCCTCTACCCCTTAAGCCCATACGTGTAAAAATATTTGAAATCTTTACCTCTTAATCTTACGCCTGTAAAAATAATATTAGGAAGGATCGTTTATCTTTTTGATCCCAATATCAACTTTAGATAATAAAATTCAAATCAAATCTTTCAAAATATGTTGTTACTTTAAAATGGGGATTTTAACCTTTTTGGTTAAATTATCTCCCGATCCCAGGGTTTTCTGTGAAGTGGTTCCGGCACTTAAATTTATATTTTTAATTAAACAAGAGGGTTGTTTCTTTACAGTATTTTATTATCTGCAGCAAATAGATGGAGTTTGTTGTTTATAAGATATTTACAATGGGATGAAGTTATGCTACAATTAATAGAGAATAATATATTATTTACAATAAAATCAAGCCCGGGTCTTCTGTGTGGTATGCATACTATACGTGAAGATTCACAACTAATCTTTTGGGCCATACAAAGTAAGTAAACCTATATTATATTTAAAAAGCCAGTTATTAATTTAGATATCAAATCTATAAGTTTTATATGGATTTTATATATTTTGTAGGTTATTGAAGACTACCTCCTATTTAATAAAAAGAACAATCCTAGTTTTCTCTAAGCATTATGGACTATGGTTATGAGTACGAAAAATATGTGAAAATAAATAATAAAGTGGTATATCTTGTATTGCTACTACTTAGCTGCGTTCCAGTAGACTTCGGAGACTCAGGATTTCCTCAAAAGTGCATTCACTGCTTCTTAGCCTAGTGATGTCAGCCTCTGTTGGATGTACGTAACCTGTACCTACTCAGGAATATTCGTGAAGGTTTCTTCGAGTCCAAAGATGAATTAAGAGGGTGAATAACGATTGGAAAACAAGACAATCTGATGTGATACGATAAGGTAAGTTATTACACGATAACTTAAGAAAAGAAAAGAGACCTAAAATAATATTTTACATTTTAACAACCAGAGTAAATTTTAAATAGAATATTTTGAAGAAGTTATTTCTATAAGACTCACCTTGGCGTGGCGTGAGGCCTCCAAGTGGCTTCGATAAAGTCGAAGTTTTTAAATTCTAAATCTAAGAATAATTATGAAAATTATATCCACAGTGATGTGATATTTACTAGTTTTCGTAAATATTGAAATATTCAATAATATATTCTAAATTTATGTAAAAATCCGCAATAATGCGAGCACGTTCTTCACGAACCAAAATGTGCGTTCTAAAAAGAAAGCTTTCCAAAAAAGTTCCTTTTTTTGTTATTGACCTTAGCCGGTCTTGTTAGTCTAGAGGTAAGACTATAGAAAAGATCTGGTTGTAGGTTTACCTGAGAAATTTTAGTTTGCTAATTGACAATTTTTATGTATGAGAAGAAAAGAAGAATCATTGAACTTCGAACCTTTGAAATTCTAAAGGTTATTTTATTGTTATTAATTTATTCAGGGTTTAATATTTATTTTTATTTTTCAGGAAAGTCACTATAAGAAGATAGAAAAGACCCTTTTAGTGAACTAAGAAGAATTATGATGGGAGTAGAACATTTGAAATAAATTGTTATACTTTGTACTAGAAGAATATCCCGAATAAAGTTAATAGTTTTACTTTGCCTTCATTTATTTTGTGTCAACTTATTGGAAAACAGGTAAATTTACTATTTGTTTTAAATTATTCCCAGAAAAGATATTCAAATTTAAATTAATTAAATTTTTACAATTAACCCGTAACAATGTTTAAAAAACTTTAAATAATTTGTATTAAAAGAATAACAAATTCACAGTCGACAAGCAGTAAATTCGCTGCCCATGCCGCAGTGTATAAAATAAGCTCTATAAGAAATGTACTACATTTTAAAATACTGATATTTAAAGTACATACTAAAGTTCAAACGAAAATTCTAAAAAATCAATAGGGTTATCAGCTGAAAGAAATGCTTCAATTAAATAAAAACCGTAAGTGGTCAGACTTTCGTTGTAGAGTTATAGTACATATACAGGGTGTCCCGAAATTAGATGATCCTATTTGAACATCGTAATCTACATCTTAAAACAGGAGTAAAAGTTCATATAAACATAGGTCCGAAAACATTTCGTTTTCGAGATACAGGGTGTTACAAGTGAAGTCTTGATGGCACATTTTTGTAAATATTTTCTAAAAATTCTTTAGTCACCAGTTTTTCAAAGTTAAAAAAAAATAAATTTCTGGTTCCATGGGCCTACTAATTATTGTTTACACTTTCGAATAAGATAACATCAACTTATTATGATATTTTCAAATGCCTTTCTCTTGAAAATGGTGCGTCCTAGCGAGATACAACAAAAGTAGCTTTATTGTAAAGGAAACATTGGTTTTACAAATTTTTTTGTCAAAAATGTTAAAAACTGTCAACAAAAAACTGAGGGCAATTTTACCCTAAGCCCCCCCTAATTTACCCACCATAAAGATGATCAAAAACTTAGGTTTAGTTCATTAAATAGAGCGTAAAAAGCTTAGCATTTGTACCAAATTTCACTTAGTTATCTTTAAACGTTTAGAAAATATTTACAACAGTGTGTCATCAGGACTTCACTTTTAATACCCTGTATCTCGGAAAAGAAATGTTTTGGACCTATCTTTATATAAACTTTTACTCCTATTTTAGGATGTAGATTAGGCTGTTAAAATATGACCGTCTAATTTCATGACACCCTGTATACATACGCACAGACGACCAGGCAACAACTTTTTGCATTTTTTTTTTCAGCACTAAAAACCACGAATATTTACTCTCAATTAAAGTTTGTGCATATTAAGCGTGTGAAAAAATTGAAAGCTGTAGGAAAAGCAATGACCATGCTCATATAATTTTTCTGATCTCAATGTATGTAGATGTTATATTTTTAGACAAAACTTTAAAAAGGTATATGTAGGATGGTTATTGAAGAAAAAATACCGAAGCCTGTACTGGAATTTTGGCAATAATTCTTCAGCGTGTACTACTTGGTATTCACACATGTACCATATATTTTCTAATTCTAATAGCTGGTCTATGCCTACAAACAATGTTAACTAAAATTCATAGTTCATCCCTTAGCTCAGTAAAAAAAAAAATTAAAAAATAATTAACAGTTATTCATTTTACCTTGTGCCTCGTACAATAATAATAAAGCTTTCTTCTAAAATTTTGTTAAAATATATAGGCATCCCAACTCATGTACTTGATAAGTAACAAATTAAAAACCGCAATACCTTTTAAAACACTCTCTTTTCTTCTCATTTTATTTAAGTAATAATTACTTTTGTTATAAGTATGGATATTTTGTGTATTTCACAAACAATCTGCTTTACATTCATAAATTATTTTACACACCCGCTTGTGAAATAGTGGCAACTTCAAGTTCAAGAAGATATTGCAATATACCAAAGAAACGAAATTTATTCGTTCGCTCAAGATACAACTGCAACGCTGTAAATTCTTCCGTCCGACCACGCCCATGTTGCCATAAATGGGTGAGTGTATCAAACATAATATATCCACTGTTGTGGCAACTAACACATATTTTCACAAAATGTCAATTATAAACAAAATTATAAGAAACATTCTAAAATTATATTAGTCACTAGAAAACAAAATGGAACATTAAGGATACAAATAAAAAAACTAAGGTCTAAAGCTTCAAATTAAGAAATTATGAAAGTTTAAAATTGTGGCAACTTACACGAGTTGCCACACACACACACACACACACACACACACACACACACACACACACACACACACACACGCACACACGCACACACACACACACACACACACACACACACACACACACACACACACACACACACACACACACACACACACACACACACACACACACACACACACACACACACACACACACACACACACACACACACACACACACACACACACACACACACACACACACACACACACACACACACACACACACACACACACACACACACACACACACACACACACACACACACACACACACACACACACACACACACACACACACACACACACACACACACACACACACACACACACACACACACACACACACACACACACACACACACACACACACACACACACACACACACACACACACACACACACACACACACACACACACACACACACACACACACACACACACACACACACACACACACACACACACACACACACACACACACACACACACACACACACACACACACACACACACACACGCACACACGCACGCACGCACGCACGCACGCACGCACGCACGCACGCACGCACGCACACACACACACACACACACACACACACACACACACACACACACACACACACACACACACACACACACACAGTGGACTACTCAGGCTGTGACAAGTCTTCGATAAGGGATACGAGGTATTTCTGATAGACAAGAAACTTTTTTTATACAAGGTATTAGTTTCGCAGTATGCCTATGAGTTATACGAGGTATTAGAATTGTTTAATTCAAAGTTGGAATACGAGGTATTAGAAAAGTTAAATTTTTAAAATATTAAAAATTTTGTGGGCTACGAGGTTTTCTGTAATGGTAAATATGGGTAACCGCAACAATTTGACGTAAAAATCTTATTTATGTCAAAATGAGGGTTACGAGGTATTAGAACGACACCGACGATATGTTTAAAAAGATTTTATTCACGTCGCGGTTTGCCTACCGACATATATAGCGATAATCGTTCCAACTTTGTAGGAGCTCACAATGAACTGCAAGAATTAAATTCTTTTTTATCCAAATAGTCATCAAAAATCTTTAATGAAGCTGCAAATATAAAAATTCGGTTTAATTTTATTCCAGTCAATTCACCTACAGTTCATCAAATTTCTAGAGGCTTTCGACTGCTAGACAGAGAAAGCACTACTGAGAGGCATCGGTTGGCGGGGCCGACGGATTTACGCAATGAAAGTACACTCTGCGCATCACTATTTTATTCAGACGTAAATGTCAGATGTAAATTTCGCTAAAACATTTCTTTTATTTTCGTTTGGGTTTTTTGCTCATTACAGTTTAATAGAACCTAAGTATGGAGTTTAATAGCTTAAGAGGCCGCGTGATTAACAGTCAATCTCGCGAAATAATAGCCAATGTTATAGAGTTTATGAGGAGAGAAGGAAACTTTAATTCACCTTCAATACCATTTAAAAATGTAAATGATCGTGTTGCTGCAGCCACAGGAGTATCTAAAAACACTGTCGTCCGCATTTCTGGAGAGAAAAAAAGAATCGATAACCGTGAGATATCGGAATTTTCATCACCAAGAAAAACCATTAAAAAACCAAAAACAGTTAATGATATAGATGAAGCTGACAAAGGTATTTTAAAAAGAATTATTCTGTTCATGTTAATCTCGGAAAATATTGTTCCAACATTAAAAACAATTCTGACTAAATTTAGAGAAGCTACAGGGTACAAAGGAAGCTATGAAAGTTTAAGAAAAATAATAAAGTCGCTAGGATTTCGTTGGCGGAAAACAAAAACAAACAGAAAAATATTAATGGAAAGGTTTGATATTCAAAAGCTACGTTTAGACTATCTGATTCGTTTTAAAAGTTATCGAGCAGAGGGCCGTCCAATTGTCTACTTAGATGAAACAGACATTCATGCCTCCTACACACTGTTACCGTCTAATCCTCGCACGAACGTCGTCCGCGTTCAATTTCCAATGGTTGCCACTGCTATAACCCTACAAGGGCAATTTACCGACTCACGAAGATTTTCAGGTAATGCAAAAGTTTCGACTGTCTGATGAACAGCCCTGGCTCCGGTTTCGCTTCGAGTGGAGAAGGCGTGGTCCGTTTAGTACCAAGAATTCACAGGATTCTATTCTTTTGAGCGCCAGATCGGTTTAACTGCCAGATAAAATGCTTCCTTGTCTCCTACCTAAATCGATCAAACAATAGGAACGAAATGAGACAACAAAACTCCTGCTATACCTTTTTAATAAATTTTATATCTTTACCCTGTATAAATTGTTGACATACCTTCACCCTGTATAAATAACTGATATACTTTCACCCTGTATAAATAAATTTACAGACGTTCCCAGACTTTACCCTTAATACAGCCCTAACAATAACCTCAATATTAAAACAAACTAAACACATATGTCATCAAAAAAATAAACACCTATAATATAGAAAAATGTACCCTGGTCTATAACATTTACTACTGTCGTAGCTAACACCAACTTGTGTATACAAATTACTATCTTTAGACCAAAAATGTTCACTATGTTGTAGTTATCCCCATAAATATATTAATTAAACACAGTAAAGTCCCCTGGACTCAAAATACAATACTTTACAACTAGGTTGTAGTTGGCGCAAAATAGATATGAATAATATATAATAAACATAGTAAAAATGGTCATGCACGAGTGGTTATGGCATTAATATGTTGTATCTAAAACTAAAGTTGATGTCCCTAGGACAGAAATCAAACCTGTAACTACTGGGGTAGAAATCCCCTACCGTTTAATTAAAAATGTAACCAAAAAAATGTCAGGGTCATGGGCGTTGGTACCAAAGGCATGAGTGACTTTTAAATGCTACCTGCACAATGTAAAAGTTAAATACCGATACAAAGTTAACTTGATTTCAGTCGTACACTTTTACTACAACTTAATAATAATTTAAGACCATAAAATCCCTATGTAACATACTCTTGTATTACATATAAAATTCCCCTTCCCAAAAATATTAATGATTAAATAGAAATTTTCATTAAAATTTGATCAGCAAAATGTGCCGTTAATTTAATAATAAAGTAAATAAAACCTCCTTCTTGGAGTCAGTGTCCCCCGTTGGTCACTGCTGTAAGCAACAGTTTGTCCCTGCTACCATTCCAAATCCATGTAAGGTAAAAACACCTGCCTCCTCTGCAGACTGCTATAATTCAGCTAGTTCGAAGTTTCACCCTCTAAGGTGGAACACCAGAAACAAGTTCTAATTGGGACAGTTGGTTTAACTGTGCACTCCAGTAATAAAAACCCTAAAAATATGAAAGTCTATATAAAAAAGTGTTTTCTGTACAACTATTGAGAAAAACAATACATACCTTACTAATAAGGGTTTTCTTCAAAAATCACCGGTGATCGGCTTGGCTACGACTTAAAAAAAGTATATATCCCACCATGGGAGTTGGATGAAAAACTGTTCCAAAAAAAAAAATCCAGTTTTAAACGCCAGAACAAATAACCATACGACGGTCATCCACAAATGTAGGTTAAAGAAAAATAATCCCCATATACTGAGTTGGGAGTTACAACATCCCTGGATTTTCTAAAACCTAAAAAACTTATTCAAAAGTCGAAAAGCCGGTTCACTACACAGAAAAACTTTTGCGTGCTTGCTGGGTCAGAATTCACACACGACAAAAAATGGCTGCACCGTCAAGTCCGGAAACTGATAATTCGCTAATCTGCGAGAGTACGTCATCATCGAACATCCGGAATAACATGCCTACCTCAACAAGAGTCCAGAAAGGATAAAAGAAGAAGTAACTGAATAACACAAATGTCAACGTCCTTTGACAATGACATTAAACATTGACAGAAACTGCCGAATGTCAGTGTTTGATAAACGTCAAAATAATAGCCGAGAATATAATAACATTATCTTTTTTAACAAGGAAAATACTTAATACTTTGAATATAATATCCCAGAACACTACAATAAACGAGGCAAATAAATTAACGAAGCGATTTGGTCCGTCAACTCAACGACAAGGTAAATAAATGTATGACAAATGTCATTAACAATAAAAAATAGTTTTACAAGATTATACATTATATAATTACATCTTAGGACTAGTCCAGAGATTCTAAGACCTCGATGAGCATATAGTTCTCACCAAACTGAAACTATAAAGCGTTGGCGACGCCTTACAGATGAAAAAAAGAAAACAAAAATAGGCACGTCGACCCAACTATTGACGAGCTTGGATCTAATTAACACAAGAGCCTCGGGTCACTCTGGATGTATTCGCATGGCTTCAATTTCCATGACTATCAAAAACTGAATAGTTAATAACCTTCTGTCGAACTGGAATCATTTACATTGTAGAAAAACTAACTAAAAAGAAAATAATATTGAAACTCTACCCGCTGATGGGTACTGAGGTGTACATTGACAGCAAAAAATGGGGTATTTAAACGTATCAAGCCAGCTCACAGGTAACCTCCTTAAATATCAAGAAACCTAGGTTAAAACCTGGTAAGTTTCACATCTGGACTAATAGGTCACAAGGGACACTACCACATAGCCATAACAATATAGCAAGTTTTATACATAATAAACACACTCAGAAACGCTCAAGTCACCACCATAGGCCCCGAAGAAACCTACAGACAGCCGTAAGCTGAAAACTGAAAATCCACCTAAGCACTATAGGGAAGAAAAAGAGTTTCAAATGACCAACATTCACCCTCAGTCACTCTCACAAGGTATGCACTACCATAAATATATATTTAACTACATTAAGACACAGAAAGATACCGCCAAAATATTCTAAATACGTCAATAATGCCAACAACAATCAGAAACCTATCAACAGCTGTACGTTTAAAAATTGGGAACTATTGATTTAAATTTGCAGAATAACACTCACCAATATAGGGTATGTAGGTCATATTTCAGATACAAACATAATGAAGGTCACTAAAAACAAAACTAGCATATACGAGGGGTGTCGAATAAACAAAACTAGTTGCTAACAACATTAGGGCGAAATCAGATCGTAACAACACACCAGAAAGCTTGGAGTGATAATTCAAATGAGGGATTAAAGAAACCAATTAATAAAGGTGATAGACTAATTATTGTCCATGCAGGAGGTGAAATGGGCTTTATTCCGAATGCCCGGTTAATTTTCAAATCTGGAACCAAAAGTGGAGACTACCAGGATGAAATGAATTTTAATAATTTTTCTAAATGGTTAAAAGAAAAGCTGTTTCCGAACCTCCCTCCAAGAAGCGTCATTATTGTTGATAATGCTCCTTACCATAATGTCCAGGTAAATAAAGCAACAACGTCACCTTCTAAAAAAGCTGACATGCAGGATTGGTTAAGGAATCATAATATTGCTTATGAAGAGGATATGCTCAAAACGCAATTATACAGTTTAGTGCTATTGCATAAGTCACGATTTAAGAGGTATGCAATTGAAGAAATGATAAATAAACATGGTTTTAGTTGTTTGCGTTTGCCACCGTATCATCCCGATCTTAATCCGACCGAATTAGTGTGGGCATCATTGAAACAATGTGTAGCTAGTAACAACACTACATTTAAGAGGCAAGACGTACAACTGTTGTGTGAAGACTTTTTTAATACGTTTTCTAAAGAGGAGTGGCAATCTCGTTGTAATAATGCTAAAATGTGGGAATCTAAATTTTATGACAGAAAAGTTACTTTGGATGAGGCAACTGATAGATTTATAATTAACTTGTCATTCGTCGAGATAATTTATCGTTTTGTTTAATAGATCAAGAAATGTAAATATTCCCCTGTTATTTTTTATAAAATTATAAGAGAAATAAATTTTTTTCTAAATAGTATAGTTTATTATTTTGTAGAAAAACAAAATTTCGAAAACTTTAGTAATGTTTCAGAAACAACCGTTATTATTAATAGGTACCATTTTCCTTAATAAGGTAGAAATAAAATATAAACTATTTCCACGATTTACAAAGGCCTACAAAAAAATTATAGGTATTTTCCGCTATCCTATAAAATTTATATTTTCTGACTCAATTTCAAAGGGTTGAAGGAATTCCAAAACACCTTTTATGGCATAATAATTATTTTCAATTCTACATACTATCTTAAGCTGCTTTTAAAAACGTTCTAAGAAAGTCCAATCAGACCAATTTAATCCCTAAACTATTCCACACTTTTAAAATTTAATTACCTAAAAATATTAAAAACTATTTAAAATAACTTGTTTAGCAGACTGTACAATAGCTATCTTAGTCACACGTAGCGCGTTCTCTGTCTGGGCGTCGAACACCTCTAGAAATTTGATGTACTGTAATTTTGGTGGAATATGGGAGGCAGGAGAGAAAAGCGTTAAAAATCATATTAAAAGAGTTGCGGATGACGTTTCTTTTACGTATGAATATTTTTGTACTCTCTTGATTCAAATTGAATACTTAACTAGCGCCCTTTATTCCCAATATCCTCTGATCCCAATGACCTTTCTGCCCTGACTCCGGCTCACTTTCTACTAGGAAGATCGTTACACGTTGTTCCCGAAATTAACTTGAAAGATGTCCCTTTAATTCGTCTTTCTACCTATCAACATTTAACGCAATTATGTCAGCACTTTTGGGAACGTTGGAGCAAGGAATTCATTAGTGAACTGCAAATTCGCACAAAGTGTAAGAAAACCCAAGGCTCTGCGCAAATTGGACAACTAGTTGTAGTCAAAGAAGATAACTTACCTCCTACAAAATGGCGTCTAGGTCGAATTATCGGCTTTAAACCCGGTCGAGATGACATCAACAGAGTGGTTATTTTAAAGACAGCTAATAGCATTATCTCCAGAGCTATCACTCGTGTTTGTCCCTTACCCGTTCAGGAATCTATTGAAAGTGAAGACTTTCAAGGCGGGGGGCATGTTCAGAAACCCCTTTACGACGCTCCTGCTGAGTGAAGTGTATTTGTTTAGAGACCACAGAATCCCATGGTATAAAAAATAAAAGGTAGAATATCAACAGTGACAAAAATAGGACGGCCACGCGCATGACGTCACGCGCAGTTTGTATTGGCGCGAAATTAAAAATACTGACGAAATATGAGGAAAATATATATGCTACTTGCAGAAATTTGATGAATATTAAGGATATTATATAAATTACATCAAATATCAATGGATATTATTATGGGATAGTTAAGGAAAGACTATGAAGGAACATAAATGCAAATACATACATAAAAGAAATATTTTTTTAAACAGTTTTTTTTCTTTTTTTTTAATGATTTATTTTGGTTATACAAATTTGATTTCTAAAGAATAGTTTTTATAACCAGGATAATGAAATAAAGGGTTTCTTCGCAACTCGAAACTGAGAATCCTGGTAACACTTTCGCATCTGGGCATGCCGGAATTTTTTACCTGATTACGATTTGCTACTGATTACTCATTTAACTGCATTCTATCACCCAACTAAATAAAAATAAGTTTTGGTTCGAATCCCACCGTTGGCCGGGATTTTTTTATTTAATTTAAATTATTTAAAATTAATTCTGATGCCTTGATGGGATTCCCCACTCGACCATTCACTGTTGGGTTCTAATTAACAGTGCTGTTCCTAAAGTGGCGCTGAGAAACAGTAACAAAGCCTGCACAGAACACGAGGCTAATAACCTTAGCAGTTGATGCTGATGACACAAAAAAAAATATTTTTTTTTTTCATATAATATAATGCAGACATTCATATTTATAATATAATGCAAAACATAAAAAAATGTACCAAATACAAATAACTCCTACATAAAATATACAAAATTAAAATAAAATGTCGTTGCATTTTCCTGGACCCAGTCACTGATAGTTTTTTAATTCATTAAAAAAATTTTTTTGGTAACATTTACAATTTCACTTTTGCTTATGTTGCGAAATTTTTAGCCTTCAAAGGGTAAGAGTCTCTAGTTTAGAAGGCCCAAGTTGTAAATGAACCAATGTGATTCACACTGGTTCATTCCCAACTTCACATTATCTGAAGTTCTGATTTGAGGTACTTCTTATAGTTGGAAGGTTTAAAGTGCTTAGAATACATATGAAAATTTATCTGCAGGGTCACAAGCCACTGCAAGGGCTGCTCCATGTCAAATTTTCTTGGGAAGCAGGGTATAATTGCCTATTTAGCATATTTTTTTTAATAAAAGGCTCATGGGTTTTAAGAATTTTAATCTAGGAAACGAAATGCTCCCTGGGCCTCCGCTGGAGCCGCCCTTGGGCCACTCCTCACTTTTGACTAAATTCTTACTGTCGAGGAAAGCGAAAAACCATAATATAATTCTTGAATCCTTTCCTTTAATTGTTACTGCTACATCCGTACCGCAATTTTTCAATGTTTTTCATTAAAACCACTCACAGAAAACAAAGTTTACAACATAATATAATACAAATATCTGCTTTATATCTTATAAATCACTATAAACGACTCACAAACTACTGCAACATGCGTCTGTCATATGATATTTATTTCGCGCCAACTCTACTAACTCTACGCATGATGTCAGCGCCGCCATGACACCATGCGCGATATCCCCCCTGACAGAATCCCATGCGCTGCATTAGACATTAATAATATATCGGTAACCGCCATGGCATTCACAACACGTGCCCAAAATAAACAATATAATTTTTATGTATTTGTATTTGTTTAATGTTTTTAAATAAAAATAAGTTAATTGTTCGAAATTAAAAGTTTTAATCGTAACCAACTAAACATTAGTTTATAGGTTATTTAATTAGTATTGTAGATTGCAAATATTTACCTGTGAACCAAAAGTACGTACTTGAGGGGCAACTACCCTATTCATAATTAGAATTGTCTTGATAAAAGTTACACGAAGATCTTATATTTTTTCTGTATATATTTGTCGTCATTATAACCTCACAATTGAATACGCACGAGTCGATTTAAGATTTGACATCTGGTCATAGAAATATATAATTAAAGGAACACAATACTCCATTTAGCCCTGGCCTTTTATTTACATTAATTATAACCCGACCCCTCCTGGCTGAGCTTATAGTAAACTTTCTTCCTTTTCTTTATTAGTTATAATAAATTGAACTTTATAATAACTAAGTTGGAATTTCAAATCCAGAATAACAAGCCCGTAAAAATAAAGGATAACACATTGTAGACGATGTCATATCTTGGAATTTATTTAAATGTAATAATTTACAGCTTTAATTTGAATTAGGCATGTACATGGGTAGATAAAGTGTAATTATTGTAAACGAATACTGCCACTATCTCCAACATATGGAACAAAAATTTGCATTTTAGTTCTTTAAATATAAAGCATATTACGCATCAAATTAAGTGGCTTATTATAAGAAGCTTGACAAGCAAAAATTATTTATTACATTTAAAAAATATTTGAGAAGGGTAAAAGTGAATAAACATATATATAAGTTTAATTTTTTACATCGATAAGCCTAATTATAATAAACTGATAATGAAATTCATTTGGATCAGCTTTTTCATTGTTATTTTTAGTGTATGTCATGGAAAAAAGGTAAGAAGAATAATAATAATTTAAAAAATTATTTTTTTAATCTACATAATTATCTTTATTCATTCATTCATTCATTTGCAAACAATTTTGTGGTAAGAGATCCTTGGCTTCGAATCCTATAGAAGACCATGTGAATTTATTTGCATGGTTCTATATAGGATTTGATGGATGCCGTATTAGTAGAAATTTAATTTCTGTTGATATCGCATCCAGATTATAAAAATCGCCATGCGTTACCTTTTCGATGACGGTGGGTGCGATTTTCGGGGTTTCCTTACCTATAAGTCAAATGGTACCATCAATCATCTTCAACTCGCCCTGGAGCGCCACGACAAATAATAATAATAATAATAATAATAATAGTCCCTTGTCTGGGCAAGCTCAGCTATTGGGGTAAAAATTTACTCGTAAGGGGATGAATTAGGAAGAGTATTATTATTGCACAATATCTAAACGTACCTATAATTATAACTAATATTTCTCTAATTCACGACCTGTTGTTTAATGACAAATGAAATGAAAGAAATAAAAAAGTGGTAGGTTATAATTTTTTTATTTCACAATGTTGGTATTAGTATTCAATATCACCCAAACAAAAAACAAAAACGTTTAAATAAATATATTATTAAATAAAGTATGACCAGTTTTTAACAGATATATATTTATTTTTATTATGAAAATAATGTTTATGTCAACAAACTTATGTTCGATATTTGTAACAATTTGTGAAGATAACTCCTGTATGATGATAATAATAATAATAATAATAATAATAATAATAATAATAATAATAATAATAATAATAATATTTAATGGTTTTTAATAACTACTTGAAGTTATAACAGTTCGAAATTCCTTTTATTAATTTTACTTTTTTGAAATGGTAGCATTAATTCCTGTCTTTTAATTAAGCTCCATAAATCAATTCATATAAACGGTACTTAAGAGCAGTAAAGTTGCAACAAATAATCAATATAGTGAACTTTTAGAAAATTTCTATTATATTTAAAATTAAATAAGTTATGCAACAATAGTTTAATTTACTTAGAGTTTATTTATTTAAAACCCATTATTTACAATTTATTTATGACGTACTAATTAATTTATATAATACTTATGCCCCAACTTACAATTCTAATTTATTTATTACAATTTAACTTTTCTGTCCACTGTCTTTATTCTCGAATGCTCGTCCGCCGATAAGTCGGGCTGTTTATACCTAGCCAATTCTGTACTCGTAATTACTATACGCTCCCCAAAATTCCATCTCTATGACTCACAGCGCACCGCTTGTTCTGGTATATTCGAGACGCGGTTTACCTGTCTCCATACGTCAGTGGTGCTTCGATCATGAGTCGGTGACAGGTTGAAGGTTGCTTACTAGATAGGACCGTCTCCGCGTTACAGTTAGTTAATATTATTATCGGGTCGGTGGTGTATCGGTCTCACGCGCTTATATTCATTTATAGGTAAGTTTGTGGTCAGAGACAGGTTAGGTTAGGTTGAAAATGAGTGGGATGACATCGCCTTCCACTACGACCCAGATGGGTCTATTGTAGCTCATGACTAACTTATAGTTCATCGTAAAAACCACACCTTCTGATAAAGGTCATGGTTGAATTGGGTGAGACTTCTTTAAAGTCAGTAGGCTCCGGTTGGGTAAATCCGAAGATCTGAAACCTGGTTCTTCCAGAGAGGATCAGGTACATAAAATGTTCTTAGAGACTCGTCCTCCACGCTGCAGAATCAACAGTCCGGTGTTTGTTGCAGACCTATCCTTCTCATGTGGTTGTTCAGACGGCAGTCTCCTGTCATCAGTTCAGTGAAAATGCGTAGATCTTTCCTACTCCATTCTCGGATCTGAGCAGAGGCGTTCATAAAAGGGTAGGTTATAAACGCCTTCGAATGGGTTAGCCCTGTTCGCCCGGTTCGTGAGTCTTGCAACCTCCGTCCATTTTGAGATAAATCCTTTGGCAGTGCTTTTTGCAATGCCCAGGAATGGTTCTGGTCCTATGAACACAGATTCGGTTCTTATTTTAGCAAGTGCGTCGACTTTTTCGTTGCCCTCCACACCACTGTGTCGCGGAACCCAAATTAAAGTAACTTTGTTCCCTGCACCGATGCACTCTAGGGTATTTATACAGTTCCAAACCAGCTTTGAGTCAACTCGATTGGAGCCCAGGGCCTTAAGAGCTGCCTGGCTATCTCAAAAGATCTTTATAGTCTTGTTTGCGGGGAGAAAATTAATCAACTCTCTCACTCTCAATTCTATAGCAATCATTTCTGCTTGGAAGATCGTGGCCAGAGAGCCTAGGTTTATTGATATGTCAACTCTAGGCCTCTGGCCGAAAACTTTCACTCCTACTCCTTTTTCAGGTTTGGAGCCGTCTGTGTACAGCACACAGTCTGCCGGAAGAGGGTTTTCCCCTTTGCTCCATGCGTCTCTCTCTGGAATGAGGACGCTGTATGGCTTTTCTATGTGCTGTCGGGGAACTAGCGAGTCCGAGACCATACCGAGAATGGGGTAATTATTAATTTCACTCACTAGCCCCATCTTGTCCCACCGCAGTTCTTCGTAACATTGACTACCCACTTTCAGGAGCCTGTAGGAGACCATTCTGGCCTCCCTTTCCAGCACAATGTGGAGAGGGGTCAAGTCCAGCATGGTCTCCATGGATCCCGTAGGTGTAGTTGACATTGCTCGAGTTATGGCGAGACACGCAAGCCGCTGTATTCCAGCCAGCTTTGCTCTGGCTATCCGTTGGAGTCCCTTGTCTCACCAGAGCCGTACGTAACCATGAGTTTTACCACTGTTTGGTAGATCCAATAGATCAGTTGCGGACTGATCCCCCATGCTTTGCCGCATATCCTTCTGAGTGTCCAGAGGGATAATCTGGCTTTGTTAATGGTTTTATCAAATTGGGGGTTCCAGGTGAGTTTCTTATCTAGGGTGATTCCCAGATATTTAACCTCCTTCGCAAAAGGAATGGTTTCTCTAGCCAAGGTAGGTTGTCAAAGCTTGTCGAGCTTCCTTCTTTTGGTGAAGGGGACAATAACAGTTTTGCGGGGATTAACGGGTTGAAGAATGAACTTTCCCCTAATTATGATACTAGATCGCCCGCATAGCATTGGAAATCCACCCCCTGTCGGAAGAGATCGTCTAGCAGGTTATCCACCAGAATAGTCGACAGTAGGTGAAAGTACGCCGCCTTGTGGACATCCTCTGGCCGGCCTGAAAGTGACAGTCTCTTTCTGCAATGATGAAGTGATGTTCCGGTTTTCCAGCATGCTTTTGATCCAATTACAGGTTAGTTTGTCGATTCCTCTTCTTTCAATAGAAGAAAACAAAGACTGAGGAAGGGCGTTGTTGAACGCGCCTTCTATAACTAGGGAGGCACCTAGCGCAATCTTCCAGTGATTAAGGGAATGCCTACTAGATTGTGCAGGGCATGATCTGTCGATTTGCCTGCTTGGTAGGCATATTGAGAGAAGTTTAACGAGTTTGCCCGAAGACCTCCTTCTCTAATATGCCTCTCTAATGTTTTTAGAAGAAAGGATGTTAGGCAGATTGGACGATAAGAGTTTGGTAGGGAGGTATCTACTCTACCAGCCTTGTGTCTATACACGACTTTCGCCAACATCCATCCCAGTGGGATATAGCACCACGCCAGGCTTGATCTAAACAACCTCACAAGGAGGGGTAGCAGGAGTTCCTGTCCTTTTTGTAAAAGGGCGAAAAAATACCATCCTCTCCGGGTGATTTAAAGGGGGAGAATGAATTCATCGCCCATTTCACGGCGTTTGGAGAGACAATTTGTGCGACAAAAGTTCCTGTCCTCCTTTTTGGGTCGTATGATCGATTCCGTTAAAGAAAGGGGTACATGTTGCCTGTCCTCCAGGATTCGACTGCCTGCGAAGTGTTTCTGTAAAATAATCTCTAAAGTTTCCTAACCAGACTCCGTATAGGTGTTGTCGGGTCTTTTTATCGAGCTGACTTCCTGTTTCGGATCTTTGGCGAGGATCTTGTGAAGTCTGGTACTTGCAGGTAAGTCTGATATACTCTGACAGAACTTCCTCCACGATTCTCGTTTGGCCTTTCTAACAGCCTTGTTGTACTTCGTTAGAGATTTGCGGTAGTTTTCCCAACAGCCAAATTATTTAGCTCGATTGAAGAGATGTCGAACTTCTTTCCTTTTTGGTCGAGGTTTCTGCTCCACCATGGAGTACCCCTCAGGCCTCTTCTCTCCTTTAGTGGGCAGTTGTCCTGATAGGCAGTAATAAGGGCATTTTAAATTTGATCATTCGCCACTTTAATCTCTGCGCTATTCTTAATAGTTTTAAATACGTTTCCAAGTCCTTCTGGAGGGACTTTTCGTATTCACTACATTTTGTGCTTTTAGGGTCACGAAATTGGAGAGTAGGTATCCTATCCGTCCTCATGTCAAATCTGATGTGTCTATGATCTGAGCTTGAGGTTTCGGTGGATACTCTCCAGTTAACAATATTGGTACTCACAAACGACGTACTGATTGTTTTATGTCTAGAACTTCCGCACGATTTTTCGTCACGAAAGTTGGTTCCGAACCTACGTTGTTAACAATAAGCCCTTCACCGAATATATAATTATAAAGTTGCTCACCTCGTGTATTGATGTCGGTACTTCCCCAATCCCTGTGGTGGGCGTTAGCGTCGCACCCAATGACGAGCTGCTTGTTGTTCCTCTTGTAATAGGCAACTAGTTCTCGCACTATCGCTGGAGGAGGGTTAGTCTTGACCTGAGTCTCCCGGGAAGTAAACAGAGCAGACTACTAAATCGTTGCTGTTCTACCGGGATCGAGACCTGGGCTGCAACCACATCGGGGGTGCAGCAACCTGTTAACATAAATTTTTTTATATTATTTCTGATAAGAAGGCATGCTCTTGGTTTGTTTGGAGAATTACCGGCTACCAACTTACCTGAACAGTTTCCAACGCCGCTTATCCGGCCGTTTCTGGAAATCCAGGGTTCCTGGATAAAAGTGATGTTTAATTTCTCCTTGGAAAACCTCCTGCCAAGGATGTATGAAGCCGCTTGGGCGTGGTGGAGATTTGCCTGGAGAAAGAGCATCGGCTTTCCCGTTGTTAGTGAGTGGAAAGAATAGGGGGAGGGGGCGATGGTTGTGAAGGAGGTTGAGGAGGATCTTTTTTCTCGCTCCTATTCTCCTTATTTCCCTTTCTTTTGGTTTTGGAGCCTTGACGCACTGCTCTTGGACAGGGGTTGTTTCCCCTTGTCCCTTAAGGAGGCGGGCCTGCAATGAAGTTTTGCGGGTCCAGGGATCCTCGTGTTAGCCACTTCGGCTGCAGGAGTGATCTTTCCATGTCCTGCGTCCTTGCCAACCCTACTCGAGGTTCCCGAGACAGACGGTATCTGTTGAGAGTCTGTTGTTTGGACTCTCTTCGCGGCGCCTCTGCGATCTCGGAGCCGGAATTGCACCAATCCGAATCCAAAGTAGGACCAGAAGTTCATCCGTTCTAAGTCTCCCATCGAGACATCGTCAATGGAAAGCATCCAGGAGTGACCCAGCTAGCCTGAGATTACCCGGTGTAGAACAGATCCACTCCTGGGTTTGCAGGGCTCAATTCATTATCCTGTACTGCTTTGTTACCGGCTTCCATGTTAATCCGGTAGATCCTATATCGTCAGGGATGTACACCATGCAGATGAACGACGGGTATTTCCTTACCTTGCACCAACTTTAGACGTGCGTCATTCCATGTGCGAAGTTTGTCAATGGCTTCCTCTAGCCACCGAGCCATTGTAGCGTCGGCACAGTCCAGAAAGAGATGACCTGGTCTTAGGGTGCAGCCCTGGAAACGGATTTAGGGTCCGTCCACAGGTTGTCTTTCTACAGTTCTCATGATTGAGAGCTATATAGCTTACAGCTGTTCATTCTAAAGCTGGACGTCAGGGTGTTCAAGATGAATAATCCCCACTCGAACACTCTTCGCCGCGGCCTTAAATGTTCCGTTTTAGGAGTGCTGTCGTCGGAGCGTTGACGTTTGGTTCTAGACTCCTTTGGTGGGGTTTGTTCCCTCACCGGTTGTCCAGATTGTTTAGTTGGACTCGAGAGGGGTGGTTTACCACTCCCTTTCTTCCCCAACTCTTTGAGGTTCTGCTTCAGGGCGGATTGATAGTCAATGCCGCGCTAAAGCATTTTGAGGCGCTTTCTGGTCGCTCCGGCGAACCTTTTGGCGTGCCTCTCAGGTTTATTAGAGGAGGTTGGTGCCTTCTTTTTCTCCACCTGAGTTTCATTTGAGTTGGAGTTGAGTAATGCAATTAAAGCATCCTCCATCTCCTCCGGAATGACGTTGTTTGATGGGGTTGAAGGGAACCTCCATCGGTCCATCGCCAGATTCCTGGCGATCGAGGGGATTGTCCCTGTTATCTTTGTATTTTTGATTGTCTTCCATACAGATCCCACGAGTAGCTAGGGAAAGGGTGGTCAACCACGGCAGAGCCCCGCATGCCGCAGCAAGGCTAGTTACTGCCGGGAGGTCGCCTGCTTTCCCGGAGGCTCCGTTCGCAGTGACGCTTCCCCTCCACCATGCATCCTTTCGACACGGATCACGTGATACCTTTGGATTGGGAGGTTGGTCAGCGTCACCTTATTGGATATCCGGTGCAGATGAAATATCACTGCAGGCTGTTCGGTCATTTGCCACCTGCCGACGCTCTCAGTAGCCGTCTAAGCCCTGAGTATCAGAGACAGACGGGCTTCGAATCCTACTCCAGACTATGTGGATTTTTATATAAATTGCATAGGTATAGGATTTAATGTGTGCCATATTTACATATATATCAATTATATTTCGACAAGAAATACAGTTAGCCCCAATTATTGTCACAGTATGTATTGTTTACTAATATTCTAACTACTAAAACATTTTTTTAATATACATGACTAGTTTTGGTAACATATTTCTATATTTTGGTAAAAAAATTTCTGTCATAGTGTCATATACTTCCAACATGCCTCTATAAATAGTACGACATACTTCAGTTCACCTCCCAGTTACTGATATCAGTAAATGTTTAATTAGGTCTGCATGATATAGGTACATACCTAATGTAGATACAATTTAGTTTCTTGAATGAATTTGGCCAAGTGCAATATTTTTTGTATCGTTCCTCGCCACGCGGATATGGTCTTTTTCCAATTAGGGCAAAACCGTCATGGCGAAGTATAATATTGGGAATAATATATATGTGGCATATTACGTTTTATACTGGATGATAATTTCAATTTAAATATAGGTATACTAAATAAGTGAAGACTTAACAGTAAGTTTAGCTTGCATTTTTTTGTAAATGCATGCGACACCATCATTTGAGTTATATCCTCACCGCTAAATCAGTCTGACACTTTTTCAGTACCTCTAGCATTTATAGATAGGACATATTTCTCTAACTTTAGGACAACCTACAAAATAAAATAATTATTCATACAAAATTGTACTAGAGTCAAGAAATTGTCCTTGATCAAATAAAATATATGTAAGAAAACACGATATTTTTATCAAATTAATCTATTTCCAAAATTAAACACAAAACAAGTAAAATCTACATTCCGTTGAGACAGCTAAACTATAAGTGTCTCAATTTTCTTGGGCCACATTGCCCTAGGAACTTAATACATATTCCTAACAAAACAAATATGAGTCTTAGACTAATAAATAAGACATTTTAATGCCTTCGCCGTCACTCCGTTGAGATGCAGGTACTTCATCCGGTCCATCAATCCAACGCTATGGAATTTGAAATTCTTACATATATCATAAAATTGACATACTTGTGAAATACCTTCTGGTACAATGTACAATGATTTTTCTTGGCTGGCAACTGCAATCTAAGATCTCTTTAAAGTTAGGTAGTTTATATCATTGCCATAAGAGCCCATTTCTTGATGGAATTCAGTCATCGCTTAGTTTTGATGGTTATCCTATAAAAGAGTACCGATGACATTGTATCCATTCACGCAGTTTCCTGTTTTAGAGTTGGGTATAAACCACATGACTATTTTGTAGAAACTAGAGCAAAACTAAATATAAACAATATTAAATGTTTTACCTGGAGCTTAGAGACGTGTTTCATTAACAATGATTTAATTGACACACATACTTACAGATTTTTTTGTTATAATACAAGCATAAAGGTAGATTTGGGAATGTATATTGTTACATGTTGATTTTAGTTTTAGAATAATTAAATAGGTATGGCATTTAAAACACACTCTTAGTATAAACAATATTAACTTCTAATAAAATATTGATTTGTCTTGAATAAGAACTTTCTGTTATTTTAAAGGATATGGGCATATAAAACACATTCTCAGTATAAATAATGTTACCTTGTAAAGTGTCGATTTGTCTTGAATAAGAACCTTTGGTAATTTAAAGGATACAAGCATTTAAAACATATCCTTTATACTTAGCATTTTAAAAAGGCTTTGCTTTGATTTAAATAAAACTTTTAATATGATTCAATTCATTGAACTTGTTGTCTTACCTTTTTATTTTAAAGATCCTGATGGTTTTATGAGCAGAAAACGTGTAGCATAATGACCTGAGAGTATGTGGTAGTTATTTCACTTAGTTTTCACCCCTTTTATGTCACTATTTAGTTGTAATTCATGTTTGTTTACATTTTATTTCAACCATGTTTTGACATTAATAATTATCGACATTCATTCGGGTTATCTTCTTCTTTCTAGGAAATAACTCTCGTCTAGTTTGTACGGTCCGATAGCCAATTCTTGTTGTTCTGTGGTACGAATTTAACAGATAACATTAATGGGATATTTGGTGTTGTGCTATTTGAGATCAATATCATTGATTGTCCATGACGTCATGTTATATTAGGGTACTTTTCTAAAAAATTGGGTTTCTTCTTCTTCTTTTCTTTTTTTGGGCTATGTTACTGCGAACAATTTACCCAGATATAGTTGATTTGCTTCTACTAGATAATGATTTTAAAGAAATTTAGAAAGGGTGGTTATTCTTCATCTTCATCCAAATGAGACAAGATGTATCGAATATCAAATGGGGCTGATAAACCAGCCTTCGTTAGTTCCAAATATACATCAAAAAGGGGAGATTTATTAATGGGACACTCTAAGATGATGTGATTTAACGATCCAACTTCTCCACACTCGCAAAATGGGTCATCTTTAATACCAATTCGAAATAAGTGATATGGGGTTAGACAATGGCCAGTTCTCATCCGTATGATTGTGGAAAGGTACCTTCTTTCATAGAATTGTTTACTATTGAACCACGGAGTTTTGGGTATTTTAGGAACCACTTGAAAGTAAAAAGATGTTTTGTTTTCTTTTAGTGAATTCCATTGTTGATGCCATTTGTTCCAAATTTCTTGTTTAATGAAGGGTAAAAAGTTAGACTTATTGAGTTTAATATTTAAAGGAATTTTAAGGCTTCTGCCTATATTTGCTAATTGATCGGCTTTATGGTTGCCAATAATGCCGGAGTGACCTGGAATCCATGCCAAAGTGATGTGGATGTTATTCATATTAGCAAGTAAGATACCTTGTTTTGTTAGAAAGGAGCAATGATCAGTTTCTGTAGAGAATTTCATATTTCCAATTTTTTGTAAAGCAGATTTGGAGTCCGAGAAGATAACTGAGTTCAATATATTTTTTTCTAAAATGATTTGCAAGGCATGGTTAATTGCAATAATTTCTGCAGTACATATTTGTGTATGTTGAGGTAGTCTGCTTGAAAACACGTAATTGAGGTCTGGAGAAAATACACCGAAGCCTGAATCATTAGAAGGTCCCACAGATCCGTCGGTGAAGAATTTTGTGTAACCGGGTAGCTCGTTTATTGTGTCAGTAAAAATGGATAATCCATAAGTGTCATCCCTAATTGATCTAAGATTTAAAACTGGAATTGAAGAGAATTGGATGTCCAATTCAAATTCATGGCATGGCAGCAATTCATTAGAATACATATTCGGAAGGAACTCATCCATTTGGTTCATTAAACTTAATAATACTGGAGTGTCAATTACCTTTTTGTAAACATTTCTTTCTTTATTTAGTGTTTCCAAATGTTTTAACGAATTGATGACAGGGTTATTTTCCAATGCAAGATTTTTTAGAAGAAATTTATAACAAAGCCAGTCTCTCCTTAAGTTTAAGGGGATATCCCCGCTCTCTGCTTGCAAAGCATAAATTGGGGTTGATTTCATACAACCAGTGATGACACGTAAGCTCTGATATTGTAGCCTGTCCAACTTCTTCTGAAGGTACTTCGGACATGGAGAAATTACCTGGCATCCATAATCTATATGACTTAAGATGATAGCGTTGTGTATTATGCGAAGGATTTTTGGATCACTGCCCCACCACGTACCACAAAGAGCTCGCATGACATTTAAACCTCTGTTAATTTTTTGCTCAATGTAATTTATATGTGCATTCCATTTTAAGTGTTTATGAATGTAAATGCCTAAATATTTGAATGAATCTTACCAGTGAATGATTGTATCATTAAATTTAATTTTTGGAAGGATTAATTTAATAGGACCTTTTGAAAAAAGGGGAGCCGATGATTTAGTTATAGACAAGTTGAAATTGTGCTCATCGAGCCAGTCTTTAAAAGCAATCAATAAAGAGTTTATTTCTATAGTAATATTAAAGACATTCTCTCCACTAACCAAAATTACAATGTCATCCGCGTATTGTATTAATTTAAAGGTTTTTGGTATAATATTGAATAAAGATAACATATAGAGATTAAACAAAATCGGGCTAAGGGGAGATCCCTGAGGAAGTCCTTGATTGGAGGTTCGTGGTCCATGACTTTGACCACAGTTATCTGAGACTGAAATGGATCTGTTATTTAGAAATGCATAGATAAGGTTGCATAGCTCTATTGAAATGCCAATATTGGCTAATTTGGAGTATAGAAGATATATTTTTACACTATCATAAGCTGCCGAAATATCAAGGAATAGACCAACAGTATAATTATTTGATGCCAAGCCTATTTGGACTTGGGTGATTAAGTAAGATATTGATTCTGTGCAGCCTTTTCCTCGTCTAAATCCTAGTTGTAAAGGATGGAAGATTTTCTTGTTTTCCAAATACCATTCTACTCTATTTTTGATAAGTGATTCTAGAAGTTTTCCAACGCAGGATGTTAAAGCTATAGGTCTATAATTATTTGGACATGATTTATCTTTCCCAGATTTTACACATGGCAAGATTAGAGATTGTTTCCATTGTTGGGGAATAGATCCACTTTTGAGACAGTTATTGTAGAATTGTAACAGCCAAACGGCACCCAAGTTATGTAAGTTTTTTACCATTGAGTAGGAAATATTATCTAAGCCAGGAGAAGAATCTTTTTTAATTTATAATGTATACTTAAATTCATTATATGTAAAGGCAGGTTCTTTGTCATTAGGAATTTTGATAGCAACAGCAGGGGAAGCAGAATTCGGTGTTATGATTTTTAGTATATCATTAGCTAGTAGCGAAGATGGCATAAGGCTGGAAGTATTAGTTTTCTGACCTGCAACTGAATTTACTTTATTCCATATCGTTTTTAAGGATGAATCGCGATTTGGTGTTCCGCAAAACTCCCTGAAGCTATTTTTCCTTTTTGTTTTCAAAAGTTTTCTAGACCATGCAACAAGTTTTTTTACCGTGATATAGTTTTCTACAGTTGGGATGTCTTTAAAATTTTTAATGGCCGTTACTCTTTTTTTAATTATGTCATCACATGAATTATCCCACCATGGTATCTGGTATTTGTTTTTACTATTGCCTTTGAAATTTGGAATTGTGGTGTCAGCCACTGAATTAAGAGATTCAATAAAATCTTCATAACTATCACTACTAAATGAAGAAAAGATTACATCAAGGTTGCGATGATAAGAGGACCAATCAGCTTTATGGAAATTTCTCTTTTTAGTGGGCAATGGAATGGTACATGGACCCATACCAATTTTACACATTGTGGGGAAGTGATCACTTGATCCATGATCAGAAATAACCTCCCAGGTGCATTTAGATGCTATTTCAGAAGATATAAGGGATACATCAACTACAGAATTACTTCCTCCAGGAGGAGAAGTACGAGTAGGAGAGCCGTCATTGAGGAATATTAAATCAAGATCATCTAAAGCTTCGAAAATATTTTTACCATTGAAGCTGTTAGAGCTACTCCCCCATACAGTATGGTTGCAATTTAGATCACCCATTATTAATAAGGGTTTATTTATTTTTTGGATAAATTTTATAAAATTCCTTTTAGTAATTAGGTTATCTGCAGGACAATATATATTAATCAAATTTAGATTAATAAATAAAATTTTCACAGATTTTTATATTTTTGTTTGTAAACAATAATTAAAGAGTTTTTATTAAAAATCACCAATGTTAATAATAATAATAATTTAAGTCAATATTATTCTTTCTCCTTTTTTAAAGCTACTCTTAATAAAGGTATTACTTTAGCTTGACCTATGATCAATTTTTAAATTTTGTGATATGTTTGGTTCAACAGAAAAAAAATTATAACCCTTTGACATTGGTTGTTTTTACTTAGATTTTCATAAAAAATAAACGGAACTGCAAACATGTTTTACTATCGTAATAACGAATAGCAATATTAAATTTTTTTTTTACATTTATCACTGTTGTCATTTTCATAAAGGATTGATAAGAAGGCACACTTTCTGGTTTTTTGAAAAAGGTAGCAAGAATTGTGATATTTTTAAATTTATCACCAGTGATACCACATGTAGTTACCCGATTTATTGGAATATATAGACTTTGCTACCACATTCAACTGAACTTGGTTGTTTTTAATATTTATCACTGTGACATAGGCGTTTTTGTCAAAATGTTTCATTTTAAACTGCTGTAAATAGGTGCCTTTGTTTTGGTAGTTTTAGTCCCAAAAAAATCTATGCATATACAGGTACTCATTCCTCTTTGATTTGTTCGAAAAGTTAAAATTTTATAAAAAATTACATTGGCTGTTATATGTGATAATTAGGTAAATTAAATTAAAAAAACAAACAGAACAAAATTATTAAATTAATATTTACTCTTACAAAATAGGTTCTTGTAAGTTAACAAGCAATTATGCAGATATTACTAAGTAAATGTACTTGCTTAAAATTCACACACGAATGTGGTTTTAACTTGTTAAATTAACTAACCCTTCTTATAACTCTTTCCACATGTATTCTTAGAGATGCTATTCTTTTACTTAATTGTACATCTTCTGGAGAACTTTTTTCATTCTGTGATACACTAGGTGTGGCTTTACTAAAGTGCATCCCATGTTTTCAAGTAGCTAAATATTCTGAAACCCCTATCTGCCATTATATGGGATCCAGGAACCAGTTTGTTTAAATACCCACATTTTTCTATTATTTCTTTATCACTAGTTCTTCCACAAAATGATGAATAAATTCGGTATCTTCAAAACTTTCAGGAGATTCTGCATTTTCTTCCAGAAGGGTTTTTAGGTTATACACCTAAGAATTTATAGTAGCCTCATTTTCAATTTCCTGAATGGGACAATTAGCAGAAATTGCTGCTACATCTTGATAATCCGGTGTATTTTTATTAAAAAGTTTACGAGAAACATCGCTAGTAGAAGGTTGATTTTCTTCTTTCCACATTTCTAGGAACACTAATAAATATTTTTGAAGATGAATGTGAATCATTATCACATTCTGGAACAAAACACTTTTTCGTAGTCATAATATTTATTTATAATAGTACAAAAGAAACACTCAAATTCCAAATAAATTATTGATCGAGACACTATGACAGATGACATACAGTGCTGCCGTTTTGCCATTTTCTGAATTATTAAGTGACTTTTAAAACAATAAAACTTTAAATATAGTAAAAGTTTAAACAGAAACAATACTTTCAAAAAACATTTGATATTATATATTTAAAAGATATTTGTTTAACGATGTCTTAGAAGTCTAAAAGTAAGAAGGAGTACACAAACGAACGTACATCACTTCTCGTAAACCTTCTAGCCGGCAACGTTGTGCGCTAGCTCCTATTGGTCTATTCCCGGTGACGTCATAAATTTAAAAAAAATTCATAACTCTGGCAAATGAATAGATAAAAAAAAAAATAAAAAAAATGTAGTTTTATTTTTAACTCTACTATTCATAAAAAAAATTTCAAAATTTTTGAACATGCCCCATTGTTGCCAAAAAATCGAAAATAATTGTTGTTCATCAAAAAAATGGTATAAGTCCATATACAGGGTCATACTTTATTTCGGTACAAAAAGTTGATTATATGGTAGGTCTCAGTAGGATGTGCAGAAATGATTTATGATCGGATTACAGGTTTATTTGGCTCGAGTATTGTCATAAGTGCCTCTTTGTATTGTATATTTAAATAAGATTATGAGCTCCATTCACGTCACCAATGAGGTAAAGCCCCCAATAAATTTTGTTTTAATTCGCATCCCTTGAAGGATGGTTACAGTTGAACTTGCAAGGTGGAAAAATCAACAATATATAAAATTATTGCCAAATATTAGATAATAAATTGCTTGTGAGTTCTTTATTGAAAAAGATTATAAATATACATACATTAATATTTTAAATAGCCAATACCAAACTTTGTCAAACTGACATAGTTTTTGGAATAACTAGAAATTAAAAACATTTAATGGAGCCTCAGAATGAAGTAGTCAATGAGCAGAAAAATCTGTGAAATTATCCATTTCTTAACTACTGTTTCATTGCGAGTTTTCTTCTAGGAAATTTATTGAGTAATAGTTATGCACACAATGAAGTATAAATGTCATATCTACTTATTGGTACTCATTCATATAAGAAATTGTATTTTCATGTTATTGGCTTCAAATATTTAACATAAGTCGAGCAGACATATTATTGTAATTTAATTTTCACGAAACATTTGTTGATATTTTTATAGTTTACAGCTTACCTGTTCCTCTCTTGATTTTTCAAGGGCTTCTCAAAACAATATGATATGAATATAGGGTAATAAAATATTCGTAATTTTCGAATAACCTGCCTGTTTTTATATTTTCATTATGCAAAGGCATGCAAGTCGTTTTGTTAAGTATTTAATGATTTAAACTTGGAAATATAGATAATATTTAACATCCTGTAACTCCGTAATTTTTCACTTCAGACGTTAAGCTTGTTGTAATCGACACAACCAAGGCATTTTAAATCGACTTGGGTCTGATACCGTGTTAAGAATCACCCTGTATACTCGTAATGATAAAATATAAAGCTAAAGACTGTCTGTATGCCTGAAGTTTTGCTTTTTTATATCTACTATGATAACACAATTTTTCCGAAGATTTTCACAAAAATTGATTACCCTGTATATTTTGTAACCTATGAGTTTTAGACGATTGATAGATTTTATTAGTAAATTCTAAATAGTGGTGAATATGCCAACAACCTTATAGGATATATAAACTTGCTTACACTTGATTTATATATATTGATCTAGAAGGCTATGATTAAATATTTTTCGTATAATTGAACATATTGTTGACTTTTATAATAAATGACGTTTGTATTACTTTAAGCGAGCATTAGACCGTTCTGTATTAGTGTTTTAAATAAATATTGTTGCATATATGGCGTTTGCAAATAGGATTAGCTGTTATGTTTGCAATATACACTTTCAACTTCGACTCACTATTCGTTTAGACGAGGACAATAATGTAGATGTGCTTAACATTGCTAATTTTAGAAGACAAGCTGCCGGACATCCTGCAGTCGATAATCTACAAAAGTAAGATTATGTTTAAACTGTTATCACGCAATTACACAGGAACTTAGAAATATTGAAAATGATCCAAATTGCCTAAGACTTAATGTTTTAACACCCCACTCAGTTCGTGGTTGTATAATTTGTAACGCACAAGTAAATGTAAGAAAACTATCGGCAGTATTTTTTTTTGGAGTGAGGGTAGCCATATGTGAGTAGTAGGGATTAAGTGTAAAGGTTAAAGAAAAAGTCCTTTATTTCTCACAAAGTCAATTTATTGGCGACCGGTTTCAAAGTTGTCACTTCATCATCAGGCACACCTAAATGGAATATCAAGGAGTCAGTTGTAATAAAAACAATTATAAAAGCATGAACGGACTTTAACATATACAAAATAACAGAAAAAACACAAAAGAAAGTTAAACAATAACCTTGACTCACCTTGACTAATTCCATAAAGGAAGCGCTACAAAAAGTTTAACAGAACGAGTTAAAAAAGTCATGTGTAATAAGTATTTTTTAAAAAATGTTTTAAATGTAGGTTAGGTTAAACCACCAGATGTCTTTTTGAATAAAATAATTAATTAAAACATATTTAAGACAATTATTAACTAAACAACACAAAATAGTTTTACAAGCACAAACAGTTTAAAAAATTTTAAGGAAATAATGTTAATTACTGAAAGTAAAAAGTAAAAAGTAAAAAAGTAAAAATTATCAGACTGTCAAGACATCTATCTAGATTTTTAACGAATCAATGCAGTAAACTGTAAATTTAAAATTATCGGATAAATAGTGTACTAACGGAGGTGTTATTTACTGAAAGTGAGTATAGGTGGCGATGACAAAATTTATTGAAAGTGAAATATATTAAACTGAGAATGAGAAAACAAAAAATTTTTTATACTAACAAGAAAATTAGAACACTAAACAAGAAAATATGAAAATTCATATGTAAAAAGGGAAAATTTGAAGCAGATTATCTGCTTACTATTACTTTCAGTAATTAACATTATTTCCTTAAAATTTTTTAAACTGTTTGTGCTTGTAAAACTATTTTGTGTTGTTTAGTTAATAATTGTCTTAAATGTGTTTTAATTAATTATTTTATTCAAAAAGACATCTGGTGGTTTAACCTAACCTACATTTAAAACATTTTTTAAAAAATACTTATTACACATGACTTTTTTAACTCGTTCTGTTAAACTTTTTGTAGCGCTTCCTTTATGGAATTAGTCAAGGTGAGTCAAGGTTATTGTTTAACTTTCTTTTGTGTTTTTTCTGTTATTTTGTATATGTTAAAGTCCGTTTATGCTTTTATAATTGTTTTTATTACAACTGACTCCTTGATATTCCATTTAGGTGTGCCTGATGATGAAGTGACAACTTCGAAACCGGTCGCCAATAAATTGACTTTGTGAGAAATAAAGGACTTTTTCTTTAACCTTTACACTTATCGGCAGTATGCAGAGCAAATATTTTTTTAGTCTCAAATATTTATGTACCCGAATATCTGAAGATTTGTGACATTCATCTAAATCATTCGGGTTTACTAATGATTAATTGACATGCTGGTTTGCGTTTTGTTTATAAACCATTCCTCCCCGTTAATATTCAGCAATTTATGTCTAGTTTAAGAGCGGCTGCTAATGCTAATAATAATTTAAAAAATTGGGAAGACATAAATACTTTTAGCTTAGAAGAATTTAAATATTTAACTTCAATTTCTAAAGAGAATTTTCAAAAATTATATGAATTTTGTGAACAATATGGTAACTTAAGAAGCATTGCTCAAAAATATTTACTTGCTTTCCTTGTTAAACTAAGACATGGATTGTCAGATGAGTTCATAAAATTACTTTTTAATTATTCATCCCGACAAGTCACTAGTATAGTCATATCTAATGTCCGTATGTCCCTGCTTCAAAGATGTACTTAGTAATATTGGATTTAGATCAATAACCAGAGAAAACTATATCATAAATCATGTCCCTGAATTCGTAAACACGCTTTACAACCCTATAGCAAATATTCCTAAGGCCATATTTTATGTCGATTGTACATATAACTCAATTGAAAAAAGTAGTAATTTTAGAATATTACGTCAGTCCTATTGCTATTTTAAGAAGGAACATTTAGTTAAGCCAGAAATTACAGTAGCTCCTGACGGATATATTTTATCAATCAATGGTCCCTATTTTTCTGATGCATCTAATAATGATGCAGCAATCTTACGGCAACAATTGGTTAATGATAATAATGAATTTAGAAACTGGATTATAGAAGTAGATATAGTAATAGTAGATAGAGGCTACAGAGATGTTATTCCTAGATTAGAAGAACTTGGGTTAATTACTTATATGCCACCTTTGCTTCATCAAAACCAACAGTAATTATCAACAAGTGAAGCTAATAGAGCGAGACTAATAAATAAAACTCGTTGGGTTGTAGAAGCCAGAAATGGACATTTTAAATCCATTTTTATATTTTTTAAAGGCCGCATATCCACGCATCATGCAGTTAATTTGAGTGGCTTTTATCAGATTGCAGGTGCGTTGTTAAATAAGTTTCATCCTCTTATAAACCTACCAGGTACAATGGACATAGCAGTTGAAATTTTAAACAAACTAGATGACGTTAATATTATACAAGCACGTGTCGAAGCCCAAAATCTGACTACCAGAAATGGTCGGTGGCGAAGATTGAACCACATGCATATTCCTGAATTTCCTCGCGTAGAGATCAATTTCCTAAAAGACTTGGTAGGTTCTTACCATATTTATTTAAGTCCATCATATATTTAAGATAAACTGCAAAGAGAGGAAAATAATGTTTTGAGAAATAGACGAGTTTAGAGAAGAGAATAATTTTTTACGTTTTAGAATTTATTCTAGGTTCAGAAAGGCAACTAAATATATGCTGTGGTTGGCATACGAAGAGGAACTTAATGAAAATATTGTTGGGGATCTTAGGAATCATATCGTTGCCCTAGTTTCAAAATAATCCGAATCGCTATGGTTTCATAGATTTTTGTAATTTTGTCAATTTTGAAAGATTTGAATAAAAACGATTTTTTTTATATAATATTTTTTACGTTCTCCATCTTCATTTTATTATCAACATTTGTGGCGACCGTGACAGGACCTACGATGGAGAACTTGAAGGTAGAAAGAGGCGAGTTAAGAGAAGCCTTCAAGGAATCAATTTCAGAAATCGAATCCGCACTGAAAGATGACGTCATTGATGATTTTCACGTGCAGGTTCTAATAAGCACACTACAGGACCAAGGAGAAAGGTTATGCAATTTAGACACGAACATTAAAGATGCTATGTACTCCTATGAAAAGATAACCACTGAAGAAATAAAGCAAGAATTAAAAGAAGCTGAAGAATACAGGTCTAAACATATACACTATAGGATTAAATGTCAACGTGCCTTGGAGAAGAAGACAGAAGATATTCAGAGTTTTAGTTCAGAGATGAGAGAAAAAAAGAAGCGATTCAACTTACCCAAAATAGAATTAAAGAAATTTAATGGTGATGTAAAAAACTGGATTGGTTTTTGGGGACAGTTTAAAAAATCCATGAAGACTGCGATATTGACGTAGAAGATAAATTTCAGTACCTGATAAGTTCCATGGAAGAAGGCTCTAATCCTAGACAATTAATAGAAGGATATCCACCAACTAAAGAAAATTATTATAAGGCAATAGATAAACTGAAGAGAGATGAGATCCTTATCGAGGTATATGTCCGTGAACTACTTAATCTCGTTCTTCAAAAAAATAATGCGCATTCAGATATGTCACTAACCACTCTTTACGACAACTTAGAAACGCATTTAAAATCTCTAGAATCATTAGGTGTTACAAGCGAAAAATATGCAGCTATGTTATTTCCGTTAGTGGAGTCTTATCTGCCTGAAGAAATCTTAAAAGCATGGGAAATACATCGCAATAATAGGTGTCAATACAATATAGATGAGGGTAAAGGTAAATTTTATTACGATTTTAATAACCCTTTGCAAATATTAGATTTTCTCCGAAGTGAAGTCGATTCTGAAAAAAGAATTAAAAGAGCACAAGCAGGTTTTACAATAGAAAAAGAGACAAAATACTCCCATTTCACCAACACTAGCGGCATAAAGCAAGGACTCGAGAAAGATATAAGTACAGCCGCAACATTATTTTCTGGAAATGCAAAGAATTAGGATAAGGGTAAGAAAAGTCCAATTTGTCTATTTTGTAGTTGTAATCACGCAAGTCAGGATTGCATCAAAGCACAAAAAATGACCTTAGAGGAAAGGAAGACAAAAATAATAAACAAACGGGGTTGTTTTGCGTGTCTGAAAACTAAACATTCTGTCCGTAATTGTAAAACATTCGTTAAATGTCTAGTCTGTTCTAGAAAACATTTTCCAATTATGTGTCCAGATTTGGTTACTAAAAGAGAATCTTACCCTAAACTACAAAAAGATAATACTAGTTTAGAAAACTCACTTCTTTCAAATAATATTACCCAAAGCTATACATTGCTTCAGACTATTTTGGGAAAAATAATAAACCCTAATAAAAATACCATTAAAGTTGTACGTGCATTATTAGATACAGGGTCACAGAAACCATACATATTAAGTAATTGTGCAAAGGAATTAGGTTATATCAGAGTAGGTACAGAAGATGTTATTCAAGGTGTATTTGGCGGACTTCAAATGTCTCCAAAACTGCACAATAAGTATGAAATTGTTGTCCAGAACTTACAGGATAATTCTGAATTCAAGTTAGACGTTCTAGATCAACACAAAATATGCAATTTCATTCCTAGATTAACAGATATATCACTAATTAATGAACTTAAAAGTAAAAATATAATTTTAACTGATTCAGGCCTTTCATCCGCATCACCAGAAGTAGAGTTATTAGTAGGTGCTGATGTATTTGGTCATTTATTAACTGGAAATGTTGAGAATTTACAAAATGGGCTGGTGGCTATAGAAACTTGTTTGGGATGGACCATTATGGGCCAATATAAGGACATTTCATGTAAAAACATATTTATTGGTCTTTCTCATGTTTCTATTACAGATCTGTGGAATTTAGAAGTTATAGGTATAACAGATCCAGCAGAGGTTAAAGGCAAGCAGAAGATGGAGGAAGAAACATTAAATTTCTTCTATGAAACAATTAAAGTTAATCCCGAAGGTCGATATGAAATTAAACTTCCTTGGAGGGAAGATTGCCCAGGTGTGTTAAGCAACGAACAATAGGCATTGTCACGTCTTTCCTCAACAAGTAAAAGACTAGTCAGCCTCAAGAAGCTATCAGACTATCAAAACGTATTTTTAGAATGGGAGAAACTAGGAATCATAGAAGAAGTAAATCAAGATACTACAGGTAACCAATCTATACACTTTCTACCACACCATGCTGTTATAAAAGAGGCCAGTAAAACGACCAAAGTACGACCTGTTTTTGATGCGTCAGCAGAAGACGAATTAGGTAACTCTTTAAATAGCTGTTTTGAAGCAGGACCAAATTTAATTGAACTAATTCCAAAATTATTATTAAAATTTAGGTTAGGTATTTTTGGAATTATCGCAGATATAGAAAAGGCTTTTCTGCAAATCAGTATCTCCCCTGATGATAGGGACTTTTTAAGATTTTTTTGGTGGCATAACTACGAGGAGCAAAATAAGAAAATATATAGACATTGTCGTGTTGTTTTTGGGGTAAAGTCAACTCCATTCTTGTTAGCAGCCACTATTAATTATCACTTAGATAAAGTTCCGGTTCATTTAAAAAATATTGCAAGTAAGTTAAAGGATTCCTTTTACGTAGACAATCTTGTAACAAGCGTCAATAGTCGAGAAGAGTTACATGATTTATTTACGAAATCCAAAGAACTGATGGGGCTAGGTAATTTTAATCTTAGAGAATGGGTTTTTACTAATGAAAATGATACTCCAAAGGAAAATTTGTTAAAGTCTACAGCGGGTTGCAAGAACGATTGTTAAAATCTCTCGTTAGCTAAAGAACAAATAACTAACTGAGATTAAAACTGGCAACGGCGCTTTTCCAACTGACAGTCTGTCGCTTCACAGCTGATCACGGGAGATTTTTATATTAATGAAGTTAATTTGGTAATATTTTTTCGAAAATTAATTACAAATAAAGTAAAAAATGAAATTGAGGCTCAACCTTTACGGCTATGTTAACACTATCCCTATCTTTTTTCGACATCGGCTCATATTTTTAATAGACAGAAGCAAGGACAGTTGGTTCAGAGAAAAAATGTTTTACACATGAATATAATTTCTTAAAATAAAGAGAATGGCTTAAATGAAGAAAAGGTTCCAATAAGTCACTGGAAAAAGAGGAGAATACTCATTTAACTACCCTTCTAGTAGTGCTCAATTAAAAATCTGTGATTTTTGGTTTAAAGCAACAGTACTTAAATATAGTTTGTCCCTTTTATATAAACTAAAACTTTTGTCACACCATGGAAAAGTACATTTCTTTCTACTGTACATTATTTTTCAAATAGAAGTACATAATTAAAAATATGTTTAGTTTTTATCATGTGTGCAAACCCCATTAACTGTGGAAATATTTCTAATGTATTTTCTATTTTTAACAGACTTCAAAAAAGAAGTAGGTTCTCAATTCATCGGAATATATTTTTTTATGGATATTTAGCGACAATTCTTTACTATGTTGTCCGATTTCTGATTATTTTTTTGTTAGAAAGGGGGCTCTTCAGAGATGGTTCCATAATATAAATTTGGTAAAGATCTGATGATGGGATTCATGAGAAAATAATCACTCTTCGTTTTTTGTAGTCGTCAGTTTTTTTAAATTAATTTTGTAACATACATTTTTCAATGAATCAAAGTAAAAAACTGTTTAAATTGGGAAATTTCTAAAGTTCAGTATCTATTTTTTAGTTAGAAATGGAAAACTGGAGGAGAGATGGTAAAATCTCTGGTATGAGAAATAAATTCACATTTGACCTATTCTTGAAAAACATATACAGTTCCTTTTTGAATCCCTTCAATTTGGGTGCTATATTTCTTTGCTAATAAACTAATGCTAGAATTTGTTTTTTATTTAAGAACAACTTTCTATTTGTACAATATTGGAATTTCTAGATTGTTGAGAAAATTAAATAATTATGATATGATCCAATCCCATCCATAGTACCAGTCCAAAAAATGTCTTAAAATTAGCTTTTATAGGTTGTGTAATAGTCGAAATTTAGAATATTAAATAATTGATACTATGTATAAATTACACTTATTTACCTTAATATATTTGCTTTCACATTTGTAATTTACAGATTTGTAGGTCATAAATAAAACACCAAATTCATTTTAAAATTTTATTTTTTAGGATTAAATTAATATACACAAAATACATAACATAATAAAAAAATATAGTAAATCTACAATAAATAAAAATACATTTAATTTGCCCATCATTATTAAGAATTCTAATTCTAGAAAATAAACATTCAATCCAGGATTTCTTTTTGGTTATGACAGGTTTCAAGTTGACTGGTAATTTTGTGTTAAAATTTACAGTTTGCCTAATGTATTGGATACGTTTACTTTGCCAGTTCCACATATTTTATAAATGTATAAAAAGAAATGGATTATTTCAACATAGGTACAAACAATAAAAATGTTATTACTGATAGTAGTTTACTGCTAAATATTTACTTTTTCTGAAAATAGGCAGGAAAAAACTATAAAATAATATTAAATATGTTTGAGAATGTATTAATACATAACAATTATACGAATTAAAAAGTGTTTAACAATATAAGTAGAGATACCAAGCTCCACAGTTATATGGCTTAAAATTATTTATGCAATCATCTCATGAAATATTTTAAAATACTTAGCAAACACCTATATTACTACAAAGTAATGCCTATTTACAAATAAAAATATATTGCTACCAGGCTATACCACCGTCATAAGCCAAACCCCCATAACTGACAAATTACAAATATTTGAGGTTATTTGACCATTCTGATACTGACCCATTTTTCTTTTTAAAAAGTAAACAAAATACCAGCAATTTTTATTCTGTATCCTAAAAAGTCAACTTGATTCTACAATGTAACTAACATTTTTCTAGAGAATTCTTATCAAAAATCAACCCAAAACATTAAATCACATTTATATAACTAGTTAAAAACATTATTCAAAACTTGTATTTAATTCAACAAAAGCAGCTATATTGGTAACACATATCAAAATACTGGCACTAATAAATTTCTTTTATTGCATATATCTCCATTCTATAGTTTGTGTAGTTACTGGGGCAGTATAGATATTTTAAAGTTTTATTTGTGAGCCAAGCCTGTCTTGTTTCAAGATTAGTGGTCCATACAACAATATTTTTAATTTTGTTGTTACAAAGTTTTCCTTTTTTAACTGTACGGTTTTGCTTGAGAGTCTGTGCAGGGGGATCGGCAGAGTCCACTTGGGCCAGGGAAGGGTTTAGTAGATTCCTTGGGAGTGAAGAGACTACTAGGAGAAGCACCTAAGGAGACTCCACTGGAAAGAGGCATAATATCAATTATTGATTTGTTCACCTACAGAATAATAAATAAATATATATGATTCTAGACCTCATAAAAGTATGTTCCAAAATATAATGATATAACAAAATTTATATAGAGATTCAACGATGATATTTAGCTGCAGTTAACTAGGACTCGTGTAATTATTTATTGCAATGCAAGAACCTAATTAGACCTACAGTTATACTTTAATAAAATGTGTGAAAGTTCCCTTCAATTCCAAATTTGTCTTCATATTACACTAATTTTCCTATCAACATACAAAGTATTTGTGATAATTATACAAGATGGTCCAAATTTGACATGTTTATAAGATATTACTAAATTAGCAGGGGATAAAGCACATTTATGTCGCACCTTTTTTTAACTAAGCATGTTATTTTAAATCCAGTTATAAATTCCTTCCCTGAGTAAAATGCAAGAGTGATTTTTAAAATATCATTATTTTGTTTGGGTGTTCAAATAAAAAATGGTGTTACCTCGAAAATGTGTACCCCTTGAAACGACAATGAATTTTACATATGTAACTATGTCAAATTATTAAATTGTTTTTCAAAATAAGATTTTTATTTGAGATAATAAATTATGATAAATTTAGAAAATCACCCTATAGTTTCTAAAAAGGATTTATAACAACTAAGCATTCCATGTTTTGTTTCTCAAAAAAGGTGACAATGGTGGGTTATAAGGTTTCGATATCCAGTTGTATCATGTGAAAACGTCGAATTTTGACCACCATGTATAATAAAACAGCTAAGTTTAAATAAAATAAATAAAATACTTTCTTACCAAAGAATGTAGCAGTGGAATCAAAGGAATTCAACGGGGACTCTATTTGATTATAAAAAAATGCTTTAATTTGAGCCCATCTCATCCAGTTGGAGATTAACCACGCCTCCTTCTTGTTTTTCACCCTTAAATAAATAAGGAAATAATTTAAATAAACAAAAATAATACCAAACGTTAGTTATTTCCAATTTTATTTTTTTTTAACTTTAGTAGTTTGAAAAATCTTTAAAATGGGAAAAGACAGATATTGCTAAAATTGTATAAATAATAACACATACAAAAGAAGTTTTATATTGTATATAATATAAAAGTGATTTAATTTCTGTTTAAATTAAAATCCTATAAATCAATCTTTTAAAATATAAAATTTGTGTTAAATAACATTATAGGCTTTGCTTAGAAAATTAACTTTAAACATATTACTGCACAAATTTTTAATTTGATTTCAAATAAATTTTTTCTTTTATTACTAAGAAGGCACAATATTCTATGCTATATAGAAGGTAAGTATATTAAAGTTACTGTCCCAGGAGGGTCGGTGGGTGTACAAATTTTATGAATTTGCAAATGTTATGTATTAAAACAATAAAAGTGTTCCTTTGAATAAAACAAATACGAACCTTGTCCTGTATCTCCTTCTATTTGACCTCTTGTAAAGTTTAGTTTTCTTTTTGTTGTAAGTATCTCACTTTTAGATGTCCTTGTATCAGTTTTATATTTAATAAAAGCTAGTTATTCCTAATTAGTATTTTGGCCAATACAACTTCTTAGCCATGCAATAAAGAGATCTTCTATAATTACCTAAAACTTTAACCCCAAAAATGTAGTTGGAAATACAAATTAAGATGTAATAAAGTGAATGTTTTTGAAGGAATTTTATGTACTTGTTATTAATTTACTTACCAAGTGGTTTTTCTTCTATTTTTAGCAGTAAATTGCTTGCGATTTTTGTTGTCAAACATTATAATACTTCAACTAAACGAACTAAAATTGAACTTTTATAATATATATTCAAAGTACCTCTCGACACTCACATAAATTGGCTGGAAAATTGAAAATAATTGAAAAATTCTAAAATATTAATCCATAAACATTAATCTGTCAAAGTAAATGACGAGCAGAGCTCTGACAGAGGAAGCGCAGTTGCCAGTTCACGTCGTCGTTAAAAATTAACAGAAGAATGCAACCCGTACTACACCTTTAGTAAAAGATTTGGGTTTAACGAGTCATTAGATATTTAACGATCGTTGTTGCAACCCGCTGTTAGGAATGTTATGGGATACAAAAAATGATAATTTAATTTGTGATATAAATACACTTAATGGACTTGAGCATACACCAAAAACAAAAAGAGGTCTATTGTCAGTTGCTCAAAGATTATTCGATCCTATTGGATTCACTTGCCCAGTTAGATTTAGATTTAGATTATTACAGGTAACATGGCAGTTAAAAGTTGGTTGGGATAGTATTTTACCAGATGACATATTCAATAAATTTGAAAAATGGTTAAAACAAAATAATTTTTTACGTTATTGTTCAGTACCTAGAGCTATTAATGCAAAAGAGCCATTTAAGTTAGATAAAGCAACTCTTCATGTTTTTTCAGATAGTAGTAAAATAGCTTATGGCTGTTGCATATTTTTGAGAGTTAATTTTGGTCAATCTGTGGCAGTACAATTAATTCAAGCAAAGTCAAGGATTGCACCAAAAAAATATAACAATTCCTCGTTTAGAACTCTTAGCAAGTTTGATTGGTGTTAGGTTATGCAAGAGTATTAAAAAGGTTAAAGATATTGGTACTTTGGAAACGTTTTACTGGACCGATTCAATGGTAGTATTAGGTTGGTTACAGTCCAAAGGACCATGGAAAACATTTATACAGAACAGGGTGTCAGAGATTAAAATGTACACAAATAGTGATCAGTGGCGGTACATCCCTACCAAATTAAACCCTGCTGATTTAATTTCAAGAGGATGTAGTTGTAAATCTCTGCTAGAGAGTAAATGGTGGCAAGGTCCACAATGGCTAAGTAATGATATTAAAAGTTGGCCATGTTTTAATATTGACTACTCTAAAGAAGAGATAGATGTGGAAAGAAAGAGAGAGACAGTAAGCTCTCTAGTACATGTAAATAATACCATTTCCTAAAGATTTTAGTTACTTTTCTAAATTTATTAGGATAGTCAGGATGATATCCTGGATGATGAGGTTTTTTAACAACAGTAGTCAAAATAAAGAGAAACTGATTGGTGAATTGACTGCCAAAGAAATAGAACAAGCAGAACTAAAGATAATTAAAATTATCCAGTTAGAAAGTTTTGAAGATAATGAGAATATAAAAGGATTAGAAATATTCGTAGATGACAAAAGCATCTTAAGAACAAAACCTAGGTTAATTTATGGAGAAGATGACTTAGATTTCAAGTTTCCTATATTACTGCCTTCTCAACATGAACTTGTAAGAAAATTAATTTTTGATCAACACATTATAAATTGCCATGCTGGAATTCAAACTTTACTAAGCATACTAAGAAAAAAGTACTGGATACTGAGAGGAAGACGCACAATTAAGAAGGTAATATTCCAATGCACTATTTGCAAAAGATTTAGGACCAAAGCAGTTGAAGTACCAATGCCACCTTTGCCGAAAGAAAGAATAAGTAATGCAGCCGCTTTCGAAATTTGTGGGATAGACTTAGCAGGCCCATTGTATTTGAAAGGTGGAACGAAGGCCTGGATAGTTCTTTTCACTTGTGCGGTTTATAGAGCCGTACATCTCGTATTAATTAATTCAGTTTCAGCAGATGCTTTTATTATGGCATAAAGATTTGTCGCAAGAAAAGGTCGTACACGTATAATATATTCTGATAACGGAACAAACTTTGTAGGAACTAATAATGCACTACAACAAATAAACTGGAACACAATTTTAGAGTACTCTTCAGTACACAAAATAAAATGGATATTTAATGTACCTACTGCTGCGTGGTGGGGAGGATTCTGGGAGAGAATGGTAAGATTGGTTCAAGAATTGTTAAAACGAAATTTAGGAAAAGCTTGTGTCAGTTATGATGAGTTAATGACGGTTTTGTGTGATTGCGAGGCCATTATTAATAGTAGACTCTTAACCTACATCTATGAAGACAATAACTCCTTAAATCCTTTGACTCCATCCATGTTTTTAACACGTTAACTGCCAGGGCGGTCCCAGGGACCGCTAGTAGTCTTTCCGTCTAGGCCAGGCAATTATTTGTTTAACATGATTTCCAGGCCAGCGGACCGCTCGTATGAGGTATTTTAAAGCATGCATAGGACCGATTGGCCCTGGTGACTGACTGAGACACAAGAGTTTTTTCATTTATTTTTTTTTCTCTATTTTGGCGATTTTATTTTTTAATACGATGGAAGTAAATTTAAATACGGTAATTTGGTAAAAAAAGTATATTTCTTATAATAATTACTTTTAATGAAATACAAAAGTACACAACTGAACTAAACTAAAGTACCTTTTTTTTTTATTTATGAAAACTATTGAAACAATCTAGGCAAAAATGCGGTTTTTCAATACAGTCAGGGCAAAACGTTACAACTTTTTTGAAATGGTTTTCCAGAATCAAACCCTCAGTCTTTTTTTTATAACATCCGACACAATACTTTCGGATTTTGTGGGATTGTCCTTCTTTTTTTTTAAAGAGTGCTCAGATTTTCGCATTCGTCTGTTACTTGTGGATGGTACTGCAACATCATCTAATTCATCCTCTTCTTGAAAAATCACAGTCTCAAAAATGCTCCGAAAGTCTGTTATAGACATGGAGGAGTCATTAATTTTTTTAAAAAAATAATGCGAATTAACTACGCTAGTACCAAATAGGACTTCTATAGCCAGCTTCCTGTACCACTTTATGGTCTTCCTCAACGCCGAATTGTACGATGCCATTTGATCGGACAAGTCTATAGAACTCTTTCCTTTGTTATAGTCTACAACAGCGAGAGGTTTTGTTTTTGTTTCATTTCGAACTTGAATTTCTTGCATAACATCTGTATGCTTGGTTGACAGCAGCAACACGTCTCTTTTGTCACGCCATTTCATTACGCATATTCCCCGTTCATTTTCTCTAGCTACAATTTCACCGCGCTTAAGTTTCTTTTCCGTGACCTCTTTTGGGTTTCCACGCCTGTTAGATCGCAATGTACCTAGAACGTGTGTCTCTCGATCCAGCAACTTATTTGCCAAATCCATACTAGTGTAATAATTGTCGGTGACCATAGTTCTGCCGCTATCTAACAGGTTTTCAGCAAGGGTCATTACCACATTTGTAGGCACGCTAGCACCTGCATCTTGTTCCTTTCCACAATATATCTTCATGTTATAAGTATACCCTTCTGAACTACAAAGCTTAAATATTTTAACCCCGTATTTATGCGTTTTTAGAGGAATATACTGCTTGAATACAAGACGACCTCGAAAAGGGACTACCGATTCATCTACACAAACTGTACTGCCAGGCGTAAATGCATACTGAAACTTCGCGATGAGCTTGTCAAAAAGTGGCTGGACTTTGAAAAGTCGATCACCTTCTGGACAACTTTCATTATCGGAAAAATGCCACAGTTGTAACAATAACTCGAAACGATTTCTACTCATAACTTTTGATATATTTTCATTCCGAAAAAGTGGTTTTCTGCTCCAGTAATGTCGGATTGTTGGCATTCGAACAATACCCATATATCCGATTAGCCCCAAAAATTTACGCATTTCTCTTTTATCTGTAGGAGACCAATTATGAAGTCTTGAAAACTGTGGAATATCTTGCGCCTTGCAAATAACCTGCGTTGCGTAAAGGTTAGTTTGCTCCACTATTAGCTCTATAATTTCATTATCCACAAAGAAGGAAAAAAAATCATAAGGTGTACCTCCCTGTAACGCAGCTTGTAACTCTGGAAGAATACCTTGTTGTTGGGTGAACTTATTTTGAAAGTTCAAATGATTGCCTTGTGGAGAGGACCAGCCCGGAAATGGATGCACAGGGGCAACATTCTCCTCAGATTCGGAGCTGCTCGATTGCTCCCTAAGATTCGAGCCAATGTTTGGAACCTCTGGAACAGTTTCGGAAACCTACAAAAAACATTACTTAGAGATATATAAAGGATTTCTAAATAAAAAGCTTACCTTTGTGTCATTGTGGTTTACAGTTTCTGCGGGTGCGTCTGAATCAGGTTCAGACAAGTCACTAGGTGAGTAACTTGGATCATTGACTGAGTCGGATGAACCATATGGATCAGGGACATCACTATCATCAGAGCAATCTAAAATTTAATTAATTTCTATACTCTTAAAAATAAATTAAAAGCCAAAACTCTTACCATCATCGTTATTCGATTTTTGCAGTTTCGCCAATAAAAATAAACGTTTCGTGCGGTCTCGAATACCAGTCATTTTAACCGTAGCGTACCAAACGACTTCCTACGCGACACTAGAATTGCAATAACAGCCGATAATATATGCGCGCGCTGCAATAAACAAATGATGTCGGTGGACCCACGTGGACCTCCGACCGGGACCGATCGTGCTTTTGCAGTACACTTGTCTCAGAGGGCCAAAGCGGTCCGTAGGACCGCCAATTTTTTTTTTGTTTTTAGGGAAAATTAGACAAATTTTAGTAAAAATAAGAGAAGTTTAAGCATTATTAATAAAAATCAACCTGAAACTACAAAAATAACAACTTGGCCCAATAGAAAAAATCACAAATTACAACGCGGCACTTAACGTGTTAAATGATGCACCAGGCAGTGACGTTCCAGATCTAGACTCCATAGACAGAAATAACATAGTTGCACGGTATCGCTACATACAAAAATTAAGAGATGATATACGTACTCGATTTAGGAACGAATATCTGGGAGAACTAGTCCTCAGTCGTCAAAAGAAGGGTAATACCGTTTTAAAAATTGGAGATATTGTACTTGTTGGTCAAGATAATATAAAAAAGATTATGTGGCCAATATGTAGAATAACAGAAGTTATTCAGGGAAAAGATGGAATTCCAAGAACAGTAAGAATTAGAACACAAAAGGGAGATCTTTTAAGACCATTTCAACGTGTTTGCCCCTTAGAAATAAGTCAAACCGAACAATGTAATAAGCTTCTGAAAACAGACAAAGAAAATCGAGATCGAATAACAAACAGAATGACGAAAGAGATAAAACAGAAAGAAGAAGGAAGGACGATTGAAAATGTTGAATCCAGAACGGTGACAAGAGCAGGAAGCATAGTTAAACCACCTTCTCGGCTTGGGCTTGAGTTATTTTTATTATTGTATTTTATTTGTTTTGTATATTTTATTATTCTTCTCCTTAATCGGGGAGTATGTTGGTGATCTTAGGAATCATATCGTTGCCCTAGTTTCAAAATAATCCGAATCGCTATGGTTTCATAGATTTTTGTAATTTTGTCAATTTTGAAAGATTTGAATAAAAACGATTTTTTCTGAAATAATATTTTTTACGTTCTCCATCTTCATTTTATTATCAACAAATATTGATCCAATTTTCTACTATTATTGTACATGTCCATGCGGTTCGAGAACTTTAAGTACTTGCGCACATGTTGCATCAGCGCTATGGTTTCTTGGTTATGCAAGGCACCAGAATAATATAAGATTTCCAACAACACGTTTACTAAATAGCATCGATGATGCAGCAGACCGATTATTTCCAGAAAATATCGATCTCGGTCCCATAGTAGAAGAAAATTAATTGGTATTACCATCTCGTATTTGCACCTAATAGGCTGTTCTTTTAATTTAATATTTGACTTTTGTTTTCTTATATACCTTACAAAGTATCTGAATTTATATCTTTAGTGTTTGTAATAAATTCAGTTGTCCTTTGTAATTGCTATTATTGTTATATTTTTCCAAGTTATGAAAATTCTACGTACATACGTGCTAAACTTGATGCCAAAAAAGACTTGCCAACAATGTAATGATCTCTTTATATAAATAAGTAAGATATATTGAGATAAATGGAAAAATGGGTGAGTGGGTGGAACTTGAAGTGCGGCCACCTCCTCGTGGTGAGTTCTGGGTTGATTTAACATTCAAAACCGGTTTTATTATCTTGTAGCTGCCCTAAACCCCTTGAGTTTTAAATCAAGCGAAGAGCTGCACAAAGCTGAATTTTTTTAGTTTTTTAATTTCTCACCCCTAAGGTCCCAGCTAAATATTTTATTTTTTCACTAATTTTTATATAGGGTGTAAACCACATAAAACACAATTTTTTTACACTAGCCTAAATTAATGTTTTTTTGGTAATTTTTGACCTGCCCTATTATACAAACAGTGCACTATTCCTACAGGGGCTAACACTTTACGCGGAAAGGAGATCCCAATCTGATATAAATATACAATATAAAGAGGCAATGCTCGAGTCATAATAAACATTTAATCCGATCATTATTAATTTCCCTAGATCCTACTTATACCTATCGTATAATGAACTTTTTTTGTAATGCAATAATGTATTACCCTGTATGTAAACTAATAAGATTTTTTTAATAAACAACTCGCAAGTTAAAAGGCAATTATTTTCTATTTTTTGCCAACAATTTCAGCATTTTGTTGATTTTTTCCTTTTACATATTCAACCGCAATCACCCTGTAAGTACGATTTTTTTGTCTCTTTGAAAATAGTACAACCCCTTAATCTAAAACAGTATATCAAAATATTTAATATAAGATATTTCTCTTGAAAATATCTATTTTGTCAGTATATATTTATTGTTTAAAATTCATATATTTGGTACATATTAAGTTATATTTGGAAAACTAGTCATAAGATCTAATTTTACCAATAAGAATTTTGAACGAGTACATCGAGTTCTATACGATATCAAATATTGAGAGACTTTGACGGTGATATATTTTTTTTTTGTATTTTAGCTATTTTTGTTCGGTGGGAATATCGACTTTGACCAAAAAAGATTTGCCGAATCATTAATCACCCTGTAAGGTACAATATTTTAATTATAGTAGTTAAGTATGTATTTTGACTACACAGAATGAGCAAAAAACTTCCAAAAATATTTAAGGGTGATTTATGGTGTCCATTTTAAAGAACTAGGGATTTCTAACTTCAACACCCTGTATCTCCAATTCTAGTCATAGGATACGATTGGGCCCATAGACACTTTTGATGGGGATATCAAGTTATTTAATATATCAAAAATTCATTTTGACGGTACTCCCGTTTGCATAAGAAAAGTGCGTGCGAGTCAACACAAAACACGAGAGTTTCCAATCTATAGTATGTATGATCTGTGGTTTAAACCATAAAAATTCCAAATAGAATTTTCTTATTTTTTTATGGATTTTAAGAGATTTTTAAAAATAAAAAACTACAAAGTCTAATTTTAAACTTTATTTAAAATTAAGTAAAAACAAAAAAATACAATACTATTTCATATGAACTGAATACAACAATTTTACGTAATTTATTTTATAACTAATACATCTGGAATAACATTATATAAATAGAATTTTCATATTAAAATAGTAGTTTGTGCAACAAGAGTGGATGTGATGGCCATGGTCAATCCACTCAAGTTATACAGTATATTTTTTCTACGATCCACTATCCAAAATCTATAACTTAAAAAAATATTTTAGGATATTAAAAGAAAATGACTATAATTTATGACTTTTATTGATTTATAAAATAAAATAAAATAATAAAACAAAAAAAAAATTTTTGTTAGTCCCCCGCTTAGATTCGAACCCGGAACTCTCACATGGAAGACAGATACTATAGCCTTAGCTCCACCTCCACATTTAATACTCCTATTTAAATTAGTTTCATATAGTTTGATTCAAATTTAAGATTTATTTCAAAATATGAACTAAATAAAACTGCTATTTATCGATTCTATACAAAAATAATCCATCTTAATTTATATTTAATCTCAGTAATTAAAAATTATACTGACAATAATTAGTTTGAGAGAATTGTCACTTATTTAAAATTTTAAATATAATAGTAATTGGGTGTCCAAAATATGAAATATGATTAGTGGATTTCATTTTTTTTGCAGTGTTCTCACTACCTAGAACGGATATAAAATATATTCGTTCAGTTGAACGCAATACCATACTTTTTCGTTTTGTAGTACCGTAAAATGGGGTGAATAGAAACAGTAGGGTAATTAGAAACAAAACATTGCTAAATTTTTGGCGGGAAATAATAAATAAACAATAAAAACAATGTTACACTTTTTTTTTTAATTACAAGAGTATTTTTATTTAATAGTCTTTGGGTGATAAATATTACTATATTTTTATTTAAAGTTAATTGTCAGTAGTTAAAACATACCTTTGGTACAATATAAACCTTTTAGTGTTGGTTATTTTGTTTTTAATAGGGAAATATCCTTATTGCCAACTGTGCACTTTGTGTATTTCATTTTCGTATCACATTAATTTAATATGTATAATAGAAATCCCAAATTCAGAGCTAAGTGCGGTTCTGTTTATTTTTATTTATGGTTAGAATATATGTCAGTAGGTCAATGAATCGTTTCTGTGTCGCTCAATCTCGAGCTAGTCGCTATACACCTTTTCTTTGTCTGAGCCGCACTGAACTGTGTAGCACATACAGCCACTTAGATAATTTTAATTATGATATTCTTTTGATTAAGGGTTTACTCTTGGGGAAAAGTAACTTTGGTAGATATAGGGTTTTTAATAAATTAAGCTAGTTAGGTAATTAGTTTTCTAGGTTTTAAGGCCAAGTTCAATTTTGTTTGACATATAATCACGATATTTTTTAGGTTAGAAAATTGCATTATCGATTTTTTTCATTCGAAGTAATAAAAGACGTCACTTTAAATTTCTATCTCTTTATGTCAACAAATTTGTAACACGATGAATTTATAAAACGTATGTCACTAATGAATATGTGGCGGCAACTGACGGCAACACTGTCAGCTACTCCATGGCTACAAGAGTACATACAGGTCCGGTATAAGCCATGGAAAATAATAATTTAATGTTTTGATGGAGTTAAATAAAATATCAAAATTAAATGTTTATTTTTAAGTAAACGACATTTTTAAATGTTTACGTCTTCAATCAAAAATAATATAGGCTAATACTCAAGTGTATTATACGAGTGTACTGGAGAAGAGATAATTTTACCCTTTACTCCAGTTTTTTATAATGAAACCAGCGGTAAGATATTTATGTACCAAGGCTGTGTTTTGGCCGAATTAGACATATGCGTTCAAGTATAAGCTAGTCTGGTTAAGTATAAAAGTAATAGGCAAGAAACGGGTGTTCAATCAAACTTGACATCGAGATAGATGTCACATAAGCAGGTGTACTGAAGATGAACTTTGTAGGACCAAGCATCAGATAGGTATAACACTTGATATTCTGAAAACTATGTGGATACTACACTGAATAAGAACGAATGGAAGTGTCAGGAGGCTAAAGGCAAAAAATAGATGGAAAAGAGCCTAATAGATAGATAAGTAATATTTTAGCCAGGAGAAAGTCGATGAGTGTTATAAATGAATGTATTTTTAATGTATAATTTCAGTTTATTTTCATTTTTGGTATGAAACTATGGCTGACATAATAAAACACTTAAAAGTATATATATTTTCAATCTTTATTACTATACATTATTTAGTATTCATTTATTCTCTCTGACCTAGGGAAAAGGTCAGAAAACCCTGGTCATAATTGTTTACAATGTTGCGTGTTCTTAATGATACAAAACATAACAGAGGAATGATACTTAGCCGATGAAATCTCATCGAGTTCACGCATGACATATTGTGGTATGGAATATGGCTATCTCTGATGCATCTGCAGATTTAAATTTATTTTTGCGTACTGTTTTCTATCAACTGATACCCCAAATTTATAGAAGCCACGTCTTCGCACCACAATGTGACATAGCATCAAATCTGCTTAATCTTGTACCATTTTTTTTAAGTATCAAGGATATTCTTGGTGTAGCTGATCATCATGTTTTGAGTCACTGAACCTAAAAAATAACAAATATCAATAAATAGAATTCGGAATTTATTCCAAAAATATTTTTCTTTGGGAATTATATAGGATTTCTCGTTAATATACTGACAAACTTTTGAAGGTGGTAGGTGCATCAAAATAAACATTTTTTTGCTAAATAAAATAAAAATAATTTTATTGCACAACAAATTAATCCATTTACAGAACAAAATACATGAAATAAATGTTAAACATAATATTTCGACAGAAAATAATTTTAGCAACAGCAAGAAAAAAAAAGTAAAAAAGAAAGAATCCTAAATACATTAGCTACAAATTAGTACAACTAATGGTCGAAATAAATATCCCAATCAGAACAAAATTAATTAAAATTTGAACACATTAGCGTTATAGGTGAATTTCTTCCCAAGTTCGTTCAAATACTTACTGTATAAAATGTTTTATGATATCTAATGGCTGTTTGGGGAACATTAAAATTTATTTAATTAATCAAAAATAGTACATCAATAGTGTTATGTAATATTTTATAAAAAAATGTAACACTGGAAACTACCCTTCTATTTTCGAAAGAAGCAGAGATTCTTCAATACCTCGAATGGGATACAGCTCATCTATTTTAAAAGAAAGGTACTTGAGAGATCGCCGCTGAACATTTTCCAATGATCTTTTATGAATATTGTAAATAAGGTTCCAGATAAGAGATGCATATTCTAGCCTGGAATGAACTAAAGAAAAGTAAAGGATCTCCAAGCTTTAAGAGTTTGTAAAAGAACGAGTATTACGAATTAAAAACCCTAAGCTTCTCAACGCAGAAGCAACTGTATTTTCAATATAATCCGAAAAAGTAACTTTTTGGTTGAATAATATACCTTAATCTTCAATTTGTGCACAAGTCCGATAAATGTAGGCTGTTAAATAAATAATCAAACTCCACCTTGTTAATACTTCTAGTATAGGAACATACTTCACATTTAGACACATTCATAAACAGCTTGTTTTCATTACACCAATTTTCAACGATTCCCAAGTTGGGTCTGTAAAAAGTAACAGTCTTGAATGATGAGATTGAGGTAAATATTTTTAAGTCAGCAGCGAGCAGCAGGTTAAATTTATGCCAAGTCATTTATAAATATACTAAATAATAGTGGTCCCAGATTGGAGCTCTGTGGAACTCCAGATGTTGCTGTGAGGGGTGAAGATGAAAATCCGTTGTAACAGACATAATTAAAACGATGATTTAGGTAAGATGAAAATAATCTCAACAGCGACTGAGCAAACCCTAAGCATTCCAACTTCCTTACAAGAATATTATGATTTTTAATTATTACAAAATACATGTATGTATGTACAAAAAATATTCTAAACATATTTTAACTAACAAGAGTTTTATTTTTAACTAGTTATATTCAAAAACAAATGTCATTTTTAAAACTATGTTTAACAATAACTGATGAGTATATAACAAGGTTCACAGTTTAAACTAAGTCTACATTTTAACTGCCTATTGTACAATCCGCCATATGTACAATTCAAAATTAATTGTATTTCTTTAAAATGCACTTGATTCTGTTGATCAAAATCATTCGATAAAAAAATTAAAAAGTATTGGTATAAAGGTGGTTTTTATATCTATGCTATAAAGCATGCATTGGGGTAGCATGTAGATTATCTAAGTATCAGGTCAGAGAGATTAAAATTAAATAACATATGTAGTGGGATTCTCATCTTTTGAGTACGTCTCCTGTTGAGACTCCTATATTTGTTCGACAGACAGCGATTTTGATGTAATGTCTCTCTCTATTCTGTATGTAATGTATCGAGTTGGCACAAAAAAATCGCTGTTCTGATCAGAAGAAATTAACCACATCAAAGGAAGAAAATTAGGTCCCCTGTTATTTTTAATTTATATTAATGATTGTTAATGTTGCAATAATTAATATGACATTTACCTGTTTGCCTATGATGTCCTTATCTATGTTTCTTGTAAGTTGTAAGGATTCAGATAACTAAGAGTTAATTGTCAATGAAACTCTGCAAAATGTTTATAAATGATGTTGCAATCATTTGTTAAAAATCAACACAAATACCTAAAACAAAATATAAGCTGATAAGTAATAACTATATGCAGTTTGTGGACAAACGATATAGGAAATTTGAAGAAAATCTATAGTTAGTAGAAAAATTCAAATATTTAAAAGTAATTATTCGGAAACAGATGAAATTCACAGACCATATGCAAATACTGTTATCAAAACAATTGCAGTTAAATTACATTTCCTATTTAGAATGTTATTAAAATAATTGTTATATTATTACATTATTTTTTACTAAATTTGAATATTGTGATATTAGCAAACTAGCCAAATAAAGAAAATAAAAATAAAATAAAAACCGAAAACATACCTGGATCTACAATAATATATATAAATAATATAAGTACATTGCATCTTTTAAATTATTAAAGTCCATTAAATTGAAATGACACGTCAAACCATAAACGTCAAACTTTCAAAACAAACATACTTGTGTTGTGTTCCAAACAGAAAATGGCATTTATAGAATAATTTATTTACTTGCAACCTTTCCCCGCACACCACCTCGCCCCTCACCCATAAACATGGTCAAATTGGGCTAAGCTATTTTACATTCGTCTGCATAGGGAGCGATGTTGCAATTTTTCAATTTTTAGTGTCTATTCCGTCTGTTCAGATGGCAGCATCTTATGGGCCCTACATTTTTAAATCTTATCACAAGAATCCTGAAATAATTAGGCAAAAATAAAAGAATGTATGTTGCGTTTTAACTTTTAAATACTATAAAAAATGATGGAAAGTCCATAACTTTTAAATATTTGTTAAATATCACTTATTAAAATATTATGCATTAAAAGTAAAACAAACCATAGACTTTCCATCATTCTTTACAGTTTTTTGAACCCATTTATGAAAACAGTTTTTGAAAATATTATCGTTCAGAGCTGTATTTCTTGTGATAAAAAAGTCGCCGTCACTTGTCATTGAACTTGGCCTTAAGTTGTGTATAATTTCTGTGTGCCGTTATACTGAATAGGTCAATGGTTCAGGCCATTTTCACCAAAAAGAATGTCCAACTAGAAGTTGGTTTTTTTGCTTCCTGTTTCCTCCCTTTTTGTACTGGTGACAGACCTGGGTACTCGTGTTTGGACGCTGTGAGGTGGTCGAGTCATATATTTTTGGTTAAGCAACTGTGAGTTGGATTTTGATTCTATTTACCAATACCCTTTTCGTACCCTTTGTCGTGGTTGTGGTATATAGTTTGGATAGGGTACGAAATATTCTTTTAAAGAAGGATTTAAACCGGCGTTGTATGACGAAGAGTGCTGACGCGGGGACCTACCCACCATTTTGTCATGTTCGAGTTCCAGGCCGGTGGATTTGTCTTTTCTGGATAATCCTAATATTTCTGACCGGCGGAAAGCTTGAAAACGTCACTTTGACTCTCTGCGAGGAGAGAACACCGTGGTCAAATCATTCTGAACTAGGGAAACCCGAAGTCTCCTTAGTGAAATCTTGGTCGCTACCTGAAGACCGGTCAGCTTTGTGGTCAGTTCTCCCTTGGTCCTGGCAGTTACTTGGGAACCTGTCAGTTCTTTTGTTCCTTTGGTTGGAATCTGGGAAGACAACCTGGATAAGGTACTCAGGTATTCTAATCAATAAGATCCGGGCAACCGCCCATGAGCCAGTGCCTAAGCTAAGTATTTTTTTCCGTTCAAGTTCAGTGTTACCTTGTTATTATCAAGTGCCTCGCCCTTTGGTGATATAAAAAATGGCACCTTTATCTGTGGGATTGGTGGAACCAATCTTCCTATGTAAATTTATTTAATTGGGTTATGATAGTAAATTTTATTGTTAGTGGGGATCATATTTTATATAATAAATATGTTTAAAACTTTTCATGTGTGGGGAGGGGTACCATTTTTCTGTTTTATTATAGCCACCAAGGCGCTGATCGGGTAACTCTGTAATGAGGGCTAGTAATTTGCTTGCCATTTAGTTTGGTTTTATTTTATTTCCACTTCAACGCCTTATGTGGTTGGTTTATTTTTAGGTATAAGATATTGTGGTTACTAAATGCCCAGTAAACATTTTGTTTCTTTTGTCAATACAATGTTCAAATTTTCTATTTTTGTAGATAGCAAATGGAGAACAAATGGAGCCTTGATGTTGAGATACTTGTAGGCAGTTCTGAAAATAAATTCCCCATTAACAATAACAAGCGTACTTTATTTCTAAAATTTAAAAGAATAGCTGGCAGTATAGTCCAGTGAACGACTGGACCTTATAAGGTGAGTTATCTTTCTATTTTGTGGGTACTCATTTATTATAGTCCAGGATTATTATTATTTGGGTCAACATTAATGGTTAATAATAGTAACAAGTTTTATTTGAGCCTAAATTTATAGTCAAAATTGTAACATTGATAAATTGTAATAAATTTCTAACATATCTTGGTTAAGTGGTTGTCTATCCTCTAAACAACGAGGAACTTTGTGGTTTGAGTTAGCCCATCAAACCTCTGGCGCGTTATAAATTCAAGAACCCCAGCTCCTGAGCTAGTCGGTGTGTTCACAAGCGTATCAAGGGTGGTAGACAATTTGTAAAATTAGTAAATTCTTTTAAACCAAAAAAGGCTCGTAACAACAAGAAGAAGTTTATGGTCATCGTGAAGTTGGCTATACCTAAAAGTAATAGAAAAATTGTAATTTGTTATGTTGGCACACCTGTAAATTCCTTCTGTTGACTTTGAGGTTAAGATTTGTGATTTTTTGGAGCTCCCAGAAGTACCAAACTACTGAATGTAATATATCACTGGTACGTTTTAAACGTTACACACAGTATTTTAGCAATAGGTTTATGTTTAATTTTTGATAATTCACATTAGTTTGTCAGCAATGATTTTTTGTTTTTTGTGACGTTTCTATTTAGAATCTGTGGGGTGAATAGAAACAGTGTTTCTATTGACGCCACAAATAATAAACTTATATTAGTAGGTTTGTAACTAGATGATCTGTCAGAAACGACGTTTGTGTAGTCATTTATAGTTTGTTGTATCCTTATATTATAAATAACTATTAAATAATTTGTTGTTTTTTCAGATTGTACCCGAAACATGCCCCGAAAATACAAACGAAGTAGTGAAACTACTAAACAGTATAAAAAGCACTCTGAGGAAAAAATCAAAAGTGCAATTCTAGATATACGGTCAGGGTTAAGTTTAAGAAAATCGTCAGAAAAGCATGGCATTCATTTCAGCGTGCTTTACAGACATTTCGAACGGGGAAAACAAATGAATAACAAGGTGGACAGACGGCTTTATCTGATATGGAGGAATCCATTCTTGTAAACAGACTACAGGTATGTGGAGACTGGGGTTATCCCATTGATTCCCTGACATTAAGACTTTTAGTGAAAGAGTATTTAGATCGTCAGGGAAAAAGCATAAAAGTGTTCAAAGACAATTTACCTGGTAGGGACTTCGTATATTCTTTTATCGAAAGACATAAACAAGCCTTATCTTTAAGGATGTGCCAAAATATAAAAAGAAGCAGGGCTGCTATTTCTCCGGAGGTGATAAACGAATACTTTGACAACCTCGAGGTGGAATTGAAAGACGTACCAGCTGGTAACATCGTTAATTATGACGAGACGAATTTATCTGATGACCCAGGGAGGAAGAAAGTTATTACCAGAAGAGGATGCAAATATCCGGAACGTGTAATGAACTCTACCAAATCTTCGGTTTCTGTGATGTTTGCTGCTGCTGGGGACGGCAGTATATTACCTCCTTATGTGGTATATAAAGCCCTACATCTCTACCAAAGTTGGACTGAAAATGGCCCTAAGAACTCTCGTTACAATAGAACAAAATCGGGCTGGTTCGATGCCTTCTGTTTTCAAGACTGGGTTGAAACTGTAGCAGTCCCCTATTTGCGAAGGCTTGAGGGACAAAAGTTTTTGATTGGTGATAATTTAGCATCACATCTGTCATTGGAGGCAATTAGATTGTGTGAGGAGAACAATATTAAATTCATTTTTCTCTCAAGCAATTCAACCCGCCTGACCCAGCCACTGGACGTGGCTTTTTTTCGTCCAGTAAAGATATCTTGGCGTCATATTTTAGAAACTTGGTCCAGTTAGAAATGAGTCGACTGTTCCAAAAGACAAATTTCCTGGTTTGCTAAATCAGCTATGTTCAACATTTAAACAAGATAATGTTATTTTCGGTTTCAAAAAATGTGGTATTGTCCCTATATCTCGAGTCAAAGTATTGTCAATGCTACCTAATACTGACCCCATCGAGACATTACAGATGTGTACCGTTGAATCAATCGACGACACTTTTAAAGAATTATTAAGAAGTTTGAGGCAAGGAGACACCCCAAAACCCCAGAAGACTAGGAAAAAATGTGTTGTTCAACCAGGTAAAAGCATCGGCATACAGGAATATCAAGCAGATATCGACCCTGCAGATTTCAACCAAGCTGTAATACCGGTAGCTTCTTCAAGCAAACATCCTACTCGTTCAAAGAAAAATACAAAAACGAATGATGAAGATTCATCGTCAGTGAGCTCTAAATATTCCCTTCAAGACAGTGATGATGAATTGGACCTATCATTTTCTGAAGATAAAGAAAATTCCTTCAACACGTAAAAGTACCGAGACCCTTCACCCTGGAGATTTTGCAATTGCGAAAGTCTACGGTAAGACCAAGCAGTCTGTTAGATTGTACGTGATCAAAATTTGTTATCTCGTTGATGGTGGGTATGTGGGACTTTTTTATAAAAAGGGCGGCGAGACAATGAAGTTTTCTGTAACAACTGAAGAGTCGTTCATAGATCATGCTGATATAGTTCGAGGGTTGTCTTCTCCCACTGTTTTTTCCTCTGGTCGATTCAAAGATATGCTTTCTTGTTCAGATAATCTCATTGATTTGACAATATACTAATTTTATTTACTAATGTTTTTAATTTTTATGTTTTTGGTTTCTTCCATCTGATTATATTTACATATACTATGTAGATGAATATATTGAACTTTTTGTTTTTAGTTCGTTTTAAGGTTTTTGTGTTAAATAAAACTGATTTAATCAAACTGAATTTTTCTTTTGAAGTCTCTAGACACCCCACAATGCTATGAATAGATACAAACGTTCAATTAAGTATGTGTTTCTTTTGACCCCATTTGTAGGGTGAATAGAAACAACGAAAAAAAAATGAAATACAAATTAATTTTTTTTAAATAATTTATAGTACACTTCATCTAGAAGAGACTCATTAAACATCACAGTAGCGTTACACAATAACATGAAACCTGTTTCTATTCACCCCATTTTACAGTAAATTAAATAAAAAAATCCCGGCCAACGGTGGGATTCGAACCTGGGACCCTTGGATCCACAGGCAGAGACTCTAACACTGAGCCACCCATCCCGACCAGGTTATTATTATAATAATTAAAATGTAGCTAAAAAAATAATCAAAATAATTGTATTTATTAAATTTTAATATTTTCTAAAAAAAAAAAAAAAAATCTGCCCCCGCAAGGATTGGAACGCGGTTGCTCGCCAGGTCTTGAATGGCAAAGTTGATAAAGTTTGATACTCTAACCATCTGAGCTAATAGGCCTTGCGTCAATTGAATGATCTAATCGGGTATGTGTTTAACCAAAATAAAAAGCAAACATATATCTTAGTTATTTTAAAACTATTTTAATAATAATTGTTGAAGATAAATATCTAGGATCTAATTTACAACAATTTCAATAATTTAACAATCATATCGATTTTAGTATTAATATGGACATTACATAGATCAGTGACACAGAGATATGCTTTATTGTCGTAAAAAAAATTTCAAAAATTTTCAAAAATTTTCAAAAATTTTATAGACAAAGCGTGTAACTTAAATACTAAACATATTAAAAAAATAACTAAACAGCAGAAAAAACAAACAGAAACAAACAGACAAAATAGGAATAACAATTGCAATGGATATCCAATATCCGTCATTATAATTATTCTAATTTAATTTTTAAATTTAAATTTAAACTTTAATATTTAATTATTTAATTAATGCCATTGTATGTGGAACTCAAATGTCTAAGGTACGTTATAAAATTCTGCTACTGTGTAACTAGAAGAAAAGATTTAGCCAGTCTTCGGAACTTATCGTATGTATTTATAGATTTTAATTGCATCGGAAGGTTATTATACAATTTTTTGGCATTGTAGGTAATGGAATGTTTTAATAGGTCAGAAGTGGACATTGTTAAATAAACATCAGTCTCTAAATTTCTTGTAGGATATGTACGAGTCGGTCTTTCGGATAAATTTTGAATGTGCTTGCGAACTAAGCAGACGGATTCGAAAATAAATAGAGCAGGAAGGGTTAGAATTTTGAAGTAATTTTCGCAATGTGTCCTACTACTTAAACCAAATACATAGCGGATTGCTCTTTTTTGTAATTTAAAAATAGATTCGAAAAGGTATAAGCTACAAGAACCCCAGAAAGGTAAACCATAGCGAAGGTGAGATTCGAATAAGGAAAAGTAGGTTATTAATGCAGTAGAAGGAGTCAGCTCTTTAGAAACCGATTTAATGGCAAAACATGCAGAGGATAATTTTTTTGCTAAGGTATATATATGAGCAGACCATTTTAGAGAATCGTCTATATAAAGACCTAAAAACTTGATTGAAGTCACCGTTTGGATCAGATTATTGTTTAAAGTTATAGGTTGTAAAGTACCTCTGTAAGACAATGCTACAGTTTTATTGGTGTTGAAACAAAGTCCATTCGAATCAGACCAGGACTTAATAGTCACTAGATCTTCACTTATGATAGATTGTAATGTCTGCATGTTAGAATTATTCCAGGTTACACTGGTGTCATCAGCAAATAAAGTAATTCTACCACTTATTCTTAAGTCTGTGATGTCGTTGATGAATAATAAAAACAAAATTGGACCCAATACTGATCCTTGAGGTACTCCACTGCTTATTGCTAGATTTGTAGAATCCTCACCATTCGCCCGCACCTGTTGATTTCTATTTTCTAGGTAAGTTTTAAACCATTATAAAGGAGAACCCCGTATGCCATAAATTTGTAACATTAATTAAAATATCATGATTTACACAATCGAAGGCTTTTGCGAAGTTACAAAATACTGAAGCGGTGAAAAGTTTATCATTAAGTGATGTGTATATTTCATTAAGAACGGAAAAAATTGCGTCGCTAGTGCATTTTTTAGGTAGAAAGCCATACTGATGAGCTGTGAGGATGTTATGCTTGAAAAGAAAGGGCAAAAGATGGTTTTTCATTAGCCGTTCTACTATCTTCGATAAGGTAGGCAATAACGCGATAGGTCTATAGTTACAGGTTTTGGTTTTGTCGCCACCTTTATGAAGTGGGATTATTATAGCTGTTTTTAGACAGTTAGGAAAGAGACCAATTTCAAAGGATTCATTAATCAGTGAAGTTAAAATGTTGATTACTACATCCGGTATATTTAGAAATATTTTGGTGGACAGGCCATCAATTCCACAGGAAAATTTATTTTGGATGTTGTTTATGGTTTGCGCTAGTTCATGCTTGTCTACTGGTCTTAGGAAGAAACTTTCAGTGATCCTTTTAGTAGGTAGGAGGAAGGAGAGAGCATCCTGACTCGGAGCTATGTTAGATTTGATATTTTTACTTACATTTACGAAATAATTGTTTAGTTCATCTGGGCTAGGATTTACACTGTTTGAAGAACGGGTTTTATTCCTTAAGTCATTTATTATAGACCAGGTTTCTTTGGAGGAGTTTTTAGCTCTTGCGATGCGATTTTTGTAATAGTTTTTCTTAGCAGATTTGATGATTTTCCGATACAATATTCTGTAGTTGTTGATATAGTTTAATATTAGGGGATTATCTGTGTACTTTTTAATATACATGAGTGACCTCATATTTTTAGTGGTCGCCAACCTGTCGATCGCGAAGGCAATTCTGGTAGCTCGCACAACGATTTTAATTTAAAAAATACAAACTGCAAAAATCAGAGATGCTTCCGAAAATTCCACAAAAAAATCTAATTGTCATAATATTAAACATAAACGCGGCAACGTTGCGGTGAGCGATCTGCCGCTGACGCCATCAAACTAGAATCGGCTAGAACCGACCAGCCGGACTAGCGCGTTAGTGTTCGAGAACGATCAGGATTGCTTTGAACGGGATAAATACGCACGGCGCGGCAACATTGCGCTTAGTTTAAAATTGAACGCGTAACCGACGTCTAGTGGTTGGGTTAGTAGAAAACAACAAAAAATAATATTATGGCAAGCAGTTGTAAGAAGGTAAAGACATACCACTTTCATTCAGAATGGGAAGAACAAAACTTTTTTACAGAAGTTAAAGATAAAAATGTGTGTTTGTTATGTAATACTTCGGTCTCCGTTGCTAAAAAAGGAAATATTGAGAGACATCATAAAACTGTACATTCTAATTTTGAAAAATCATTCTCACTACATTCTGCCGCCAGAAAGGAGAAACTGGAACAGTTAAAAAAGCAGTTAATTTGACAACAATCAATATTTTTAAGAACAGTCGACAAAAATAAGACTACAACTAAAGCATCGTGTGTCCCAGATAATTGCACAAAAAAAGAAACCTTATGAAGACGGGGAAATGATAAAACAGGCGTTTTTAGAAGCTGCTGATTCGTTATTTGCCAACTTTAGAAATAAAGGCGAGATAGTTTCAGCTATAAAATCTATGCAACTTTCTGGTAATACAGTGATGAGACGCGTAAAAGTAATGAGCAATGATATTTTTTTACAGTTAAGAACTGACTTAGATAACTGTGTTTATTTTTCACTTCAACTGGATGAATCAAAAGATGTCGTTGACACTGCCCAGATGGCCGTGTTCGTCAGGATGGTTTTTAGTGATTTTACGATTAAAGAAGATCTTTTGAAGTGTATTCCACTGAAAGGACACACTACTGGACAGGAGTTGTTTTCTCATTTAAAAAATATTATTTCTTCCGAGAAAATTCCAATATCGAAAATGGTAGGCTTGACAACCGATGGCGCTCCAGCTATGGTGGGTTTTGATAAGGGTCTGGTGACGTTATGTCGTAAAGATGAAACTTTTTCGCAATTTCTCTGTTACCACTGCATTATCCATCAGCAAGCATTATGTGAAAATTTCCTGAAACTAAACAACGTTATGAAACTGGTTGTAAAAATTGTGAACAAGATTAGAGCTCAAGCGTTACAAAGAAGATTATTCAAAACCTTGGCCGATAAAGTTGACTGTCAATACTCCTTCACTTTGAAGTCCGATGGTTAAGTAGAGGACGGGTGCTGAAACGTTTTAATGATGTCCTATCTGGCATAGTTCAATTTTTCAAACAACGCGATGAACCGACTCTGGAACTAGAAAATTCAATCTGGCTTAGAGATTTTGGTTTTCTCGTGGACATTACAGAGAAATTAACCTAACCTAATTTGCAGCTTCAGGGGAGAGACAAATAACTAGCGGAAATGATTTCTGATATAGAAGCATTTATCAAAAAGCTGGAGTTTTGGGAACAAAACCTAATTAACAGCGATGCCAAGCATTTTCCTATTCTTTCAGAAAAAATATCTCAAAATCCATTAGAACACTATGACAGCATATATCATGTAAACATAGTTTCTACCCTGAGGAATAACTTCAAAAATCATTTTAAGGATTTCAACGAAATAGCTTTAGTAGCGCAGTTTGTTGTTTCACCCTTTATGGAAATTGATATCCAACAGTTTGCAACTTGTGTTATGCAGAACTTTGGCGAAGACATCGCTGCAACAGAAATGGAAGTAATTGAGTTTCAAAATGATTTAGCCTTAAAAGCGTTAGTCTCAAGTATCAAATTTATCTGTCCTATTGTAAGTAAAGACAAATATTCAGTTCTATGCCGTGTTGCCTTGAAAGTGAAAGCATTATTCAGTTCAACCTATTTGTGTGAATATTCTTTTTCCAATATGAAGTTTATTAAGAACAAATATCGCAATCGACTTACAGAGATGAACATTTGGATAATTTGGAGTGAGGGTAGCCATATGTGAGTAGTAGGGATTAAGTGTAAGGGGTTAAAGAAAAGGTCCTTTATTTCTCACAAGTCAATTTAATTGGCGACCGGTTTCGAAGCTGTCACTTCATCATCAGGCACACCTTGACTATTTCTATAAAGGAAGCGCTACATAAAGTTTAACAGAACGAGTTAAAAAAGTCATATGTAATACAATAGTATTTTTTTAAAATATTGTAGGTTAGGTTAAACCGCGAGATGTCTGTTTGAATAAATTAATTAAAACACATGTAAAACTATTATTAACTAAACAACACAAAATAGTTTTTACACAAATAGTTTTATGGAAATGGTCAAGGTGTGCCTGATGATGAAGTGACAGCTTCGAAACCGGTCGCCAATTAAATTGACTTGTGAGAAATAAAGGACCTTTTCTTTAACCCCTTACACTTAATTTGGATAATTGTATTCAAATGGCTGTATCAAATTATACTGCAAACATTAAAAAAATTATCGATGAGTCTGAGTGTCAGCCTTCTCATTGAACGTGCTTTTTTATTTTTTTATTTTTATGTTCATGATAGTGCGTTACTTTTTTGTTGTTATTATTAACTATTTTTAAATCTTACGTGACATGCCGTTGTGGCTGGATAAAAGTTTGTGTTTATTTTTCAAACACCTTCGTTTGGTAGGTAGGAATGTAGCTATGAACAAGTACGTACTAGTAATATTAGTTATTTTGTTATTAGTTTATTATTAGTACCTATGTATTATGTATTACCAGTTAAATAGTAAAATAAATACATATAATGATAAATTAACTGTGGATTATTTCATTTACGTTGCGTTACGTGGCCTCCGTGTGGGTAGCTCGCTGTTTATTCCAAAATTAACAAAGTAGCTCAACACATTGAGAGGTTGGCGACCACTGACATAGATCAAAATAAAAATGGTGCGTTTGACATTTTGTGACAGCTGATGCGGAAAGTAGCATATTCGCACAGGGGTGGATAGTAAATTCTTATTCATACGCGTGTGATATAGGGCACTTTCCATAAGACTATATAGTGTGATATGGGTTACTTTCCTAAGTGGTTCTAGGAAAAAACAATTTTGTGAAATTGTAAAATTTATATAACGATATATAAAATTTTGAGAAAATAAAGAATAAATTTAGTTTTTTTCGAAATTTTAAGTTTATTTTCTCAAATTTTTTTTTTTTTGTTTCACTAATATGTCGTCATAAAATAGTCTTCAATTTGTTTAATAAATTAGTTTACTTATTTAAAAACATAAAAACGTATTTTTAGGTTGACGCCATCATCAATATGTTGAATAAATATGGTAGATATGACGATGATCAAGACAGGATCATTAAAAAGTTATTGGAGGAGTTGAAAGTACTAACGTTTTCAAGAATTGATCTTACCGACGCTGAAAAAAGAAAAATGGTAAAAACTGTGGAACTAAGAGGAGGACATTGGTACAAGTGTCCAAATGGACACCCGTATACTATTAAAGAATGCGGCAGGGCTACTGAAAAGTCCAGGTACTTATTCTCTCTTTACCTTCTAGTCTTTACTTTCTTTGGCCCATTTTTTCTAATCCTGGGTTAATAAATTCCCTTTTTTCACGAATTTTGCAAACCAAAAGTTATTATCTCTTGTTTAATAGAAAAATATTCTGAAACACTGTCTATTGAAAAATATTTTTAAACGAGAGCGTCATTGTCATAATTTATAAATAAATCTTCGATGAATTCTTCCTATATTTTATGAAAAAATACAAACTAACAAACAAAATGCAATAAAAATATAAATCAATATATAGTCCAAAAACTGATATTGTTAAAATGTGTTTTACTATTTATTTTAGAAAATTGTTCCAAATCAATACTGTTTAATTTAATAGGTTTAAGGTAAATAGGATTTTTATCATTAGAGTTATTAATATTAACTTTGGGAAATTCAATGATTTAAATAAATTTTTGGTAGTTCATTGCTACGTAGAACTATTTTACCTAGGTCAACACTTATTAATTAATTCTAACAAAAATGTTCCTTTTAATGGGAAATTATCATTATCTTGTCCGCAGATTCTTTGGGTTGTGATGATCATCCATTTATTTCGACGAATTTTCTGAATTTTTATATCTACAATTTCTAGAAGGATGGTTTGACAGTTGGTGAGGTTCTTGGATAGCCTCAACAATAAGATTTTTTCTTCTACTGGAGTTTGTACTGATTCGTGACAGATACATTCATTGTTACTAATTTCTTGACGTTCTGAATCAAATGAGACGAAATTTGCTCGTTTAGGATAAGGAATTTCAAATTATCATTCGGAAAAGTTTGCTTTTAGGAGTAGGTAAAGGGAAAAATTAATATAATTGGAAGCACTTCATTAAATATATATCATGCTGCAGCTAAAACTTGTCACCCCTCTAATCTCGTGAAAAAAATTAAAAATCGCTCAGCCCTGTCGATTTTTATTTCAAGGGGGAACACTTTCACCAAATACATCATCATTGTGTTGTCAACCCCCTCATCCCCAGCACCCCCTACTTCAAAATTTTCAATCGGACTACTTACTTGTGATACATCATTTGAAAGGGAATTTAATCCCAAATACATCGGTGTACTGAAATTGAGGATCGATTAAGTGTTGTTGAAGTTTTAATGAAAACTAAGTTTTATCAAGATATTTTTATTTTTCATCACCTAAAATGTTATCATCGTAAGTAGATTCACTTTGGGAACGCCACTGTATTGAAAATTAATATACTTTTAGAAATAACAGATTAAAAGGTAAGACAGACGTTTTTATGAAAAAAAAAAAAAAAAAAAAATTATCGCCATGTGTTTTTCTATACGCATATCTTTGTTGAAGCCAATTTGAAACCTGTCGAAAATGGTTTATACTGTACAAGAGAGCATATCCATTGTAGCTGCGTATTTTGAAAATGGACGATGAGCTAGAGCTACGGCTCGAAGTTTCAATGAAATTCATCCAGAAAAAACCACATCATATCAGTACGTGATTCAATTGATGAATAAGTTTCTGGAGTCGGGATTAGTGCTGAATAAAAAACATGAACGAGAGAAGCCTATGAGAAATGAAGGGGTTGCAGTTGTAGGACATGCCGTCATGGACAACATTCAATCTTTAAGACAACTTGAGACTATTTCTGGAGTTTCTAAAAGCAGCGTACATCGAATTCTAAAAGAAGCAAAATTCCATCCTTATAAAATGCAGAATGTACAAGAATTAAATGAAGATGATCCTGACAGACGTACAGAGTTTTGTGAAATCATGAGTCAATTATTGATTGGTGATAATGATTACCTCTACAATGTGTGCTTTTCTGACGAATCTTCTTTTTATTTAAATGGACATGTGAACAGGCACAACTGCAGATACTGGAGTGACGTAAATCCCCATTGGTACAGGGAAACTCATTCACAAATTCCCCAGAAATTGAATGTTTGGGCTGGTATTCTGGGAGATCATATTATAGGTCCATATTTTATTGATGGTAACCTCAACGGACAAAAGTATCTTGATCTTCTTGATACAACTGTGAACCCCAGAATCACTGAATTTCTTAAAAAAGATGATGGTCTACTTGAAGGTCAGCTCACCTTTCAACAAGATTGAGCTCCTCCACATTTTGTTGCACCTGTACGTCAATTTTTAGATGACATTTTCACAGGGAGATGGATTGGAAGGCGAGGACCAATAGAATGGCCGGATAGATCTCCTGATTTATCACCATTAGAATTTTTTATGGGGTCATTTGAAATCCAAAGTTCATATTACACAACCAAATTCTCTTGATGATCTACGCAGGAGAATTGTTGCAGTGACCCCAGAAATGTTGAGAAATATGCGAAGACATTTAGAAAATCGCTTATACTTCTGTATGGAACTGAATGGTTCACATTTTGAACCTTTCATATGATGATAACATTGTAGGTGATGAAAAATAAAAATATCTTGATAAAACTTAGTTTTCATTAAAACTTCAACAACACTTGATCGATCCTCAATTTCAGTACACCGATCTATTTGGGAATAAATTCCCTTTAAAACGATGTATCACAAGTAAGTAGTCCCATTGAAAATTTTGAAGTAGGGGGTGCTGGGGATGAGGGGGTTGACAACACAATGATGGTGTATTTGGTGAAAGTGTTCCCCCTTGGAATAAAAATCGACGGGGCCGAGCGATTTTCAATTTTTTTCACGAGTTCGGAGATTAGGGAGGTGACAAGTTTTAGCTGGGACTCCCTGTATGTCTATAGATTTTTTTTGTTTTTGTATGATTGTCAATAAAGAGTAAAATATAAATTTTTCTGTCCCTCTATGAATCTTCATTCATGAAGATATCTTCTCGTTTAATCAAGAACTAATAGGTTATAGGCCTAGAGAATTCTTAGCTGCGTCAGAAGAAAGCAAGAGGTATTGCGCATATTTTCAATTGAATATAAAAAGATATTTGAAAAATATTGACAGCTAATTTCATTTTGAAAACTCAAAAACGATTTACTGATTAAGGATGGCTCAAGAATTAAATTACAGAATCGTCAAATTTGATGGAACCAATTTTAAACTCTGGAAATTTAGTGTAACAATTATATTAAAAGCTATTAATTTAATGCATATAATCACTGAAGCAAAGCCTACATCTAACCCAGAAGAAATTAAAAAATGGGAGAAAAAAACCAATTCATGGTAATATTTTGGGTCCGTATAAGATTAAGAGTGTCGGAATTAAAAGAAAAAAATTATTGCAATAAAAAGTACTCATTTTATATAGTAAATCCATAAAAAAAAATTTGCGGAAAATCCACAAAATTTTGAGAAAAATGAATTAAAAGTTGTAATTTTATAGGTTATTTTGGTTTTATCATACTATTATGTAGGTGACAATTTCGAAGTTTTAATGATATTATAATTGAAGTAACTTACTTTTGTTACATTTTAACTGAAATTAGATATCTATGGAAAATTATTTTGCATTTGCTAATTTAATTTATATTAAAATTAAATGCATTGTATTGTCTTTTTAACCATTTACGTCCAAAAAACATAAAATGAAAAAATAAATCATCAAATTACCTTTGTTGACACATGACACATGTAGTTGAGTTTGCAACGTTGCCATATTATCAAAGTTTCTCCAGGTTTTATGTGTCTAGAGTTAATAGATAAATGTGAGTTCAGAGCTAATTTGAAGCACTAAAAAGTACTTGCTATATACAGTAAGTTAAAAATTTATGGAAAATCACGAATTTTTAAGAAGAATTTTATCAAAAATTGTAGTTTTTTAGCTTATTTGCTTTATTATTGACATCGAACATGTATGTATTTTTCACAAAACAATTATGGTATAGGACACGAAATATAAGATATGAAAAGAGATATACGTATCTGTGATTTTTTACTTTTAAATTTTTGTGGTGTGGCATTTAAATCTTTTAAGTAGTAATTACTGACTTTATGTAAAATGGAATTTAATTACATAATAGATGTTGTGAGAGTTTATAATAAAACTGATGAATAGTTGTTGGAATGGATGAGTAGTAATAAGTTAGTGAAATCACAATTTAGATGCAAACAACGTCGGCCGGGCGGGACTTTTCCATCTACAACATAAGATCATGCTACGCTTGTCCAACCCACCTCCTAACCACTACAGAAGAGAGCGAGCGAAAGGAGCGCGCCTGGCCTACGTTTCGAAATTTGCGATAATTTCGAAACCTAGGTCGGGCGCGCCCTTTTTCCTTTTCTTTTCACCTACACCATAAAAGCACGCTTATGCAGAAGAGAGCGAGCGAAGCGAGCGCGCCCGGCCTACTTTTCGAAATTCGCGTGAATTTCGAAAGGTAGGCCGGGCGCGCCATTTTTCCCCCTTAGAGCACGCTTACGCAGAGAAGAGCAAGCGAAGCGAGCGCGCCCGGCCTGTTACGAAATTCGCGCGAATTTCGAAACGTAGGCCGGGCGCGCTCTAAAGGAGAAAAATGTTGCGCCCGCCTACGTTTCGAAATTCGCACGAATTTCGAAACGTAGGCCATGTGTTAAATTCTTTATATTTTAAAAATAATAATGCCAATTATTACACGCGCTCGCTTCGCTCGCTCTCTTCTGCTCTAAGGGGGGAAAATGGCGCGCCCGGCCTACGTTTTGAAATTCGCGCGAACTTCGAAAAGTAGGCCGGTAAAACTCCATTTTACATAGAGTCAGTAATTACTACGTAAAATATTTAAATGCCACACCACAAAAATTTAAAAGTAAAAAATGACAGATAAGTATATCTCTTTTCATGTTTTATATTTTGTGTCCTATAATTCTATGAATATAAAACAATACCATAATTGTTTTGTGAATAATACATACATTTTCGATGTCAATAATAGGGCAAATAAGCTAAAAAACTGCAATTTTTGATTAAATTTTTCTTAAAAATTCGTGATTTTCCATAAATTTTTAACTTATTGTATAAACAAGTATTCTTTAGTGCTTCAAATTAGCTCTGAACTCTCATCTATCTATAAAGTCTAGACACATAAAACCTGGAGAAACTTTGATAATATGGCAAAGCTGCAAACTCAACTACCCCATGTGTCTGTTTAATACGTGATGTTTAATGCTTGTGGACTGTATCTTTGTTTCGTGGATTCAAAATACTTGGAAAATCTCCAAAATTTATTCATACGAAATCTATCTGACAATTCATATATTTTTGACATACCAATCAATAACTACCATACTTATTACTACTGGCGTGCAATATTACTTATTCGGTACAAATTTACCTATTTAATTAAACTGCCGGCCACCTTGAAATACTTGTGCTTTCAAAACAAATAATAACAAACAATTAAAATTATGTACACATTATCGTTAAATGTCTATAGGTAAAACACAAATTTTTAAAATTGAACGATTTAAAATGTGTCCATTTGCCAATCTTACTGCTACTACTCTCGTAATTCCATCCTTTCCAGGAAACAACTTGTGAATTCTGCCCATAGGCCATCGTAATGGAGGTTGATTGTCTTCTACTAAGACGGCTAGCGATCCTTCTTTAACTGAAGTTCTCGAAGTGTTCCACTTGTATCGTTTCTGGAGTATGCTAAGATATTCTCGTGACCAACGACTCCAGAATTGTTGTATTAGTTGCTGAACTCGTTTGTATCGTGACATTAATGTTAGCTTCTCTCTTGTTACATCTTCTTGTGGTATCGACTTAAGTGAGTCACCCAGAAGGAAATGAGAAGGAGTTAAAGGAAGAATTTTCTGAAACAAGATAAATACAGGTTCCATATGCCTTTTCAGAGGCATCACAGAAGCCGTGAAATTCAATTCGCGTTGGATAATCGCAAACAACATGCCGTTGTATTTGTATATCATTCAAATTGTTTAAGTGCACTGAAAACTGTAACCACTGATTTGTTAATTCATCATCAAGAGTATCATCCCAATCTAATTTTAATTGAAATAGACGTTGAATAATAATTTTTGCATGTATCATAGCTGGGCCTATTAATCCAAGCGGATCAAAACATTTTGAAATCGTTGAAAGTATTGTACGTTTCGTGACAACTTCATGATGGTGAATATTTACCGAGAACTTAAAATTGTCTGATTCGGGCAACCAGATTATGCCTAAAGTTTTTAATTCTTTTGCTTCCGAGTTAATTGTATAATGTTCGATATTTTTTCCGTACTTAGCAATAGACTCAATTATTGAAAAATTATTAGAATTCTACTTTCTTAATGGAAATCCTGCCTTTCCGAGAAAATTAGTTAATTCGTGATACACTTCTATTGTTTCTTGTTCTGTGTGAAAACTTGTTAATAGATCATCCATATAAAAAGAATTTAATATTATTGCACTACTACGTGGAAATTGTTTATAATTATCATAAGCTATCTGATTCAAACAACGAGTTGCAAGGAAAGGTGCACTTGAGGTGCCGTATGTTATTGTGTTTAATTCGTATAACTTAATAGGTTCATTTTCGTTTTTGTGCCATATTATTTGTTGACATTTTCGATCATCAGAACATACTAATATTTGACGGTACATCATCTTGACATCGGCATTTAAAACAAACTTTCTGAGCCGTAAACGCAAAACTATTGCTACAATAGTATCTTGAACCGTTGGACCTATCATTAATTATCATTTAAGGAAAGACTGGTGCTAGTTTTAACCGAAGCATCGAATACTACGCGACATTTCGTGGTAATGCTATGCTCCCGAATTACTGGATGATGAGGCAAAATAGAAATCATTTTATTATCATTTAAGGAAAGTTCACCTTTGAATGACATATGCTTTAACTGCTCATATTCTTCCAGAAATTCAGTGTAGCTTGCTTTTAAATTTGGATCGTTTCTAAACCGCGATTCCAACCCATAAAATCTTTTTAAACACGTTTTTCTCGAATCTCCCATGTATTTTGCGATATCATTTTTAAATGGAAGCCTAACGATAAATCTACCTTCTTCATTGCGGATTGTAGTATTTACAAACAATTCTTCGCATTGGATTTCTTCTTGCGATAGAATTTTCTGTTGAGGAATCTCCTCTATTTCCCAAAACCTAGTCAAACTTTCCTGTAATTGCTCATTAGAAATACATAAATGACATGTAACGTTAGATTGTAGCGATTCCTTTTTACGAGCTGATTCGTAAATGTCCATTGGACCTGATATTATCCACCCAAACACGGTTTCTATAAGTATCGGCAAACGATATCCTAACTTTATTTTGCCATCTAAAACTAAATCATAAAAAGTTGTAACTCCTATCAAGAGGTCAACTGGGTTTTGAATATTAAAGTCATCATTAGCTAGAATAACTGATTTTGGTATATTAAGGATATTTTTATCAAAGGATATTAGCGGCAAATTAGACGTGATATTAGACATAACCAAAAAACTCATTTTAATTTTGTATTCGTTTACGCGAGATTTTAAGATTGCAGTTACCTTATGTTTTAAATTTACCAGATTTTGATTTATTCCTGCAATCGGAAATTCAAATTTTTGACGATCTAAATGCAAACGTTGACATAGATTCTCTGTGATCAAATTTACTTGACTACCTGTATCTAGTAAGGCTGTAGCGTCATGCCAATTATTATACCTATCCATAATAAGAAGTGTTACTGTTGACAATAAGACCTGTGATATACCTATGTTGGTGTTTACAACAGAACAAGCAGCTTCTGAAATCTCATTATTAGCTATCTTACTGTTAGTTACTTCGTGACAATCTATTGGTGTACGTGAAGGTCCGGGTACATTTTTTAACGCGTTTTCATGTGATAAAGAACTACTTGTTTTATTTACTTTTTCCCTGTTGTCATTGCGATTGGATTTAGCAATATTTTCATCATTGTGAAGTGCGGTATTGTGTTTACTCCCACACCTCTTACAACCACTTGATCTGCAATACATTTTTACGTGACCTGCGCGAAGACAATTTGTGCATAATTTTAAACTTCTTACCTTATTATATCTATCGTGAGTTGACAAATTTAGAAACAATGGACAATTAAACAAATAATGATTATTACTACACATCTTGCCTTTCTTCTAATCTAAAACATTTTTTATTTAGAAATTCAATCGTCTGTCAGTTTGGGCAATGTATTCTCATCCTGTATATTATCCCACTCGTTTTTAGTGGCGTTATCTAACTTTTTTAAAATAATTAAAACTAGTATTATATCCCAATGTTCAGTTGGCTGTTTCATCTTTTCTAAAATATTAACGTGGTGGTCAACTGAATCTAACAATTTACTGATACATGTGTAATTTTGTTTTGAAACTTCGGGCAGATTAAACAATAAACCCTTTACATGGTGCATGATAATATGTCGCTTATTTTCGTATTTTTTCTTTAATAAACTCAACGATAATTCATAATTTGTTTCAGTAGTATCGATATCTTGTATGGTTCTAAAGGCGGCATCTTTACAACAGCCTTTGAGATAAATAAATTTTTGTGTATTTGACAAATCGGAACTGTCGTGTACCAATGATTTAAATATGTCAAAGAAGCTTTGCCATGTTTCTATTGTACCGTAAAATTTTACTATTGTTTGCTTTTTAATTAATTCAGACGAATTACTCGAACATTTGAAAAACCTAGATTCTATAATATCGCGTTCTTTTAAGAACTCTTCCGCTTTGTCTAAGAGTTCCAATTTCGATTGAATAATTTCAAATTGTTCAAAAGCATTTTCTATCGCCTTTAACCTAGTTTCTATTTCGATAATAGCACCTTGATTATTTTTCAAATCGCGTCAGTTTTCCCTTAAAAATCCCTTTCATGTTTAATTTTAGTTATTTCCGTTTCAGATTCGGTCATTTTAATAATAAAGTGAAATTAGATTAATTACGTGATTAATTTGTGAGTGATGATATTACGATTGATAACGAGATAATTCTACCACCTAAGTAGGGAAATAACGAGAAAAGCCAATTGAGACTTATAGAGTGAAGAAATGAAGGAGCCGACTCACTTAGTCTCTGTTCGCAATGAATTGAAGACCATACTTGAAGTGGCGTGCAATATTACTTATTCGGTACAAATTTACCTATTTAATTAAACAGTGTCATGTGACAACAAAGGTAACTTGATGATTTATTTTTTTCATTTTATGTTTTGTGGAAGTAAATGGTTAATGTGGAAGTAAATGCATTTAATTTAAATATAAATTAAATTAGCAAATGCAAAATAATTTTCCGTATATATCTAATTTCAGTTAAAAGGTAACAAAAGTAAGTTACTTCAATTATACTATCATTAAAACTTCGAAATTGTATATAGTATGATAAAAACAAAATAACCTATAAAATTACAACTTTTAATTCATTTTTCTCAAAATTTTGTGGATTTTCCGCCAATTTTTTTTTAGGGACTTACTATATAAAATGAGTACTTTTTATTGCAATAATTAGCCTTGTCAACATATACAATTTTAAAAAGTAGAGACATGCTACAATTGAGTTTAAAATAAAGCACAAATTAAAAATAGTATACAATAAGGAAAAAACATTAGACAACAATTATAAGTGTATTAAAGATATACTGTGATGTTTGTTTATTTTAAATAACAGTTATTTATTAATAATTTATTAAAACCCTTATATATTTTATAACACTAATATTCTAATTTATATATATATTTCGAATGTCTTTAAACTGTTCACTATTTATCTTCACTGTCCATATAATAACTCATTAATTCCCGCTTGGTCCTCCACCAACATTTATATACAAATTTAAAAGTTTGGCGAAGGTGCTAAAAAGTTCACCTATTCTCACCAATACACTAGAAACATCCCGTTCTTTCTCGAATAGTCATCGAAAGCCATAGTCGTCACATATGTTTGTTCTCAAGGGGTTTAATTATGTATGATAATCGGACAAGTTGAGCCTCAAAGGTAAAAGACTCACATTACATTGCTCCCTCCTTAAGAGATAGTTGCTCCTGGAACTCTTACGAAACTAAAATGGAATAGTTGTATCTGCAACTGAACCCTCTTTTACAATTTCCAGTGGCATGGAAGTAACAAGGGACTGTCTTCGCTGTAACCTGGGCACTGGGCGAATGGCTACAGACCAGTATTTGTACTCCGGTATCTTGAAAGATTACTTCTACCATGTTCCTAATGATCCTCCAATCCAGCTGATTTCCTTCTATATTCGGCATGGCTAGTTTCTGTACATTGCTCCCTTAAACTAAGTAATGCTTCCCATCGGGTCGATGGTGTAGCGGTCTATCGCGCTTATATTCATTTATAGGCGAGTTTATGAGTCCGAGACTGCTGGGCTTCGAATCCCAGATCAGACCATGTGGATTTTTAATTAAATTGCATGGTTCGGTTTAGGATTTGATGTGTGCCGTATTAATGGAAATTCAATTTCTGTTGATACGACATGCAGATTATAAAATCGCCATACATTATCGTCTCGATGATGGTGGGTGAGGTTTCCCGGGTTTTCCTCACCTGTAAGTCAAATGGCACCATCAATCATCCTTAAGTCGCCCCGGAGCGCCACGGCAAATAATAATAATAGCCGTCCTTTCCCCTACACAAGTCGTTCAGTCGACTTCAGGGGGTCAATTCTCGACTTTTATTCCCATGGGAAAATAAAATTTTCCCATGGGAATTCAGTTTTCGTATTCTCGACATAAGCGGTGGAATATTTTCCAATGAGAAGTATGGGAAAATATTCCCCTGCTTATGAGCATTAGAAATTGAGTTTTTCAATGGGAATTGTACTAGAGTTTGCGCATTAAAGTCGAAAATTTGACGAAAGACCACGCGAAAGTCTAAGACATAACCAAAGATTATTGGATATCTTGGATTTGTAAAATTGTAGTTAAAACATTTTTTTGGCGTATTTATAGATTGATATTATTTTATTTATGTAGGTATATTATTTTTAATTCTGTATATACTGATTTTCCTAAATCATTTAGAAATTGTGGGAGCTGCTATAAGGGACTGGCAAATAACACAAATTGAGTGTAGTAAATTTAATAAGACCTTTTCGAAAATTTTATTATTTTCGTTAATGAAAGAATTTCTTAGTTTCTCAAAACTTTCGTTGCTCTTCCATACAAAAGCTACCTTTTCTTTTTTCAACATGAGAAAACAAAAACTAAGAATTACTTGACAAGTTTTAATTATTATACGTAATCGAATATTTTCACTTGTTTCTCGATCATGATAGCGATTGCTCGGCACGGCAACTGCTCCAGCGCGGAGGCTCGGCAGGTAATCGGATACCCAAAAACCACAACAAATACAAATAATACCAACAGTAAATTTTAAAATATCTTTAATGTTATTGGTTGTTTCGAAATATTCGTGGACTTAATATCAGACATACGTGAAACTACTATTTCCATGGGAATGTCTATTCTGACACGTTCGAGAATTGCATAAGCTATTACTATGGGAATATAAGTAGTGGAATATTTTCCCATGGGAAAATTTTCCAATGATCTCGAGATTCGAGCCCCAGGGGTTGAAATTCACTCGTAATGGGGTGAATTAGGGAGAGTATTATTATTATACATCCTGATAGGTGGATCGATCTTGGAAGGTCTTCTTCGTTATTAAATAAAAAAGATAACGTGACCCGTTTTCAAGTTTCAAGGCTTTTCCAGGGGCTGGTAACTGACATTGAAGTTCTACCAGTCGACCAAACTTCTTACGGAACACATGCCAATCCTCGCGCTTCGTTGATGCTGGCCGAAGTACTATGGACCAGCTTGTAGTCTTTCGGAAGCGAGAGCAGATCTTGTTGTCGCTCGGTCGTAACACCATATCTGGCTCTTCCATATGCACCCATAAATTCTTCAAAGACAAGGTCAGGTGTTTCTCGAAGTTGGTTTACTTCTTCTTCATGGTGACCCTCAAATGGCGCCAACCTGTTTTGATGCACCACCTTTGGTTTACCGTTTGGGATCTTACTTATACGGTAAATTACATCATTTATTTTATTTTTTATGAGGTACGGACCTTCCCAAGACCTTTGAAGCTTCGGATAATAACCCTTTTGGTTTATGGAGCCAGACTTTTTCGCCTTCCTTGAAACATCCCTCCGTAGCTTGAGTATCGTACCGTTTCTTCATCCTGTCGCTGGCGATTTGAAGATACGAGCGGACCAATTGATGCATATCGTCCATTCTTCTTCGTAACTGGATCACATAATCTTCACCAGCTACATCTTTTCCAGGTCGGCATACAAACTCAAGGTCGCACGGTAGTCTTATCTCACGCCCAAACAGGTGGTGGTGTTTGGCCTATTGATTCATTGACAGCGGATCGCTGGAGGTTTGAAAACACTTTTGACAGATATTTTCGTCTTATTCATTTGCTCTACCATTCCATCAGATTGTGGGTGAAATGCTATGGTTCGGGTTTTCTTCATGCCTAGTCTGTCACAGATTCCACGGAAGAGTTGGCTTTCAAAATTTCTACCTTGGTCACTATGGATCTCCAAGAGCACTCCAAATCGACAGATAAACTCTTTAATCAACACATCTGCAACAGTTGCAGCCTCTTGATTTGGAATGGCGTAGACTTCCACCCACTTCGTGAAATAATCCATGACCACCATCATGTATTTATTACCATTCTCGGTCATGGGGAATGGTCCAGCAATATCTAAGGCGATCCTCTCAAATGGGCTACCAACGTTGTATTGCTTCATGGGAGCCTTCCTTTTTCGCTGAGGTCCATTACTCGGGTGGCACAAAATTGATCGAAAAACATTTGATCGAATTGGAAATTTGATCGAAAATACATTTTACCGAATAGAATTTGATCGAAAATACATTTGATCGAAGATATATTTTATCAAATAACATTTTATCGAAAAGACAATAGATCGAAAATTCATTAGATCGAAAGGACAATATATTGAAAATCAACATTAGAAATAGTAAAATAACAAAAAATCAAACGATACCATTCAACCGTCCATCTAATTCCTACTACCAGGGAAATTAAACTAAGCTGCTATCAAAATTAGGTACTAATGGCAAATTTTTCAATAATCTCAAATGATAGCTACCTCGTTTAACAAATGTTATCCTTACAATACTGTTAATTTAAAAATAATTATTTTAGATCTAAACGGTTATTTATCTTTATTTGGATTAAAAATATATGATTAATTCGCACAAAATATGTATTTCAGTAAGGTCGAGTTGTCTCCCTATGGGACATTTTAGGTAAATTATTTTAAGATTTTTTTATATAAAAAAATTAATTAATTTACCTAAATATTTCTGGTTGTATTTTTTACAATTGTGTTATTAAAACTTTGGTAGAAATAAAAAAATATCGTATTATATTTGATTCCCTCTAGACAAAATGAATAAAAATGATGATTGTTAATAATTTATATTTATATTTTCTGTGATCTTTTTGAATAGGTGTTATGAATGCGGAGCTCCGATTAGTGAAAGAAACCAAGCATTAGCACCCGATAATGCTGTGGTAACTGAGATAGCAGGAGCTAGAGATGGTGCCTTGTCAGACCAAGCAAAGAGCCAAGTGTTATCTTAAAAATATTTCGTTTAATATTACTTATAATTACTTTTAAATTTTGTATTTCTTTTTTTATATGTTCTTTATCAAAAATAAAACATTTTATAAAAAAAACGATGTATTGATTTAAAAAAAAAATTATTGCTATGAAATTATTAGCCAATCTAGCACATTGTGTTGTTAAAGGTTTAGAAATTAATTTTACATTGTAAATATTTTTTTGCTTAGTGAATATTTTTGTAGAGAACAGAGAGTAAGTGAGGTATAGCCACAGATTAACACAACAGATGCGATACCCGGCAAAAGATCAAAGGATTTTGAAATGAGATTTCTATGACCTTGGACCTTTAAATGGGTATGGCATAGATGTTGCCAATTTTAATTATTTTCAATCAGTCTTACTAAATATGACTTTTTTCTAAACATGCGTTTCGGATGCCAGGGTTGGTTTAGGTAATTAATGTATAGTAGCAGCACTAGTATGTTAAAAAAAGTTGTCGATAGGAGTTTCATTTTTAAACATTTTAAAAGAAAAAGAATATGATTTATATTAATATTTTCAAAATTGTATTATAGGTAAAAAGTTATGACAAGCAACGAATTATAATGTAAAGGTTTTAAAAATTTATTAAGCGGGCTTTATTAGACATAAAATTAAGTTAAAGACCTCCGTTTTCTCTTTAATGTGTTGAAATAAATATATTGACAATTAATGGTCTATTGATGGAAAGTTAACGAGAAATTGCAGATCTTTTACCATATTAATACTGACTGCTAATAAAGGCCACGTGCCAGGTAGAATTCGATAGTGCCTCTTTGCCCAGCAGTACTGTTTGAAGTATAAATATAAAACCGAATGCATTCCAATATACCTAGAATATTGTAGACATTTTATTTAATTCAGCTATATAATATCTAATAAAGATAAAATGTCTTCTAAAAAATGTATTTTCATTAAATATTCTAAATTAATAACATGTATGAGCAAGAAAGTACAATGAATAGTGAGTACCATCAATCCCAAACTGGCTTCATGTCCACTCGTTGAGTATGTAGCAAGTGATCATCGGTGTCTCCATCTATGAACGTGGGACGGAACCCTCCTAGACTATTGGAGGGTTGGGTCTGCGGCAGTTAAAAGCCTTTTGACTTTTACCTCGCTCTCACCCAATCATCAACCAACATAATGCTGGGCCACTATTAAAAGGACAAAAGTAGCCTTTTATTTTTTAATCCTCGCATTCATTTTTGCTTGAATTACAGCAAAAGGCCCAGCAATATCCCGGCAATTCATTGTTTGTTGGGATACAATATAAACTCATCACTAACAAGTATACCAAGACAACTTCTGTAAATAATTGCATACAGCCCTATTAGCAGGAAATTACAATTCTATCGCCTGTAACCACAAACCTAATAAAACAAATATTGAACAAATAACTATTTGTTTATATTCCCCGTTTAGAGATACTCTAACACCGGTTAGGTTAACATTATCAAATTTAGTGGGGTCGCTACTTAGTTTATTCCGCCTGTCAGTTTGGAAGCAAACTAATATATATCGTGGACGTTCTACGGCAGCACTAGTTTTTACGGCCCAAATTTCTCGTTTAGAATCTTTAGTTATTGATGGTAGTTCATTTAATTCCCAGTTTCTAAACGGAATCAATATAGGGCGATCATTTTTGATGGGTTCCATAAGTTTAATTTTAATTTCGTCATTAGGGAAGATATGTTTAATTTTTACTTCCATACTTTCAATTATCAATTTAACGGTTGTAGAGGTCATACCACTACCACTACCTCCGGTTATGGGCTGCTCTGTGACAATGACACAATCATTATCGTTACGTGATCGAACTAAACGAAATGTTTGTCTACCATAGGTAATCATAGTATAATCATTGAAAACGTTGAAAATGTGTTTAAGAGGCATAAGCAAATTGAAATGTTTTGAACCATTTAGAAGCGGGTTATCGGGATAATTCCATCCCGCAATACTCATGAAACGACTGTATTCCGGTCCATAGCATGTTAAGGCTCGTACGGTGCTTACGATTCCAGGATCTCTAACGACTTCTATTTCTCTAGAGCATTCGCTGTAAGAACAGCTATCGAAAAGAAACGCTCCAAAATTGGGTGCTAATTCACATTTTCCACCACCAGTAATTTCCAATTTTCCTTTAATTTCCAATAGAGTGTCAGGCATTGCGAAAAATGCATCAGATTGATTTATGATAAATTCAATGACGTCGCTGTTGTTGAACGATTTAACGTATGGACTATAGGATCGATATTCTTCTTTTCTAATGGTATCATCAAATCGCGGTTTTTTATAAAGGTTGAATTTTGGATCGATACCACCTTCATCGAATCGAAAACGTTTCATCATCGTCGGTTCATCACCATCGTCATCATGCTGGCGTTTTCCCATTTCGTTTAGGTTTTAATCCAATCGATTTAAGAAATAATAGGTTTTGTGTAGATATAACGACTTGTCGCTGAGGAGCTCTGGTTGGTACTGACAACGTCACGTATGCAGAAGTGTTTATAACTAAACCCATTTAACGTTCTTGTAACTCCAAATGAAGAGTACTTAGTTCACCGCGAAAGTTTACGGGCCTCTGCTGCTGATCAAGCGCCACAACAGTTATGTTTGTTATTTCTCTGCTACTGCTTACAGGTAAGTATATCGGATTATGTGGACGTTCTATAATCTGATATCCAGGATTTTCGATTATCGGGAACTCGTATATTGAATGCGTAGGTCTATCTCCGTAGAAGGCTCCTTCAGTAATGTTACAATCAAAGTGTATGCTAGATACTTTTATAATGTTTACAGGTAGATCCGATGCATACTTTCGGTCTGGAGCAAGAATTGTCTTGGAAAATCCTAAAATATTACCAAGACTATCATCCTGTACAAATGAAATAGCGTGATTTCGGCAGTATATTTCGCATTTGAGAGTATTGTTATTCGGCTGCAATGAAAACTCGTCAATGCTGTTGGTTCGCACCTCCAGTTCCTTCTTTATATATTTTTCGATATCCGTAATTTCATAGCACCCCGTAGGAATTTCGATGGTCTTTAATTTTTTTCGATTATTATTTTCATAATAGTAAAACTTCTTTCCATCAATATTGGGTATTGAATTGTACGAACAGAACCCCAACAATCCTAGAAAATATGAATTTTCAGGATTTAATATGATTGGGGTCTGCGGAACGAATGAGAACTCGTTAGTGGTACTCGTTAAAGTTGAGTGATGTAAGGATTTATATATATACACATTTATAATTTTTATTCATTTATTTTTTTAAATAATAATTACAAGCGTGACAATCAGCCTGCGCATCTGCAGGCCCATCAAAGTGAGTTTGAGCGTCAGGTCTATTATAATGTACGTAACAAGGTAAACGAATTTGTAAATTAAAATTACATTTATATTCATTAGGTAACTTGTGCCAAACATCCAACAATTCTCCAGGTCTAACGTGCCGTATCAAATAGTCGACAGGAAGTATGCTTAGTTCATCTTCTTTAAGGGATTGCAGCGTCCTTTTTCCGTCTATGTACGCTAGTATGGCCTCCATTGTACAGAAACTTTAAACATAAATGTCCACAATTAATTTGGTTATAAGTTTGATATGGATCGTCGTTGTAAAATATTTTTGCTTTACCTAAATAACGAACAAGTTCTTTTGGCGGCTTTAGATTACCGAATGAATCAAAATAGTCTACGATATCGTTTATCTTTCTAAAAGCTACCCAATGAGTTCCTTGATTTCTCGACGTATCTAAATTTAAAATGGCGGATTCTTTTTGGTGAGATGTCTTTGGTAAAGTGTCTCTCATGAAAACTCCACGAAAATATGGTATTTTTAAACGTTTAGCATACGCAATCAAGTCTTTATCGTATAGAGGTCTAGAGGGTAGCTTCAACGGTAGTTTTTTTGTTTCTTTAAAAATAATCCCAATCCTCCTTTTGCGTTTTTTCGTAAATATAATCCTTTGCCAATAGATTCCATAGCTCTATTATGTCTTTGATCTTCTTCAAGTTTCTTTTGAGCATTCTTGGCATCGATGACTGTCTTGGCGATGCCGGCCGCGCCTCCTGATAACGCACCAAGAGCCGATAGACCAGCAAATAATGGAATCAAAGGAAGGAATCCTCCGCTCTTTGGAATCGGAATTATCCTAGGAATTCTAACACTTTTTCGCCCTCCAGATTTTTTAATTAACATTCGTGCTACTTTCAACGCATGAGCGGCTGACTTTTTCAGATCCGATGAAGGATTCTTCTTCAAAGATTTTCCTACTTTTCCTGTAATCGCTCCTAACCCAAGTTTTCGTTTAGCCACTTTAAGCATCCAAGCAACAGCTTGGTCGCCTAATCCTGCACCCATTTTACGTTTAGCCTTCATTCCTGTAGTAACAAGCCAAGCAGCTGATTTTTCACCAAAAGTCGCGTCCTTCGACTTGACGCGTTCCCAAGCTTTGTTTTCAAGTTCCCAATCGGCCTTATGGCGTTCGTCTAGAGAATGATTCTCGGAATATGCAATATCGTGTGCTTTACATGCAGTATCCAAAGGATTAATGCCAGGATCACCACGCGCAAGACGTTTTTGTAATTTAGTACCGGGTCCACAGTATCTATAGCCCGGAAAATGAAGTTCGAACGGTAACTTGTTGATAATAGTATTGAGAACACCTTGTCCCTCGTACACCAACATTTAGAATGATGCATACTTTAGTGAATTTGCTTATATATAGGGTATCGCAATAAAATTACGATACGATAAACAGGCTCAGACGTTGCCCATAAGCAACTTAGATTTTAATACGGAAAAAACTGAAAGTAAACATGGTAAATTATTACCTAATTCGTTTCGTGCTATTATATGTGGACCTAGTGGATGCGGGAAAACGAACGCAATGATGGCGCTTCTTTACGATCCAAATGGAGCTAAATTCAAAAATGTTTATGTTTATTCAAAGTCATTGTACCAACCAAAGTACCAATTGCTGAAAGAAGTTTTATCTGGTATGAAGGAGGTGGGTTATTTCCCATTCAAAGACAACGAAGGAATTCTAAGTCCCAACGATGCTAAACCAAATTCAATATTTATATTTGATGATGTAGCATGCGATGGGCAGCAGAAAATTCGTGAATATTACTCCATGTGTCGACACAAAGATATCGATGCTGCATATCTCTGTCAAACTTACTCTAAGGTTCCAAAACAGATGGTGAGAGATAACTGTAACGTAATTGTGGTATTTAAACAGGATGAGATTAACCTTAAACATATTTTTGACGAACACGTATCGCCTGACATGTCCTTTGACGATTTCAAAAAGGTATGTTCTGAATGTTGGAACGATCGATACGGTACTCTTGTAATCGCAAAAGACTTTGATCTTAACGATGGCCGATATCGTAAAGGTTTTGATAAATATATAAAAATGTAGATGTCATACGTTACTCATTACTTGGCGTCAAGATGTCGACGGATGCAGCTCGCAAACGAAAAATTGCCGAACTTAGACGTTCTATTCGAAGAAAGTACTTGGCTCTGAAACTAGGTCGAACGGAGGAGGATGAATCTATTAATAGATTATTTAAACCAATTGCCGAACCTCTGAGAAAAATTCAAAAAAATTCAAATAACTTGTTAAACGTGTCAAAGATCCAGCCGAAAACAGAGTTAACAAATCAGCAGGATTTCTCTTTGTCTCATTTCAATCCACAAACAGCCTCATCGCCACACCAAAAAATAAAAAACATACCGATAGACACTATAGTTGAAGATGATGGAGGTAGTACCCGTGAAGAATTTGGCGAAGTTGATGAACCTGAACATTCTGAAGAACGGATGGCACCAGCAGTAGTTGAGCAATACCTTGAACAGTATCCGCCAATGAGTCAACCATACATTCAAGATTTTTGGAATAAAGATGATAAAATTGATCCCGTGTATGGTCCTATTTATGAACCTGGAAACGATTGGTGGTATTTAGGTGACAAGCATATAGACTTTGACAAAAACATGGGAAGTATAAAAATCCTAAATTCTGATGGAAAGTGGTATTATGCAAAGGGAACACCAGGATTATATCAGCTTATTTTCTACAGTGATCCTAGTTATACAAAGGAGGATTTGGTCCCCTATAAACAATTTTTAGAAATGTCTAAGGTACACCGAAATTCTTTAGGAAATTTGAAAGGTACAAGGAGAGACAAATATTTAAATATAATAAAACCTATGTTTATACAGGGTGGTAAAGGGATCGGCGTCGTCAAGTACTCTGGTAAAGGTATGTTAAATAAAAACCAATTAATTTACAATAAGAAGCCTATAGAATATGTTTATTGGGATGATCCCAACGAACTTTGCGATCGATTGAAGTTGTTGATGGCTTCGAAGAATGCTGGAAATACTTCGGTAAACAACGAAATCGTCAGCATAATCGACGAACTTCGAGAAGCAGATATCATATATTAGAGTACATTACATATTATTTAATTATTTTCATCATGAGTCTCGATAAGTTTGGACGTAGACAAAGTTCTAAGGCGGTGGAACCATTGCTTAAATTAAGGCAGTTGGAAAACAGTTTTAAAAATAATTATAGCATAAACAAAGTAACTCTGGACAAGTTAAATGACAGTGTAAACGGTATTGCAGATAAAACTAGAGACATTGAGGCATTCATCACGAGAGATCCACCTGTAGCAGGCAAACATATGGCAACCAAAAAATACGTTGATGATGCGATTAAAACCAATAAAGGATATCTTCGAAGCGATATCGTAAAATTGGAGGATCAGTTGAAAAAAAGCAATCATGATTTGTTTTTGAAAATACAAACATTAAATGAGAATTTTGCACAATTGACCTTGCTTCATCAAAGAAATATAGATAAGGTGAACGTTGCTTTGAATACTTCTATTAATCAAATTAACGATAAATTATCTTTAGAAATACAAAAAATTGGTGATATGATTAAAATAGGTGAGCTGACATTAAGCGTGAATTTTCGAATGTAACGCAACAAGTATCAACACATCAAAAAGATCTTGAAAGTATCAGCGAAAAATTCGTTAAGTTATATGATATAGATATGAAATCAATTCGCAATGAAATGATTGTTAAAATAGATAATTTGACTAAACAATTGTTGCATGATAATCAATTGATTATAGATTTGGATGCAAATTTTAAAGCAATCGCCAATAATACTCATTCATAGAATTTTTGTTGAATAATGCTTAAAGAATAAATTCGTTATAAAACATTGAATCTTTTATTCAATAGTATGGCTTCGAAGGATAAGCTCCAGCTTGTCAACGAGTTGCATAGACCTGCTCGAAAAAACTATCCTAGACGTCGTACAATTATTAAAGGTTTGGATGATCTATGGCAAATGAACTTGGCTGAAATGCGTCCTTATGCGCATCAAAATAAAAATTTCAAAATGATTATGGTTATAATAGACTGTTTTTCGAAATTTATGTGGACACGCCCACTTAAGACAAAGACAGGTGAGGAAATAACGAAAGCGTTTGCCGATGTTCTCGCTCATTCCAAAAGAATACCGAAAAATTTACAAACAGATCAAGGAACCGAATTTTTCAATACAAAATTCCAAAATTTAATGAAAAAATACAACATTAATCATTATAATTCATACAGTGTTGTCAAAGCTGCAATTGCCGAAAGAGCAATAAGAACTTTAAAATCGAAATTATATAAATACTTTAGTTTAGTTGGAATATACAAGTGGCTTGACGCCTTACCTAACCTAACAAAAGAATATAATGAAACCAAACATAGAACGATTGGATGTAAGCCTGCGCAGGTAAACAAGACAAACGAAAAATATATTTTGAAACAAAAATATTCTCACTTGAAAATTGCAGGGCCTAGAAAACTTAAAGTCGGCGACATTGTACGCATTAGTAAAGCGAAACACGTTTTTGAAAAAGGCTATACGCCCAATTGGACTACAGAATTATTTAAAGTTGCAAAATGTAAGATAACCAATCCCGCTACGTATCTTCTCGAGGACATGGAGGGTGCACCAATCAAAGGCGCATTCTACGAAGAAGAATTACAGAAAACCGCAAATCCTGATATCTACTTGGTGGAGAAGATTCTTAAACGCAAAGGAAATAAAATGTACGTTAAATGGTTGGGGCTAAAAGGTAACAGTTGGATCAAAAACGATGATTTTGTATAGGATCACGAACAAATTTTTGCAAGTCACGGGCCTTTTTGTACAATCTACCGAATGTAAAAGTGGGAGACAATGAATAGGAGGTAAAAGTGGGGGGGGGAGCAAAAGTATAAATTGCAAAAATCAAGCTTGACGTTCTCAGTTGTTTGCAGTCGATCAGTAAAAATGTGCAGTCAAGACAGTGGTATCGAAGTATTAGTCGAGAGTGGTAGCGATAGTGATATGGATGATATTGATGCTGAATTCGATCAATTTTTCGAAAAGATAAAACCTGTAAAACTTGACAAAATTGTACAATCCTATGAAGATGCTGCAAAACGTGAGATGCATTACCTACTTCAAACCTCATATATGTTATCAGGATACGACATTCGATGCGGTATAAGTCCAGCGAGATCGTTTACTCCAGCAATCATTTTGGCTCAACACTTTAGGTCTACTAAAATATCTTTTGGAACTTTCGAATGGGCTCTTTTTGTTGATATTCTCAGACAAAAGATGGGCGATTTTTTCGAGGAAGACTTGCCTACATATCCAGACGAGTATGACCCCATAACATTTCCATGTGGCGATTATTGTATGATTACGCAACTGGTTTATGACGACATTAAATTCCTCGTTGTAAAGAAACATGGCGTTGAATACTATTTGTGTGAAGAAGAAGTTCATGAAATTCTTGAAACTGATAAACAATTGGTGTCCAATAGAGTGGCTGCATTAGAAGAACTTAATTTCTGTTTATATTATAATAATATTATCGATTTTTGTAAAACACGTGATGACTCTGTACAATTGTTATTTTCAATGTGTGATATACTTCCAAATGATTTGTTAAACCATGCTTTAAGGGAGTACATTCATTTTTATAAAATTTCTGTAATTAATGATTTAAATAAATGATTTTTTTGAAAACTGGTTTTCTTTTATTTTCATATTCATTGTTCATTATCATTCAAAATGTTTAAGAATACAGACGTGCTTTCTTTATTCTTTCTTGCTGCTGCTGCTGCTGCTGGTGCTGCTGCTGCTATAACTCAAGATGATGCTTTGACATATTTACAAAATTTCGGCTACATAAATAAAAGTGAAAATGGTCTTACTGATATTACTAGTGAATTGATAGATTTTCAAGAAACCAATAATCTTCCGGTAGATGGAAAATTAAACAAAGAAACCGTTCGTTTAATAAATAGACCTAGATGTACTCAGGGCGACAATTATTTTACTGTACATTCCAAATGGAACAAAAAACATTTAAAGTGGTACTTTCCTCAAGCGGGACGGCATACAAGGTATTTTGAAATAGCTAAGAAGGCTTTTGATATATGGGCGCAGAATACTACTCTAACATTTGAAAATGTTCGCATACCTAATCCAAGCGCAGATATTGCGATTTTCGTTACAAAAAGGAATCATAACACTCGCTTTAATTGTCAAGGAAATCATGAATGTGCATTTAAGTTTGATGGCCCAGGAGGAAAACTCGCTCACTCGTATTTTCCTAGTAATGACAAATGCATCGAGATTCATATTGATGAAGAAGAACCGTGGTATATAGGAGATGGAAAAACACCTGAAGAACAATACAACTTATTTATGGTGCTTGTGTTCATGAAATTGGACATGCACTTGGTTTAGGGCATAGTAGTAATAAAAATGCAATTATGTATCCTTGGTATCAAGAAGAAAATAGGCCACTCGATGAAGATGATGTAATAGGTATGGAATCCTTGTATGGAAGTCGTCAAAAATTTGCTAAAATTCCTCCAAATATTTTGAAAATGATGACTGAAACCGCTACAAAACCTGCTACCACCTCTACTAACGCCACAACTACAAAACCAACTACCACCACAACTACAACTGGGTCAAATATAATGCCCAACATTCCATCGCAAAAATCGTCTACAAATTTATGTAATATTAAAATACCTAACTTCATGTTTTTAGCAACGGCAGAAAGCTTTCCTAGTTATCGAATGTATGTAGGCCACGAAAGTTTTTTGTGGAAATTAGAGTTAAATGATATGCATATTCCACTCGCATCAGAACTTATTGCCGATTACCTTCCTAGAGAGCTCAAATCTCACAACATTTCACATATCTTTCAAAACTCTGTTGGAGACTTGGTTACAATCAGTAAACAAATGGTGTACGTAGTGGCGTTTCCTAATTTAAACATTCAACATAGTTTTAATCTACCAATTAAAAATATTAAAGTTATTAATGCTCTATTTCAAACAAACAGCGGGCAGATGTATCTGTTGTACAACAATGATATATACATTGAATTTAATGAAACTGGAGAAATACTTAATCGAGGAAGAACAAGAGATCTGTTTCCTGGAATTCCTGGAGATCTAACTTCTGCATTTAGATATATAGATGGACATATATACTTTTTCTATCAAAATACCTACTATAAATACAGTGAATATACAAGAAAAGTTGTAGAAGCAGGAACCTTTAGCTGGAATCTGTTTGGAGTACCATGTCCTGATGATAGCATATTGAATCAATTGAAAACTATGTTAGCAAAAATTATTTCTTTTTATGAATAAAATAATAATACTTTTTTTTTTATTACCCACTCAAAAATAAAAGTCAAAAATGGAGAAAAATATTTTTTTATTACTTAAAAATCTAGTTACAAATGGTATAAATATTTTTTGTGAATATTACATACATAATCTACAGAAAAAAATATTTTGTAGATATTACATAAATATCTTAAAATCTACAGAAAAAAAATTAAATATATGACAATATTTTCTATACAGAAAAAAACAAAAGTAAATTACATACGAAAAAATTAAATATATGACAATATTTCTATACAGAAAAAAAAAAGTAAATTACATACGAAAAAAGGATATAAAGCGATTTTTTAAAAATATTTTTATTTACCAGTGTTTTTGACAAATTACATCCAGAATTTGTAGGAGGTGTATGTAGTGTATGTAGTGTATGTAGTGTTTTATTCTTTAGGGATACTATAATGGCCCCAGGGAAGTGTGTCAAAACTATTTGGAATCAAATAGCGTTTATCGTCATGAGGACTTAGACCAATTTTCGATTGTTCGATACTATACACATTATGCGCAAATGATCTAATACAACGTTGTGTAGTTGTTTTTTCCTGATTTTCTTTTAAACATCTAACGTAATCTTCGAAGGTAATTTTATTTTTAACTATGTTATATTAAAGCCCTTTCGATTTCTTAACCACTTTATTACCCTGCACTTTATAACTATACATTTTGGAGCGAAGTCCTACAAAGTGAGTCATAATTTTTCCATTATTTTCGTCTTTCATTAATCCCAAAACTTTTTTATTAACTCTAGGAATATTATAGATGTTATCTTCGCTATAATCAGATGTATCAAATTCGGCTAAATCTGCTTTTATTACGTCCTCGTATACATTATCACAGAGCAATTCATAGACAAAACTGTCTGTGTCCATGTACATTAATTTACAATTACTTACGCCCATTTTCGGTAGCATGTAATTGTAATGAAAACTGTACATGACAGTCTTAGACAAGTCTAAAATTGCCTGTCCTACATACAGAGGCTTATTAAATACTATTTCAGACTTTGTTAGTTCGATAGCCATCAAATTTTCTCCTAAAATTGTACGACTATGGAACCGAAAACTTGAGATCAAATTTTTGGCTCCATAACGTCCCTGCCATGATTTAACTAGCTTAACTATACGATGCTTGCGAATATTTTCCATTGTCTTGCCAAACACTGCGTTGTTTATTAGCTTATAGAGGTTTTTCTCAAAATCATTCTTGGCTGCTGCCCTTAATCGAGTATTTAGCTCGATGTAGGGCTTCAACCAAGCAGATTGATTAAATTTCAAAATTTTATGAATCTTAGTTATAATTAATCCATTAGCCAACATTTGTTTTAAATTTCTATAGTGAACTGTGTATTCTTTTTTATCCGTAAGGGTTGTAAGTAATTTTGGTAATTTTGATCCCGGTGGAAGGCAGTGTTCAGCAGCAAATGGAAAATCTTTATGTTTGTCATGCAGATCTCGTGGGTACGATAAATCAACTTGCAAAACGTACCCTACGTTAGAGTCATCCGGTATTGACATCACATCAAAATTTTCGGTGTTATCGACCCAGCTGAATCCTCCGTAGGGTAGTAATTCACACATAGCTTTCCCGTATAAATTATTCACGTCTAGGTACTTTAGAAATTTTGAAGGTTTCGTGGGATCATACTCAGCCATATATTTGTTATTAACCTCTGAATATCGGCTACTACACACCGATATTCCACCTCTTATGGCGCTTTCGTAAAACATAACCATGTCTAGATCCTTGAGAAGTTCTAACTTACATCTAGTATACTTGAGCATACAGTCCCAAGTATAGCCAGGCATAGTGTAATACCATGCAGGATCTAGACCGTACGTCTTAAAACAGTTTTTGCGAAATTGTTCGAAAACATCCGCAAGAAGCAGAATATCAGTTTTTAAATATAGGTCTGAGTATTGTCCCAAATCCTGAATGTTAAATTTTTGCCAAATTTGCTGTGCATGAGCGTATTTCTCAGCACTAATATGTTCATCGTTTAATTTATTATAAAAATGTTGGATTGGTGGTAATGAAGTCTCGTTTAATTTTTCCAAAGAATCTATATAATCGTAACAAAAAACTCCTTTGCGTGTTAACAATTCAAATTGATTATTAGTTAAATTTGGAAATTCGCGTTTTAAAATTTTCTTCTCTGAGTTATCTAAAATTGAAGCTAGTTCATCAAGAGATGTCCCCATGAATCGCAATGAATCGATAAAACGTAATTTAATGTTAGTTTCATCTGAATGAAGAGTAAATGAAATATATTTATCCTTATTGATTGGAAGTAAGCTCAAACATCCCTTTTTACATAAATTCGTAATCATGAAATGACTATCGTACCCACTTAGGTTGTGAAAGACCACTGGCACAACAAACAATTTTCGGAAATTCAGATTGCATGCTTGGTGCGAAAATCCCCTAAAGGATCCGTTGAAGTGGTCATGGTCCCTTACAATTATGTCCTTGGAGGAAAACTGTTTATTACATATATGACAAGTTTTTGCCTTACATGTATCTGGTTTTTCAATCATAGGCACAATTGTTTTTATTTTAGAATTTACAAATTTTGCTACATCTTCCATTCGATCTGCAAACCAATCCATGCAATCCTCACCGCGATAACTATCGAAATAAGAAAGGCTGTCATCATATGAACATTTTACATAGTAGCCTGCACTATACGCAACATGTTTTTGATATTTTAAAGTTTTAGTTATACTAGGTTGATTGAAATTTTCTAATTGACACTCAAAATCAGCATAAACGACAAACGGAGTAGTTTGCTGATATGTAAAGTTTCGAAATTCAACAAAATCAAATTGAGGAACACTCATTTTATACTTATTTAATTTAGAGCAAAGTTTTTCATGTTCAGCTAATTTATCTTGACTACTAAAATAATTTAAACATCTATCACATATATATTTTTTGGACGTATTTTTATTTAGTTGCAATGAAACTAATCTGGATAAATCTTTAATCCAGCAATAATGATATTTAATCTCCACGTCAACATCATCAACCGGTGGAGCATCGTAATCATTTAATTTTGGATAATACTGATCTTGAATAAGCAAAAGATTTACATGTCGATCTTTTTTATTTTTAGTCAGTCTAGCCGGTGCTACTACGTAAGATGAACTGTTTTTCGATTCTTTTAATTCTAATGCGTAAACGTTTACCGAAATTTCGTTTATTTTTTCAAATTTTGGAATTTGACTTAATTCCATTGGACAATCTAATCCCTCTGTTTGTAGAAATTGTTTGTAATATGGATACGAGGAGGTTCGATCTGTATTTTTACTAGCAGGATAAGGAGCACTAATAATGGACCAATAAAAGCAGGCCTGATCGGTATTTTTAATATTAATGCAAGCTTTTTTATCTGAAATTTGTTTTGGTAACTTAATGTAAGACGACCCGTTTCCCATTTCATATTTATTTACGTTTACTGCTAATGATACGATTTTACTTAATGCCCACCCACTATCTTTCTCCGAAAATTCCGACAATTTATTTAAAATTTTATCTTGCACATTATCCTTAAACCACTCTGTTATTTCAGTCGATTTATCAATAACAGCATTTTTAGTATTAAAATATTTTAAATCTAAAATCTCATTATCGTTAGATTTTTTGATGAATTCGCCACAAAATGTAGTATTAACTTTTAGTGCTTGATTTGCTTTTAAAAATTTATTAATTTTATTTTTAAAAATAACTACACAATCACCCAAAAATGTGCCTAAGTCTTTATGACGTAAATTAACTATAATTCCGGTTATAGCTCTACTTTTAAAACTAGATTCTACATTAGCCCATTTTACGCGTTGCCCCAATTTTGATTGTATGCCCATACCAATATGTCTATTCAAAATTAATTTTCTAAAATGTTTAAAATGTCCCACATTATTTTCCAATTTACGTAGAGCACCAATAGATAAATTATATTGCCGTCTACTACGAATTGCTTTATTACAGATTGTCAGATTGTTTAATAACACTAAAAGGATTCATTTTAACACTGGCAAATAAAAAATATTAAAAAAAAAATCGCTTACCCTTTTATCCTTAATTTTCGACAATTTCAAAAGATGCAGCTGGATGCGGTTTTCCTGTGTCAACGGTTCCTCTGAATGTGAGACTGTACTGCCTGTCTGTGAGGTGATGTAGGTATGGTTTGTAAGTTTCTACAACCCGTTGTGGTAAAAATGTTACACCGTGCTCCAGTTCAACCAAAATGCTTGGGCCAAATTTCCCTTGTATTATTTTTGACTGGATAATTTTAAATGGAGTTCCAATAGGTAGAGTATTCAATTTAATTATTGGTTTATGTTTCCTTTCTGTAATTAAAGATACCTCGTTAAGTTTTGATGTATCCATCTATAAAAAAAAATACATGTTTTGAATAAAAAAGTTCTCTCAATTTAAAAAATTTTGATTAAAAATATTTAGAAAATTATAGCAAAATCTTAAAAATACGTTCAAATCGTTTACATAGAACGAAAAATTATGATTAAATTCAAAAACAAAATCTGGTATTTACAAAAAGAAATTAAAAAATATACTAAAAATCGTTTACATAAAAAGTAGAGAGTCAGTAAACTTTAAAATTGCTTCAAAAGCAAAGGGATTGAGAAAAATCTACTATTTAGAGGATAAATTATAATTAAATTTGATAGAAAACAAAAGATGATGAAAACCTAATAATAAAATATATATTTCTTACCTTAATGTCACTGTATATTAACTTTAACACACACCAAATATTTGTTGCTGTTGTTGTGGATTGCTGCGGTGATCTGTTCTTGCTGCTACTGTTCACGGTGCTGGTGAGACGTAAACTGAGAAACGATGTGTTTTCCAGGTCTTATATATCTGCGTTGTTGTGACGTCAATGAATAATCTTTTATTCAAAAACAACTGCTATATCAGTAAACCGGTGATCTGTTCTTGCTGCTACTGTTCACGGTGCTGGTGAGACGTAAACTGAGAAACGATGTGTTTTCCAGGTCTTATATATCTGCGTTGTTGTGACGTCAATGAATAATCTTTTATTCAAAAACAACTGCTATATCAGTAAACATTTCTTGTGAATGCGGTTGAGAATTTTCTTATCAGAATTATAACTTCCTGTAAATACGGTTTTAGCGGTGTGAGAATTTTGCTATCAAAATTCTTACTTTTACAAGTGTGGTTTGGGATTATACTTTTATCATTTTTTCACGGATATGCGCTTCCTGTAAATTTTGTTTAGGCGTTTGATAATTTTCTTATCAATTTTCAAGTTTCAACAATTGTGGCCTGTTATCGGTGTATGTGTTGTTTAAAATTTTATAAATGTATGATACAGAATGTCCCATATTATTGCAAATCAATATCCATTTTTGTTTTTGATCTCTATGATTTTTCAGGTGGTTGGACCGGTTGTTGGACTAGGGTGCTCCCAAATATTTAAATTTTCGGTATCTATATAACCCCGTTTTTCTCGTTTAAACCCCGTGATGCACGCTAAGGTCCTTATGGCATTGCGCATGCTTTTTCTTTTACACAGGTTTTTGGACTAGGGTGCTCCCAAATATTTAAATTTTCGGTATTCTCTACATAACCTCGTTTTTCTCGTTTAACTCGGACCACGTGATACACGCTAAGGTCCTTATGGCATTGCGCATGCTTTTTCTATTCCACAACGTCAAACGTCAAACGTCAAACGTCAAACGTCAAACGTCAAACGTCAAACGTCAAACGTCAAACGTCAAACGTCAAACGTCAAACGTCAAACGTCAAACGTCAAACATCAAACATCAAACATCAAACATCAAACATCAAACGTCAAACGTCAAACGTCAAACGTCAAACGTCAAACGTCAAACGTCAAACGTCAAACTTCAAACGTCAAACGTCAAACGTCAAACGTCAAACGTCAAACGTCAAACGTCAAACGTCAAACGTCAAACGTCAAACTTTTCGGTGCATATACCCCCATTTTCCCATTTAAATCGAGTGAAGATACACGCTAAGGTCCTTATGGCATTGCGCATGATTTTTCTCTTGTATGTTAATCTATATCACGCTTTCTACATAAGCCCCTTTTTCCCGTTTAAATCGGACCAACGATAGCTGAGATATACGCTAAGGTCCTTTTGTCCTGTCATTGCGCATGATTTTTTCTTTTCAACTTTAATCTATATCACGCTCTCTTCATAATGCCGTTTTTCCCATTTAAATCGGACCAACGATAGCTGAGATACACGCTAAGGTCCTTTTGTCCTGTCATTGCGCATGATTTTTTCTTTTCAACTTTAATCAATATCACGCTCTCTTCATAATGCCGTTTTTCCCATTTAAATCGGACCAATAGCAGTGAAGATATACGCTAAGGCCCTTTTGGCTTTACCACTACGCAAAAATTCTATACGACGAAATTTAATCCCCCCACTCCCCCCACTACCCCGTTTTCCTCTCAGACCGTCTGTCTCACTCTTAGCCATTGAATATGTACCTCTCACTCTTACACGTTGAATTCCCTATGTGAGCCAGAACAGACGTTGTCTATCTACTACCGATAGATGTCGTTACGAGTTTGGATTTCGAAGATTTAGATATCTAAAATCGACGAGAAAGAGCGTGGGGTATGTACGTAACCCCACGAGGCCAGGTGAAGGTTAAACAAATTATACACATTATTTCAAAGAGTGGGACAAGGTAAGTATTTTTCCATATTTTTTTAAAAACTGCAATATTCCAACTGATAAATGTACTGATAAAAACATTCGGTTGATGTTTTTAGATTTTTCAAATAATGATTTGATATCATAACCTTTCAAATGAATAAAAATATTGTTGATATCTAAAACAAAATTGCAGTAGAAAAGTGTTCAAACATTTACAGCTATGAATTCGAAGACATTTTATACGTGCCCTAGATGCCACCACGACGTATATTCTTCGTTTCACTCATGATTTATCTACATGACAAGACTAGACACAAATACCCAATATTTTTGTCCAAAAATGCACACAACGCAAAGCGTCACGATCGGTCCTGATTGTCCTGAATGTCACAGAAATGTCATCTCAGTTGCAGCATCCTAAGCAAGGTTGTCACATAAAAAATTAAAATTTCATGCGTTTTTTAAAGTGTCATTGTCATTGATAAATGTAAACTATAAACCTTTAAATGGTTTTGTATTATTTAATGTTTAGCGGATTTTAATTATACGTTATTTGTATGTAACGTCTTGGGTAACCACATAAAAGTCTCTCAATATTTGATATAGTACTCGGTGTACTCGTTCAAAATTCTTATTGGTAAAATTAGATCCTATGACTAGTTTTTCAAATATAACTTATTATGTACCAAATATATGAATTTTAAACAATAAATATATACTGACATAAGTAGATATTTTCAAGAGAAATATCTTACATTAAATATTTTGACATACTGTTTTAGATTAGGAATATACCCCTTGTACTATTTGCAAAGGGAAACAAAATTCGTACTTACAGGGTGATCGCGGTTGAATATGTAAGTTAAACCAACAAAATGTTGAAATTGTTGCCAAAAAATAGAAAATAATTATTGTTCATCAAAAAAATACTATAAGTCCATATACAGGGTCATACTTTATTTCGGTACAAAAAGTTGATTATACAGTATGTCGCTAATGTATGGAATAAATTCATTATTTCTAAAATAATCGACTTTTGAAAAAAATCCAAAAACAGGTCAATTTTAATTTTTGAATCGTCATCAAATGATGTAGATGTAACGAACATTACGTCACCAATATTGCCGTGGTGACGTAATCGGCAATTTTTTTAAATGCAACCATGTGTCTCAAAACACCTCATTGGAAAGGTCTTCTAATCGTCTTTACAACGATGTAATTATTTGAATATTTATTTCTACAGGGTCGACCAAAACTGTTTATTTACTAAAATCTTAATCATAAATTCTGATTCACTAAACTAAGTTATTGTAAGGACCGCCACTGGAAATAAAACATCGTAGTGTACCCAAAAAATATTTCTGTATTTTGGATATGTTACTGATAATAGTACTAAATTCTAATTTAACACTAATTGATGTGTATCAGTCAAGTGTTCAATAGTTAAAATCTTTATATTGGCATAATTTAGTAATGAAGCTTACAGAAACTGAACGAATCGAAATATTAATGATGATTGGCTATGGAGATAGAGTAAGGACACAGAGAGAAGTTGGCAATTTATTTAATGCTAAATACCCCAATCGTGAACCCATTTCTCAATCAACAATTAGTAAAATCGAGAAAAAGTTTCGAGAAACGGGCCATGTTAAAGATCTCCCCAAAAGTGGTAGAAAGTCAATTTCCGAAGACAAAAAAGTTAACGTTTTACTAGAGTTTCAAGAAAGACCCCACACCAGCACGAGACAAGTTGCGCTGGATAATAATATACACCATTCTACTGTTGCTAGAGTACTGAAAAAGGAGAAGTGGCATGCGTATAAGGTACATTTGGTCCAAGAGCTGTTAGAAGATGACTTTGATAGGAGAATTGAATTCTGTGAAACAATTATGGAACGATCTAACAAAGATCGTAATTTCATAAAAAATATACTTTTTTCGAATGAAGCAACTTTTATGCTCAACGGCCATGTAAACCGCCAGACATATCGATACTGGGCAAGTGAAAATCCCCATTGGATGCAGGAATATACGACACAATATCCTGAAAAGGTGAATGTTTGGGCCGGCATTATAAATAATCAAATAATAGGGCCATATTTTTTTGAAGGAAACTTGACCGGTCCTCGATATCTTCAATTTCTTCAGGATTATCTATTACCACAATTAAATCAACTATTTCCAAATAGATGTAATTTGTGGTTTCAACAGGATGGGGCACCCCCACATTACGCCTTTGATGTACGAACCTACTTAAATGCTGTTTTTCCAGATAGGTGGATATGAAGAAGAGGAACGATCGAATGGCCACCAAGGTCGCCAGATTTGACACCCTTAGACTTTTTTTTATGGGGATACTTGAAGAGCAAAGTTTATCAAAGTCGCCCAAATGATATAGAAGAGTTGAAGGATCGCATCAGAACGGAGATTGCACAAATAACGCCTGAAGTTCTCGTAAACGTTAGAGACGAATTTACTGCTCGGCTGTCTCATTGCATTATTGCTGAAGGTCATCAGTTTGAACATTTAATATAATTTAATTGTTTTTTACTAAACAGTTTTATGTATTTTAGTAAATAAACAGTTTTGGTCGACCCTGTAGAAATAAATATTCAAATAATTACATCGTTGTAAAGACGATTAGAAGACCTTTCCAATTAGGTGTTTTGAGACACATGGTTGCATTTAAAAAAATTGCCGATTACGTCACCACGGTAATACTGGTGACGTAATGTTCGTTACATCTACATCATGTGATGACGATTCAAAAATTAAAATTGACCTGTTTTTGGATTTTTTTCAAAAGTCGATTATTTTAGAAATAATGAATTTATTCCATACATTAGCGACATACTGTATGGTAGGTCTCAGTAGGATGTGCAGAAATGATTTATGATCGGATTACAGGTTTATTTGGCTCGAGTATTGTCATAAGTGCCTCTTTGTATTGGAATGAAGTCAATTTTCATTATTAATATTATTAATAATTTCCGGGTATTAATTTCGATTTTTACTTAATTTTAACTTCGTGGATATACCCTGTATATTATCAGTTTTAATCGCTGTTCAAACCATCGTCGAAGTACTTTGCGCGTGCGTTTTAATGGTGGGATTTTCTGATGTGGAAGGGGATGCGACGACTAAACGTGGTCCGAGATTGAAATAAAATTTTTAGTTCCTAATATACCGATTTATTGAACAGACTTGCTTTTACACCGTCAAATTCAATAGTCGATTAAACGCTAAATACGATTCCGAAATTTATTCCACGCCGCGAATTTACCGAAAGGTAAAGTTTGTTGAGAGTTTTTTTTATATAATTTCTTTCTTGCCCGAATCTTTAAGCTGTTGTATTTGAAACGGATTTAATTTGATTTATTTTTAAATAACAATATTCTGTGTTGAGTTAGGAATTGGAATTTGTTTCGATTGAGAAATACTTTAATTTATTCTTGTTAGAATACACCGTTCTTTATAAATTTCATTTTAGTTTATTTAAAGTCTTAACCGTTAAACAATTTATTTTTTTTCAATCGTAGATATAGTCGTATAGTTAATTTTTCCTACTACTGGAAATTTCCGTGAATAAATAATAAATTTCATTTTAGTTTATTTAAAGTTTTGACCGTTTAATAATTTGTTTTTCATTTAATTGTAAATATAGTCGTATAGTTAATTTTTTCTACTACTGGAAATTTATGTGAATAAATTATAAATTTCATTTTAATTTATTTGAAGGCTTAACCGTTAAATAATTTATTTTTCATTTAATCGCAAATATAGTCTTATAGTTAATTTTTCCTACTACTGAAAATTTATGTGAATAAATTATAAATTTCATTTTAGTTCATTTGAAGGTTTAACCGTTAAATAATTAATTTTTCATTTAATTGTAAATATGGTCTTATAATTAATTTTTCCTACTGCAGGGAATTTCCGTGAACAAACAATACAGTTTATTAAAAACATCCAATAAATAATTGATTGGAACTGTTTGGAAATTGTTTAATGTTTTGATTGGTTATATTTGTAGAATTGCGACGAGGCATTTTCTTTTGTTTTATTCTCCGAACTGCAAATTTTAAGAGAATTTAAATAGCATCATTCCCAGTTTGAAGCGGCTCGTGATTACGATCGCTTCATCCAGAGATAAGGTGTTATCCCGGCTATTAGTTCATTTTATATCTAAAAATTCATTTGCGTTAAGTCTCCGTTATTTCAACAGGACTAAAATAGTATCATGCCCCTGTCTGAAGCGGCTCGTGATTACGATCGCCTCATTCAGAGATAGTGTGCTATCCCAGTTATTAAATTTATTTTATGTAAAACTAAAAATAAATTTATTCACTTTAATAAATAATAATAAATTTATTCACTTTAAAAATCGAATTACAATTTTAACTTATATTTACCAGAAAAAAAATTGTCTATGTGAATAAATAGTGGTTCCACTAAAGGCGAACCTTGTGCGTGGGATACTTTGAGAATTATATTCTACATAGCATTTCTTTTTTTTACTATTTTTTATTTTATTTATTATAGAGACAAATTAGCTACAGCATTGAATAGTTTATAAATAATTATTGTATACATAAATAATTGAATAATTGCAGGTAAGTTCATTTTAGATTTTAGTTATATTTAAATTAATATAGTCATGAAATTTTTGTCGTTGCTTAGTTAATATCCATTGTTGTAATTTAGACCTATAAAAAGCTATAGAATTTGGGTTTTTAAATTCCACCGGAAGTGCGTTAAATATTTTAGGACCGAGATATATAAAACTTCTTTGCCTTAGAGTCTTTTCCATTCTAGGTACGGTGATCAAATGATTTTTATAACGCGTTGGGAGAACCAAGGATGAACACAAGAATTAATAGTGCATCTTCGATACCCAGAATGGAGGCACCAAGACAAATTCCCCAGGGATCAGTCACGGCCGATGTTACGTCATTAAATGAAGCTTTTGCAGAACTAAACAGTTTAGTTAATATAGGTGAGCTTGCTAGGGCGGTAAGACAACTTAACGCACAAATACGATTATGCAAATCGGGACAAGAACTCATAGAGACGTACAATCACTTTAAGACAAACGTAGATAAAAACTTCAACCTAAGAAATTAAGAACTACATACTCACAAAGACAAAATCAAAATTTGTTTTTACAATGCAAATGGGATGCGCAACAAAACATCGATTGTTCGCAGTTTCATTCTAAAACATAATTTTGACATCATGCTCATAACAGAGACACACTACACACAGACAGACAAATACAAAGTACAAGGGTATGATGTCATTAGACAAGATCTACTAAACCAAGCATGGGGTGGGGTAGCACTTTTAATTAAAAGAGAACTAGAATATACGAAACAGCCAAATATTAATATCACTCAAGAGCACACTATCGTTAAAATCAATAACATAATTTTTGTAGGTTTGTACAATCACCCTAACAACGTCTTTAGCAAAAGGGAATTAACCACTATCATGTCCCTAGGTAACAAAGTTCTTTTGTTTGGGGATCTAAACAGTAAACACTTTCATTGGGACGCAAACTGTGTCTATCCCAACACAAGCGGAAGAAACTTAAATGAATTCGCCGAGAGTGAGGACTGCATCATTCATTATCCGGAAGAACCTACCTTTTTCCCTTTCAATGGAAGAACGCCAAGCACACTCGACATAGCAATGACGAAAAATATACCCAACGTTGACAAAATAAGGACCATACCAACAATGACATCAGACCATGACCCTGTATACATGGAAATAAAAGCCACTAGCGTAGTTCCATGTATGCAGGGCCAGTTCTACGACTAAAAAATGACTAACTGGAAAAACTTTAGAACCATACTGGACGAAAACATTAAAATCAACAACAACATCACTAATAACAACACACTTGATACTGAATTTTTGAAACTGACAAACGCCATCAAGACAGCAAGAAACAGGACGATCAAACTTATCAATAGGAAACAACACATAGACATTCTACCTCAAGACATAACAGAACTGATTACGTACAAAAACAACATACGCAAAAGATGGCAAACTTACAGACAAGGCGCTGACAGGGACACTCTGTTGAACTTAGGTAAAGAAATTAACAGTAAATAAACAATATACGAAATGCAAAATGGAAAGTGACCCTGGAAGTGCTAAACACAAACGACAATTCAGTGTGGAAATTTGTGAGAAGGTTCAAAAAACCGTACTCGGAACTTCCCACACTGAATTACAATAACACAGTGTGCTTGACGGACAACCAAAAAGGCAGTGCTCTCGGTGAATTCTTTCAAAGTAACTTCATCAACCCTTAACCCAATAATAACAGACAAAATCAAATAGAAAATATCTGCAAAGAAATACAAGATATGAGATCACAAAATGTACCTATAGAATTCCTAACTACTCCTAAGGAAGTCGCAGATGCGATTAAGAGATCCCCGACCAAAAGAGCACCAGGTCCCGACGAAATACCTAACATTTTGCTAAAAAATCTGTCAAAAAAGGCTATAGTACCGCTACTACATGATAAATGCTATCCTAAAGCTCCAGTACTACCCCAATTCTCAAAAAATCGCTAATATAATCCCCATACTCAAAAGTGGTAAGAACAAGGGACAAATTGAAAGCTACCGCCCCATATCGTTGCTCAACGGACTATCAAAAATCTTCGACCGAATAATACTGACAAGACTACGGACATACGAACAAAACAAAACTATCATACCGTCAGAACAGTACGGTTTCAGAGCTGGACACAGCACGATTGCACAAGTAATTAGGATCGCTCATAATGCCAAAAAGGCATATAGCAACAAAATGCAAACGGTATTTGTTGCACTCGATGCTGCTAAGGCGTTTGACACCGTCTGGACTGACGGACTGATCCACAAAATGTTTGAGAATGACTACCCTGTTTTCATTGTAAAAACAATTCAAACTTACCTACAAAATAGACAATTTTACATTAAAGTCAAAAACTCACAAAACAGACCTTATACAGCACAAGCGGGGGTGCCTCAGGGCTCGGTACTGGCGCCTCACCTGTATACCATTATGACTCATGATATGCCAATGGGACATAATGGTATACAGACGGCCCTGTACGCCGATGACACGTGTATTTTCAAAACGTCACATTCTGCCGAAATAGCTCTAAAAAGACTGAACATCCACGTAAACAGAGTGTTAGTTCCTTATCTAGAAGAAAACAAGATTAAGATAAACCCGACAAAGACCGAAAGTCTTCTACTTACCAAAAGATACACAGATGGCATAAAAAGTACACTCATGGTACAAGGGCAAAGCATTACAACTTCAAACAAAATGAAATATCTTGGTTTCATACTAGATAAGGGACTAACATTCAAAAACCACATCAGCGACAGAATAAGTAAAACCACAGGGGCAATAAAAACCATCTACCCCCTGCTGCATCGAAACAGTGGGGTAACAACTCATAATAAGCTCTTACTATATAAGCAAGTGCTTAGACCAATTCTTACCTACGGATGTCCAGTCTTCTGCTCCATGGTCAACACACATTTTGCTAAACTCCAAATTACACAAAACAAGTGTCTTCGGCTAGCGCTGGGGTGCAACCGTTATACAAGAATAACGGACATGCACGAACAAGCACCCATGGAACCTATCAAAGAATATACTCTCAGACTTGCTGAGAAGTTTTATAAACATTGTCTTCCTCCATCATTAAAGGAAGACATATACAACATTCATGAGGGAGATGGGGTAGCCAGGAAACATGGGTGCTTACATCAAAACTTAACAATATACAGACGGGACGTGAACTGACCGCTGCTACTAACCAACCCACAGCAGCGGGCATTGCACTGAAAAGTCAAATAACTACGACAACCACAGAATACTTTTACAGAAGCGAAGGCACGTCAATTTTTGGGGTCCAAAATTTTTTGCGCATGATCAGGGCCGCCATTTTATAACCGGCAAAACTGTCATGTCACGAGTGTTGTTTTGATGTGTCAGGATCAGTCATTTATAATTTATGATTTTTTTTATCGAATTTAAGTGTATTTTAGTGTTTTCCTTTGTATATTTTTTAACAATTATTGAGTAAATCTGTGTTTAGTGCTTTCCTTTGTCTATTTTATGAACATTGTTCAGTAAACATGTTTTTAATCGAAGACTTTTTGTGGTATGTGTTGAGCTATTTACATATTTTTATTTATTTTATTAAAGCAAAATAATTTTTTAGTGAACTGATGGAATCTAAAAGGAAGAGATGTGTTTATCGCCCATGTCTACCTCGAACGGATTCGAATACTAGTTATTTTTCATTTCCCAAAGTTTCAGAAAGGTATGCAAAATAAATTATGCAATTTAAATGACCATGGAGCAGATTCCATCGAGAACGGCTTCGAGTAAAATGAGTAAAACGAGGTACTTTTCAAATGCAGCAATGTTAACTGTATGTTATTTATTTGGCTATTTAATCAAAACAATTATTTTATTATCATTTTTAAATCAAATTATATTTATGTACCTATGACAATGTATTTTGTATTTTTTTTAGGTTTCCCATGTTGTTAAGAGCCTGTAGTCGAGAAGACTTGATTAATATAACCAGTTAATAATTACACAAAAGCTACCAGTTGTGTAAAAAACATTTCCAGCCCAGTAGTTTTTCATTTGGATCAACTCGGAAATGTTTATTTGAAAATGTACTTTTGACAATATTCTGATACACACCCACAACAAATGAAATAATTGATCATTCTGAATGAATCTGTACCCTACTAAATCACACGACGATTTTCTCAGTACACCAGGTATTAAAAATAATATAAAAGTGTTGTTTTTATGTATTTTTTTAATTTAAATATTTTTTTTTGGGTCCCAGCAAAAGAATGACTAACTTTGAAGATTGAAGAGATATTGTTGTTTCTATTTTGATAATGCATGTGCCAGTCCCAAAAATATCCTTCGGTTGGGCCACAATTTTTAAACCAACCATTTGCAGATTAGTTAAATCTCAAGCGGAATTTAAAAACAAAAAGCCTCTAGCTAGAAGACATTCCAATGAATACAAGCAGTTTGCGCTTACCTTGTATTTTATAGGACCTAGGGCATATTCCTTTGTCTAAAATTTTGTGCCTTTTGATGTGTAGGTATTTTTCATATTGATATTTTTATTAATCTGATTTTTGTAATATGTGTTTTTCGTATTTTGGTTTATTAAAATTAATAGTCAGTAAGGGTACGTGTTTTATTTATAACAACCTTTTTCCTACAGTACTTTTCTTCAAATCTCAATTTAATTCATAGTTCTAATAATTATGCATCTAAAAATGCAAATTTATGTATACAACAAATTCATATGATTTATAAAGAAATCCTAAGTCGTCTGGATTTATGAAGTACAGCTACGAGGATGTGCCATAATATAAGTTTTCCAAAATAAAGTCCTAAGATGTATCATTGATGCACCCTGGCTCTATCTAAATGATTATCTTCATACAGACAAATAAGAAAAAGAGGTTACTGCAAAACATGAGGGTCGACTCCACTCCCACGTTAATGAAATGCTGCAATTACTGGACAACTCTGTATAGAAGACTCGAAAGAAAGAAAAGCCATTTGAGCTAGTGCTAGTGTAAAACAGTGTAATAAATCGATACGCCAATTATTGGTGATGCTTTTCTACCAACGACTACTAGATTAATTTTGTTTACAAAAATGGAATTGTAAAAAATCACAGATTTATCCATCGAGGCTTTCAAAATGAGAGTTCGGAAGTATTTGCATTTTTAATGCCAGTTATTATCAGGTTAATCTATTTTTCTAGATCCAACTATCATAGTTAAAGGTGTTTTTCAGGAAAGTATACAATTAATTAATACATCAATAATTTGTAATAGAATCCCTCTGTTAAAGAGATAATGTTATCTAAAAAACATTGATGAATTAAGTACAACGAGCATTCGGTCTGGTTCCTCAAGTAAAAACTCTTTTTTAATATAGCGATCAGTACAATTTACTTCAAAATAAATTATTGTGAAGCCTTATTTTTTCTAATTATATCACTAACCTTCAATTCAGAAAAGAAATAGTGGATGTTGCTAAATAAGTTTGTTACATATATTTAAATCCTTTTCTCAGTGTATTATCCGAATTTATAAGAATCTTGGTAATTTTTACCAGTATAACAACCGGCAAGAACGTCAACTGTCAGCGAGTGTCACTTTAAATTTTGGCCACCCCGACATCAAACGTGCCGACGCAAGCCTTCATTTCTGTAATAGTGGTTATTCTGTGCGACAACTAGTTATAAACTGTGATCGGACGGAAGACTGCACGGTGACGTCACTTTCCGAGCTGAGATTCTAGCTTGCTATGATCTTGGCTATGAAAGCCGATGAAACCGTGTAGGCTCGTTATTTGGCTTCTCACACGAAAGACAAACAGTGACAAACTCCTACAATGACAACCCTGTTTTTTGCAAGTAGTTTTTCAGGGAAGACAAAGACACAATTAAAATCATACAAAACTATAGACAATACTCCATTACTGACCTAGCAAGCTAACAAAAACTGTTATATAATGCTTATTGTAGCAAGGAGGTAACATCTCACCAGAATTAAAATTAACATAGATATTAAATAGGTTATGACAGCGACCGTGGCTTATCCAGATGGGCCAATTTGGGTTGGAACTTCCAGGATGGTTATCCAAGAAGCAAACTCAAATAAAATATATTTATTATCTGTTGTTAAATAAAATGTATATATCTGTATATAAATAAAGATCTCTAAAAGTAAAAAAAAAGGGTATAAATGTTGTACCGGAGTGCTAAGGAAAATATGCTTCTTCTGAAATATTGCTACACGTAGGTAAAAAAGTTGCCTCAAATCCAAAACTTCTGCTTCTACAAATAAACGTTCTGTTGGGTAAGTACAGTTTTTATTATAAATAATTTTTAAAATCCATTTTTGTATTATTTGTAAATGTTTAATATGGATATCTGCCGCACCTCCCCAAGCGATAATACCATAGGTTAGATAAGTCTGTATTAATGCATAATAGAGCATCTTTAAGTGGGGGATATCCAAAAAACATTTTAAAAATTTAAATTTTGCTAAATGGAATCTAATTTTCTTTATAACACTACTAATGTGTGCATTCCACTTTAAATTACAATCTATTATAATTCCCAAGTATTTAGTTGTTTGTGACATTTTTATACAAACATTTTCATTGTTGAAATTTATATTAATTGAATCATATTCAGGTAAATTTGAATCGTAACTAGTAAATGGAGGAAATGTTGTTTTATTAAAATTAATTGTTAACAATTTGTTACGAAAAAAATCTAAAACAATAGGTAGGGAGTTAATTATTTTTTTCTTTAGGGTATTCCAATTAGTATCTTGGTAGTAAATGGCCGTGTCGTCGGCGAAACCTATGATTTCTGCGGGTATAGGTAGTTCAAAAAGCGCGTTAATATATATATATTAAACATAATAGGACCAAGAACGGTACCTTGGGGAATGCCAAATTGTATTGTTTGCTTATCACTCATAGAGTCGCCAATACTGACATACTGTTCTCGATCAGTTAGGTAGCTCTTTAGTAGTTGATAGGCTACTCCTCTGATGCCTAAGGTATTTAATGTTTCTAATAAATCTGGATGACTCACCGTGTCAAATGCTTTGGCGAGATCTACAAAGATACAAATTGTAGGCATTTTTGTGTCTATAGATTTGTACATTTTGGATGTTATGTCAGCAATTGCATCTTCGGTAGACCTCCCCTCCACAAACCCATATTGTATAGAAGATAATAATTTGTATTTGTTGATAAAATTACACAATCTGAATTTAATTAATTTTTCTATTATTTTACTCATACTGGACAGGATCGATATGGGTCTGTAGTTTGACATTTCTATCTTATCCCCAGCTTTATAAAGTGGTTTTATAACTGCATTTTTTAGAGAATTAGGAAATATTCCAGTAGTAAAAAATTTATTTGCTATAAAAGTCAGTGGATTTTTTAAATAATGTAAATTAAATAGTATCATTCCCCAGTTTTAAACGGCTCGTGATTACGATCGCTTCACTGAGAGATAAATGTACTATCCCGGTTGCCCCCATTGAGATGGGGGCAAATTATCAACTTTAATTAACACGAGAGTACCTACCTTGGGCGTAACGCTAGAACTTAACCATTTTCCTCGTTGTTGTAACGTGTGCAAATACTCAATGTGCCAACGCCGCCAAAAATCTTGGTGAAGCCGTTGGATCAATTGTCAACGAGAAAGGCGATTAAGGGGTATAGTACTATAATTTGGAATGGGAATAGCAGACACTGGATCCATAGTAAGGAAATGACCTGGCGTCAATGCTTGAATATCATCGATGTCACTGCTTATCGGTATTAAGGGCCGCGAGTTGAGGACGGACTCAATTAAAGTCAAAACCGTATAAAATTCTTCATAGGTCAGTATCTGGTCACCTATAACTCTGGCGAGATGGGTTTTAACACTTTTCACGCCAGCTTCAGCTAACCCATTAAAATGTGGTGCTCCTGCGGGTGAAGGGTGCCATTCAATAGTTTCGCGAGCGGCGGCTTGTTTCATAAGATTCAAAAGTTCGCGACTGGCACCTAGGAAAATAGTACCACAATCACTATATATATGAGATACCCTACCCCGACGAGCGACGAAACGTTGTAAAGCCGCTAAAAATATGTCTGCGGATAGGTCACTTGCAAGTTCTAAATGAACCGCTTTGGTGGCTAAGCAAACGAAAATACATAAATAAGCTTTACATGTGCGAACACCACGATATCGACTCATTACAATTTTAAATGGTCCACCAAAGTCAACTGCAGAAGTGGAAAAAGGTTTAACTTGTGAAACTCTTGAAATAGGCAAATTTCCCATAAGAGGTTGACAACTGCGGGGATTAATTTTCCAACATCTAATGCATTTAGAGAGCACAGAATTTATAGCGCGCTTGGGGATAGAATCCAGAATTGCTGTGATATTAAGTAATAAGTTGTGCGGAGACCAGGGTGAAAAAAGGTTTCATGAAAGTAACGAATTAGCAGAGTAGATAGTTCACAGGAGCGAGGCAACAAAATTGGGTGCTTAGCAGAATAAGAAAGTGTGGCGTGTTTTAAACGACCTCCGACTCTAAGAATATTGTCATCATCGAGAAAAACTTGTAATTTTCTAAGCGGTTTGGAGAATTCTTTACTATTTAATTCTTGATTGAAATAAATAGATTGCGTATATTTGACTAGAATAAGTAGAGAAGCTTGCATTTCAGAAACGGTAAGGGACCCCACTCGTTTTTGCGCAGGGGTCTTTGAGTTAAAACAGAAGATAATTAAATAAGCAATAACATTTCTTAAAGTGGAAAATGATGAAAAACGATTTAAAAGTTTATTTAGACAGTTTACATCTGGAGAAACAAAAAATAATACAATTGGTTTCTCTTCGTCTAAAGGCGGGGTAGTACTCGAAATCAAATGGAAATTAGGCCAATGTTCTGATGAGTCTAATAAAAATGATGGTCCGTTAAACCATATGGGATGAGCGATTAGTTCAGAGGGTAGAGACCCTCTAGAAGCTAAGTCAGCTGGATTGTTAGCAGACCCAACATAATTCCAACAAAAGGGTGGTACATGTTCTTGAATAAAAGCAACTCTATTGGCTACAAACGTTTTCCATTTAGAGGGAGTACCGTTGATCCAATGCAAAACTATTTGATAATCCGACCATGCACAGATCTTTTCAAATTCAATGTAACTAGCAAAACATTGTTTAACGTATATCATTAACTTAGTAAGTAAAATAGCGGCTAAAAGTTCTAACCTTGGGATAGTGAGTTTTTTAGTGGGGGCTATTTTAGACTTCGCGCAAACAAAACTTGTATGAATAACACCTTTTTCATCTGAAATTCTTAAGTAACACAAGAATAACCCTTCTCACTTGCATCACCAAAACCATGCAGTTGATATTTGAAAGACGACACGAAACTTACGACAAACTCATGTGCAAAGAAGCGGGGTATTTTAAGTTTGGCAAGGGAAGGCAGGTCATTCTGATATTTTCTCCAAGCTAAAATTACAGATTCACTTGGTGCGTCATCCCAGTCTAAATGAGATATCCACAAAGTTTGAATAAGGTGCTTACAGTAGAATGTAACAGGAGCGATAAATCCTAAAGGATCATACACTTTGGCTAATTCGGATAATAAATTGCGTTTTGTACAAATTAAATCAGGCTGAGTTTGAACAGAAAATGAAAAATGATCGGTAAGCGGATTCCAGTTTAAGCCTAAAACCTTTAATACATTATCATTAGATTTGTCAGATAATTCATATGGATTCTTTGATAAATAAGATGAAGATAATTTAGACAATAACGCCATATCATTACTGGACCATTTCCTCAATTCAAAACCTCCTAACTTCATAAGAGAAATTAGTTCAGTGATTAATTTGCATGCAACATCAAGAGAGGGGCAAGAAATAACTAAGTCATCGATATAACAAAATTTTTGTATAGCACTAGCGGCCAAAGGAAAATGTTTACCTTCATCAAACACAAGTTGTTGGAGAACTCTAAGTGCTAAAAAAGGGGCACTATTAATGCCATATGTAACACGAGTTAAGCGGTAGTCCTGAACCTGATCTTCAGGCGAGAAGCGCCAAAGAATTCTTTGGTAATCACAATGAGCGGGGTTAACAAAAATCATTCTATACATCTGCTTTATATAAGCACAAATAGTATAGCGATGTAAGCGAAAATTCAATAAAATAGCGACAATGTCCTGTTGCAGTTTAGGACCAATTAAAAGATGATCATTAAGCGATGACTGATTAGGTAAATGAGCAGCGGCATTAAAAACAACTCTAAGTTTGGTAGTCAGGCTGTGAGGCTTTAAGACAGCATGATGGGGAACATAATATGATTGAGGAGGAATGTGTGTCTCTTTAATCAATTCCATGTGGCCCAATTCTAAATATTCTTTAAGAAAATCAGAATATTGAACATATAAATCTGTATTGTTAAGTAAGCGGCGCTCTAGGGAGTAAAATCGAGATAAGGCTAAATTTCGAGTACCAGGAAAAGTCGGCAAAACATCTTGTTTAAAAGGGAGTGAAACCATATAATTTCCTTCCTTGGTACGGTTATAAGTTTTACAAAAGATTTTTTCACAAATATCTATATCATTTTTAGTAATTTCTGGAACACTTTCAACTTCCCAGAACCGTTTAAAAGTATTGTGCAAAGCACCATGTTCAACAAAATTGCAATAAAGACTAGTAGTTGTTGGTGAAGTTATAGACTGAGCAATTTTACCTAAGATTGTATATCCAAAGATTGTATTAAGAGCATCTGGTGTAGAGTGATCACCTGAAATGCGACCATTACACAAAATTTTAGAAAATACGTCAGCACTTAGGAGGATGTCAACCCTCCCCGGCTTAGCAAAGTTATGATCGGCAAGTTTCAGATTAAGTATGTGTTCCCATCCTTTGGTAGAAATAGGAAAGTCTGGAAGTTGATCACAAATTTTATTGACTATAATTGCGTCGACATAAAGAATAGGACCAAGTTGGTGAACAGGTTTGCAGGCAAAATTAATTCGGGCGGTGTCAAAAGACGAAGACATGGAACCTAAGCCTTTGATATCGAGTGAATAAGCAGTTTTAGGAAGTCCTAGAACAGTGGCTGTTTGGATAAACACTTATTATTGGCAAAAATGAACTTTTTTCCTTTTTAACTTTTATTGACAACTTATATCAAATTATATCTGACAACATTATTTTTACATACTATGATAAACAAAAGGAAGGTTATATTAAGTACTAAGCGCCCAAACACTTTTGACTACAACATCCTCCCGGCCTCATAAAAACTAACATGGAAGCTAACTTGACGACAGTAAAATAATCTTGGTGACGGGTCTCCGATACACCCCTGTTGCTGTCTTTACGTCGATCACTCTGACGTTTCCGTCTCGACCTGGATATGTTTTTATTATTTTTCCTTTTGCCCATGAATTTCTGGGAAAGTTTTCGTCAGCCAATATAACCACATCTCCTTCTGAAACCTTACTGGTTGCATTTTCCCATTTGCTCCGTTTGATGAGAGTTGGCACATATTCCTTAAGCCATCTCTTCCAAAATTGGTCGGCAAATCTTTGAGCAATACGCCACTGCTTTCTTAGGTAAAGATCTGTGTCACAAAAAGTTCCTGGAGGACTGACTTCATGGGATCTACCAATGAGAAAATGGTTTGGTGTTAGGGCTTCGTAGTCGTTGTGGTCTGATGAAACGTATGTAAGTGGATGGCTATTTACAGTATACTCTATTTCCACAAGTAAAGTCAGTAGCATCTCTTCTTTAGGATATTGTTCAGTCAAAATTGTTTTGAGAGCATCTTTTACAGATCTTATCATGCGTTCCCATACTCCTCCCATATGGCTAGCTGCTGGGGCATTTCGGAACCATTTTATATGCCTATTACAACAGAAATTTTGAACTTGATTCGAATTTACTATGTCTTGAAGAGCGTTTTTCATTTCTTTTTCGGTTCCACAAAGATTAGTCCCATTATCTGAGTACATTTCAGAAGGGCTACCTCTTCGGCAAATGAACCTTCGAATTGCCATTATTGCTGAGTCGGTTGTAAGAGAGAAAGCGAGCTCTAAATGGATTGCCCTGGTAGACATACACGTAAAAATAACACCATATCGTTTTTCTCTCCTTCTACCAATGGATACGGATATAGGACCAAAATAATCCATTCCAGTTATTATGAATGCTCTGACTTGAAGAGTTATACGACAATTAGGTATTGGTCCCATTTGCTGTGACTCCGTCTTACGATTTTTTCTCCTACATATCATACAGGATGTTTGACATTTTTTGATGGCAGCTCTTCCCTTGATAATCCAAAATTTTTCTCGAAGATGATTTAAGATCTGTTCCCTTCCTTGATGGTGGTTTAATTTGTGATAATAATCTATTATCAGCTTTGTCATAGGATGTTGTGGGGCTAGGATTATTGGCTGTCTTACAGGCATTTCTAGATGGTAAGCATAATTCAGTCGGCCACTTAATCTTAGTATACCGTGTTCGTCAAGTATAGGGTTTAACTTAAAAATACGGCTTGATTTCTTGAGTGTTTGATTTTTGGATAACTTAGCGATTTCCTCGCCAAAACTTTCTTTCTGTGCTTGTCTGAAAAGTTCTAACTCGGCGGATTCAAATTCTTCTACCGTGATCTCTCTAGAAAGCTTCTCAGTATTATTTAATATTTGTCGATTCTTGCAGATGTAGATAAACTTTAAGACCCAGGAAGCGGATCTCACAAGGCGTAAATAACTTGAAAATCTAGAAAAATCAAAAATTTTTGTGTCCTTAGTCAGCACAAAAAGAACAGTTTTATTTTTCTTCTCGACATCAGTATCTATTTTATTTCTTGTTTCATCTTTAGGCCAGTGGTTTTCTTCCAATGCTAGAAATTCAGGACCACGAAGCCATATTTCGAAATTGTTAATATCAAATAATCCTCTAGTAGCAACATCGGCTATATTTAATTTTGTAGGAAGCCAGCGCCAATCTTCGGGGTTAGTTAAGTCCAAAATTTCACTAATTCTGTTTGCTACAAATGTTTTATAATTTCTTGGATTTGATTGTATCCAACTTAGTACAATCTTTGAATCAGACCAAAAATACATTCTGCTAATTTTAAATCTATGTCCAGATTTGATGGTTTTTGCTAATCTTGACCCGAGAAGTGCTGACTGAAGCTCGATTTTTGGGATGGACATAGTTCTAAGGCTACTTACTCTAGATTTGGCCATTACAAAACATGTGGAAATTCTACCATCTGAAGCTACTATACGAAAGTATGATACAGAAGCATACCCTTTCTCACTTTCGTCATTGAAAGTGTGTAACTGGATATCGCTTACAGTAGGGCTGCTTACACCATACCATCGAGGAACTTTTAAATTTTTGACTTTATGAAGCGCCATTACCCAGGACTTCCATTTTTCATATAATTGAAGACTAAGTTTTTGATCCCAGTCAATTTTTTCCGACCAAACTTCTTGCATCAATATTCTAGCTTGAATTGTAAAGGCAGCGAGGAAACCAAGTGGGTCATAGATGGACATTACGACTCTTATGACTTGTCGTTTCGTAGGTATAGCGGTATCTGATAACAAGTCTTTGTTTTTGATTAAAAATCTATCAGAAAAACTAAATGAATCCTCTTTTGGATTCCAGTTTAAACCTAGCGTCTTCTCCAATGTTGGCCATTTTTCTAAGTCTAAATCGACAATACTCTTAGATCGTAGTTCAGCAGGAATGTGCTTTATAACTATGGGAGAATTACTAAGCCAGCTTCTCATTTTAAACCCTCCACGGTTATGAATATTAATGACTTCATTAACTGTTTTTATGGCATGTTCCTCTGTTTCAAAACTATCCAAGTAATCATCCATATAGTGGAATTTTTCAATTGTTTCTACCGCTTGAGGATATTCTTTTGCATATTTTTTGGCGTTTTTGTTAATAATGTAAATTGCGCAGCTTGGAGAACAAATTGCACCGAAAATCATAACTTGCATTTGGTAAGTAAGCACAGGACCTTTTCTATCTCTTCCCCTCCACAGAAATCGTTGAGCAAATTGATCTTCTGGTATTATTTGTACTTGGAGAAACATTTCCTCGATATCACCCAACACAGCTACTGGATTTTGGCGAAAATTGAATAAAATATCTATTAAAGAATTTAATAAATCAGGACCTCTGAACAAATTTTGATTTAAATTGGTTTCCTCTACTTTGGCTCTGGCGTCAAAAACAAAGCGAAATTTTTCGGGCTTGCTGGGATGCTTAACTGCAAAATGTGGTAAATACCAAGTTTTGTTCGTGGCAACCGCAGCTTCTTCGGCAGTAAGGATTCTGGCATAACCTTTTCTTATAAATGCATCTATTTGTTGGCAGTATTTTTTTGCAAATAAGTCGTCTTTGTCCATTTGTCTTTCGATAGTATACAATCTTTTTAAAGCAAAACTTCGGTTTTCTGGCAGCTGGGGATTTTCTTTTTTCCATAGTAAACCAATTTCCCAATGGCCATTTTCTAACTGTTTGCAGGTTTTTTCCATAATCAAAAAACCTTTTTTATCATCATCGGACAATACTTTTTTGTCTTCATTGCTAATGCCTAAATTATCAATAATTAGACTTTGTCGTATTAGATCTTCTACTTCTTTGATTTCGTTATCGTTTTTATTATAACAGTGCATAGAAAATTCAGGCTGGATTCTGTGTTTGATGTAGGATAGGTTGCCATGAATTACCCACCCTAATTTGGTTCTGGAGACAACTGGGGCATTTGCTGGACCTTGAATTACCTCTCTAGCAATGGTTAGATCGATATGATCTTGCCCGATTAGTAATAATGGTTTGGCTTGCAGCATATCAGCAATGGGAACTTGTGAAAGATGAGGCCATTTTGTTGATAGTTTTTGAACGTTTACAGACTGAGTGGGCAGATTTAAATTCGATACAGTACGAACATTAGAAAGTTCACAAATGCTGTTATTAAGGTTTCCCTGAATTTTTACATTTATTCTTCTTGAAAGGTTGTCTGTAAATGATGTTGAATTTGTCCAAAACATCTTCAAAGGATCGATGTTACCTTCTACTCCCACTTCTTCAGCAAGACTACTATCCATGAGCGTGATCGTGCTGCCTTCATCAAAAAGAGCGAAAGTTTTAATGGAAGTTTTATTTCCTATCACGGTAACAGGTAAAATTCGAAGGAGGACAGTTTTTGCTACAGACTGTATTTGAAGAGAATGTTCATTCATAATGACTGATAAATGATCGGGTTTATTTTCATTATTTAAATTTAACTGTTTTGGCTGAACTTCTTGGTGCAGTAAATTATGTAATTGATTCGGTAATATATCCTGATTTCTGGAAGAACTGGTATGTAATAAACGATTGTGGTACTTTTTGCAATCTGATATTCCGCACTTTCTCTTTTTAGTGCAATCATATAAAATATGAGAAGCGGCAAGATAGGAAAAGCAGATTTTTTGTTCCTTTACCCACTCCCATCTTTTGTCTGTATTCAGAGCTAGGAAGCTTTTACATTTATACATTTTATGACTAGGCTTTATACAATATATACACTGCTGTTTATTTGAATCTTCTGATCCAACAAAAACTGTATTTCTGATTTTTCGTTCTTGATATTTTTCTTGCATGAAGTTTGAAGATGAAGGTTTGCATAATAAACTAGCTGATGACGATTCTTCATAGAGCCATTCAGAAAATTCGATTAGTGTTGGCATATTAATTTGCTGGCCCTTTACAACTCTTGCCCACTGAAATTGTAGGTGCTCTGGCAATTTTGAAATGAGGGCACTAATAAGTTGAGGGTTGTTGATATAGGGTTCCATTTTTAACGACTGAGCTGTAATAGAAAGATTTTGAACAGCATTTGAAAATTTAATGAACGATAGTGGATAGAGACTATTTACTGGAGGTAATTGTTTGACTTTATTCATCATCGATTCTATTATGTATTCAGGGCGACCAAATCTCATCTCTAGAGTGTTAAGGATACATTTTAAGTTATCTGGAGAAACAAATAATGACTTTACTGCTTCGAAGGCTTCATGTTTTAGTGCTTTTTGCAAACGAATCATATTTTCTTCATCGGTAAATCCACAAGTTTCTGTTGACCTTTTGAATAGCGAAATAAACATGGGCCATTCCTCGACGTTGCCCCCAAAGTTAGGAAGCTCTTTCCCAAGAACATTTCTTAAAGACAGTTTAGATATATTTCCCAGTTGATTATTTTCAGATAGACCTCTAAACGCATGTGTCATGGCCTGAGTTGCAGTCGTAAACTCCTTCACCAGTCGCTCAGATGTTGAATCGACAGGATTAGTAAGATTAGCAGTATTTTTAGGTTCATGTTGAATAATTTTTGGACTTTTTTCAATAAAATATAGAGATTCTTTATGTGGCAATTCATCGGCTTCTAACCAAGTTCTAACTTTTTCATGGGCACATGGTATTTCAGTATATATTAGTCTTTCATTTGATTTAATGGAAACTTTAGAGCTGTTACTTTTAACACCAGTGCTATTTATACTATTTTCTATTATCTTTTCGGCTTCTTTTGATGCTTTCGCTTCTATAATACTCAACTTTCTTTCATATTCTCTTCGTTCAAACTTTCTCCGTATCTCCTGTTCTTGTTTCTGAAATTCTATCTCTTTTAAATCTTCTTCTCGCTGCAGCTGGTCTTCTTCTCGCTGCAGCTGGTTTATGGCTTCTAAATTTTTTAATTCTATTTCTTTTAATTTCTCACTGGTCATTGAATATATGGACCTTTTAGACTTCGTCGACGCTTTTGCACTTTGTTCGTATGGACTGTCCGGATATCTCAATGGCGGTATTCCTGCAGTAACCCTGCTGGATTTTCTGACGGCACCCTCTTTGTGAGACATTTTAGTTTTGCACTTTTCTCTCGGCCAAAATGAGAGCTACGGGGACTAAAATGACTCTACAAGCGCTCGAAAGGACCAAATGTTTGGATAAACACTTATTATTGGCAAAAATGAACTTTTTCCTTTTTAACTTTTATTGACAACTTATATCAAATTATATCTGACAACATTATTTTTACATACTTTGATAAACAAAAGGAAGGTT
>CAKMHV010000005.1:375508-388008 GCA_927349885.1 Psylliodes chrysocephalus
CTCCTGATTTATCGCCATTAGAATTTTTTTATGGGGCCATTTGAAATCCAAAGTTTATATTACACAGCCAAATTCTCTTGATGATCTACGCAGGAGAATTGTTGTAGAGTGTCGTGCAGTGACTCCAGAAATGTTGAGAAATGTGCGAAGACATTTCGAAAATCGCTTATACTTCTGTATGGAACTGAATGGTTCACATTTTGAATCTTTCATATGATGATAACATTTTAGGTGAAAAATAAAAATATCTTGATAAAATTTAGTTTTCATTAAAACGTCAACAACACTCAATTTTAGTACACCGATCTATTTGGGATTAAATTCCCTTTAAAATGATGTATCACAAGTAAGTAGTCCCATTGAAAATTTTGAATTAGGGGGTGCTGGGGATGAGGGGGTTGACAACACAATGATGGTGTATTTGGTGAAAGTGTTCCCCCTTGGAATAAAAATCGACGGGTCTGAGCGATTGTCAATTTTTTTCACGAGTTCGGAGATTAGGGGGGTGACAAGTTTTAGCTGGGACTCCCTGTATGTTTATAGATTTTTTTTGTTTTTGTATGATTGTCAATAAAGAGTAAAATATAAATTTTTCTGTTCCTCTATGAATCTTCATTCAAGAAGATATCTTCTGGCTTAATCAAGAACTAATAGGTTATAGGCCCAGAAACTTCTTAGCTGCGTCAGAAGAAAGCAAGAGATATTGCGCATATTTTCAATTGAATATAAAAAGATATTTGAAAAATATTGACAGCTAATTTCATTTTGAAAACTCAAAAACGATTTACTGATTAAGGATGGCTCAAGAATTAAATCACAGAATCGTCAAATTTGATGGAACCAATTTTCAACTCTGGAAATTTAGTGTAACAATTATATTAAAAGCTATTAATTTAATGCATATAATCACTGAAGCAAAGCCTACATCTAACCCAGAAGAAATTAAAAAATGGGAGAAAAAAAACCAATTCATGGTAATATTTTGGGTCCGTATAAGATTAAGAGAGTCTGAATTAAAAGAAAAAAAAGTATTGCAATAAAAAGTACTCATTTTATATAGTAAATCCATAAAAAAAAATTTGCGGAAAATCCACAAAATTTTGATAAAAATGAATTAAAAGTTGTAATTTTATAGGTTATTTTGGTTTTATCATACTATTATGTAGGTGACAATTTCGAAGTTTTAATGATATTATCATTGAAGTAACTTACTTTTGTTACATTTTAACTGAAATTAGATATCTATGGAAAATTATTTTGCATTTGCTAATTTAATTTATATTAAAATTAAATGCATTGTATTGTCTTTTTAACCATTTACGTCCAAAAAACATAAAATGAAAAATAAATCATCAAATTACCTTTGTTGGCACATGACACATGGGGTAGTTGAGTTTGCAACGTTGCCATATTATCAAAGTTTCTCCAGGTTTTATGTGTCTAGAGTTAATAGATAAATGAGAGTTCAGAGCTAATTTGAAGCACTAAAAAGTACTTGCTATATACAGTAAGTTAAACATTTATGGAAAATCACAAATTTTTAAGAAAAATTTAATCAAAAATTGTAGTTTTTTAGCTTTATTATTGACATCGAACATGTATGTATTTTTCACAAAACAATTATGGTATAGGACACGAAATATAAGATATGAAAAGAGATATACGTATCTGTGATTTTTTACTTTTAAATTTTTGTGGTGTGGCATTTAAATCTTTTAAGTAGTAATTACTGACTTTATGTAAAATGGAATTTAAGTACATAATATAAGTTATGAGAGTTTATAATAAAACTGATGAATAGTTGTTGGAATGGATGAGTAGTAATAAGTTAGTGAAATCACAATTTAGATGCAAACAACGTCTTCCGGGCGGGACTTTTCCATCTACAACATAAGATCATGCTACGCTTGTCCCACCCACCTCCTAACCACTACAGAAGAGAGCGAGCGAAAGGAGCGTGCCTGGCCTACGTTTCGATATTTGCGCTAATTTCGAAACCTAGGTCGGGCGCGCCCTTTTTCCTTTTCTTTTCACCTACACCATAAAAGCACGCTTATACAGAAGCGAGCGAGCGAAGCGAGCGCGCCATTTTTCCCCCTTAGAGGACGCTTACGCAGCGGAGAGCAAGCGAAGCGAGCGCGCCCGGCCTAAGTTTCGAAATTCGCACGAATTTCGAAACGTAGGCCATGCGTGCTCGCTTCGCTCGCTCTCTTCTGCGTAAGCGTGCTCTAAGGAGGAAAAATGGCGCGCCCGGCCTACGTTTTTAAATTCGCGCGAACTTCGAAAAGTAGGCCGGTAAAACTCCATTTTACATAGAGTCAGTAATTACTACGTAAAAGATTTAAATGCCACACCACAAAAATTTAAAAGTAAAAAATGACAGATAAGTATATCTCTTTTCATGTTTTATATTTCGTGTCCTATAATTCTATGAATATAAAACAATACCATAATTGTTTTGTGAATAATGTAGAATTACCAGACCACTTCTAGGTTTATTTAAACAACACTCTCCTATTCGAAATAACGTTTATTTATCGATGAGAATAATATATAATTAACTGGAAATATTACGAGTTACAAAGCATGTTCCTTGACACCTAAGACAACTGACAGTTTTCATAGACAAGTAGGCAACTGACAGTTGACGTTGACAAGTGTACCAACTTAAGAATACAAAGTATAACTAACTAATAAATTGTAATAGAATTGCACTAGTTCAACAAATAATACATACATTTTCGATGTCAATATTAGGGCAAATAAGCTAAAAAACTGCAATTTTTGATTAAATTTTTCTTAAAAATTCGGGATTTTCCATAAATTTTTAACTTACTGTATAAACAAGTATTTTTTAGTGCTTCAAATTAGCTCTGAACTCTCATCTATCTATAAAGTCTAGACACATAGAACCTGGAGAAACTTTGATAATATGGCAAAGCTGCAAACTCAACTACCCCATGTGTCATGTGACAACAAAGGTAATTTGATGATTTATTTTTTTCATTTTATGTTTTGTGGAAGTAAATGGTTAATGTGGAAGTAAATGCATTTAATTTAAATATAAATTAAATTAGCAAATGCAAAATAATTTTCCGTAGATATCTAATTTCAGTTAAAATGTAACAAAAGTAAGTTACTTCAATTATACTATCATTAAAACTTCGAAATTGTCACCTACATATAGTATGATAAAAACAAAATAACCTATACAATTACAACTTTTACAAAATTTTTTTTAGGGACTTACTATATAAAATGAGTACTTTTTATTGAAATAATTAGCCTTGTCAACATATACAATTTTAAAAAGTAGAGACATGTTACAATTGAGTTTAAAATAAAGTACGAATTAAAAATAGTATACTGTGATGTATTGGGGATGTTAACCCCATTACTTAAGGGTTACAATAATAAGCCGGTATACCACTTAACCAAAACACATTTATTCCTTCTTAAACCTCGAAATACAATGCTAATTTTCGCTCGCTAGATACTTCCACCACCACCTATCGGCATTACAAGAAATCTGCCAGTGGCGTATCTAGCGAACTTATACATACACTTCAATATTTCCTCTCCCAAAAAAAAAGTCTAACAATTAAAAATTTTCATAATGTAAGCGCTCTATTGGTTTAATGTTTCTTTTGGGGCGCACACCATTAGCACTCTCATTATTATTATCTGCACACAAGATTGGATTTTCACTCTGATCACTATTATCACTCTGAGTAATTTCTGTCACTGTAGTTTCAGGTATCTCATCACTTTCATTAGATCCAGAAACCACCCCCAAATTTTCAGAAACTATCCTAGGTGAACTGTGAGGTGAAATGGGAAGTGAAGCTTCCACATGGTTCAGTAATTTAATCTGATTCAGGTGGCGCTTCCAGACCAAATTCAAATCAGGAATTTTTATACGATATACACAATTACCCAATTTTTCACAAATAATACCTTTACTCCATGTAGGTTTATTCACATTTTGATAATTTTTTACTAGGACTACATCGTTTACACACAAATTTAAATTTCTAGATCCTCCATGGTAAATCTTTTGCAAGTCCTGCTTTTCCAAGACATGATCTTTTAAATCTGTATCTGCTTTGTTATTATCAGGTAAAAGTAAGTCAAAACGCGTACGCAACTGGCGGCCAAATATTAGATTGGCTGGGCTTCTACTAGTTGTAGAGTGAGTTACATTTCTATAATCAAATAAAAAATTGTTCAAAACTTTATTGATATCTAGAGAATTGCTTTTCCCCAAGGCATTTTTTAAAGCGCTTTAAATGGTTTTTACCACATTTTCCGCCGCGCCTTTCGAAGAGGGTTGATACGGAGGTGAAGTTATGTGTCTAATATTATTTTGAGACAGAAACGTTTCAAATTCTAAAGAGGAAAAATTTGTTGCGTTATCCGTAACAATAAGCTTTGGAAGGCCGTATCTTGCGAAAGTTGTTCTTAAAATGTCGATGGTTGTCTTTGCCGTAATGTTGGTTACTGGAAAAACTTCGATCCATTTACTAAAAGAATCTACTAAAATTAAAAAATGTTTTTGCAAGAAAGGCCCTAAATAATCAAGATGTAAACGCGACCATACTTCATTCGGATAAGGCCAACAATTCAATACTGCTTTATTAGGCGATTTTTTATTTAATATACAATTTTCGCAGTTACTACAAATTTTTTCAATTTCTTTGTTTAAATTAGGCCACCAAAAATAAGACCTAGCCAAACTTTTAGATTTTACTATACCCATGTGAGACGAATGAAGGTCGCTCAAAATCATTTGCCTTAATGACGTAGGAATTATAATTTTATTATTCCACAATAAACAGTTATTATCGATACTTAACTCATTTCGAATTCTATAAAAGGCTTTCATTTCTGAATCTAACGCGTGAATGTTTTTGACATGCCAACCGTTTAAGACCTGATCGCGAACAGCGACTAGATTATTGTCTTTTTTGGTTTTCGACTGAATATTTTTAAAATTCAACGGAAAATGTTCGTTTTTTGAAATAAAATTTACAAAATTTATGTCTACATTTTTCCATGCTAATTCATCTACTGTTTCTGGTAAACGCGACAAAGAATCTGCCAGATTTTTTTCAGATTTTACAAACTCCATTTTGTAATTATAATTTGATAAAATTACCGCCCAGCGGCGTAGCCTATTGGCTGAGAATTGGGGTATTCCCTTTTCAGGATGAAATATTGCTGTTAAAGGTTTATGATCAACGACCAACGTGAACTCCCGACCGTATAAATACTGATTGAATTTGCAAAGCCCAAATATAATCGCTAGACCTTCCTTTTCAATCTGCGAATAATTTTTTTCGGCTGTCGAAAGCGTTCGAGATGCAAAAGCTACTGGTTTTTGAATACCATCAGGCATAACTTGAGCTAATAAAGCGCCTACCCCATATTGTGAAGCATCAGTAATTAGATTAATAGGTAAATCTGCATTGTAATGTACAAGAACTGGGGCGGATGTCAACATTTTTTTTACTTGTGAAAAAACCTGGTCACAATTTGGTGACCAAAACCAATTTACCTCTGTCTTCAACAAATTATACAATGGATGTAAAATTGTTGATAAATTTGGTAAAAATTTTCCATAATAATTGATAAGACCTAACCAAGATTTAAGTTGCGTAACGTTCTCGGGAATCGGAGCATTATTTACGGCAGAAATTTTATTTTTAGAAGTATGTAATCCTTCACGGTCAATCACGAAACCTAAATAAGAAAGCTTGTCTTTAAAAAAATCACACTTATTTAAAGAGATTTTGAGACCTGCCTCTTGTAATTTTGACAACACACAATTTAATCGAGACAGATGTTCTTGTCTATTTCGACCACTAATTAAAATGTCATCTAAAAATATGGCGACACCAGGAATCCCGACTAACAGTGAATCCATTAATTTTTGAAATTTAGCTGGAATACTTGCTATACCAAATGGTGCTCTGTTATATTTAAATAATCCTTTATGAGTCGAAATGGTTACTAAGTTTTTTGATTTTTCATCTAGACATACTTGTGTATAAGCATTAGCTAAATCCAATTTTGTGAAATGGACACCGCCTTGTAATTTCACAAAAAGTTCTTCGACTCGAGGCAGGGGATACTGGTCTATTTCAATACAAGGGTTTACCGTAATTTTAAAATCCCCACAAATGCGGACCGAACCATCGCCCTTTAGAACTGGGACTATGGGAGTCCCCCATGCACTATATTCTATTGGTTGTTCTATAACCCCTAAATTTTGTAGTCGCTCTAGCTCCGTTTTCAACCTTCTCTTTTATTGCGAATGGAAGGGGACGAGCCTTAAAAAATTTTGGAGAAATATTTTCACTTTTTAACTTAATGGAAAAAGTTCCCATAGTAAAAGTACCTAAACCTGGTTCAAATACCGAATGAAACTTGCTTATTAAAAATCGTAAATCATCTGGAATATCAATGTAAAAATTATTATTTGCAATATTTAAGTTAAACAGATTAAAAAAATCACGTCCAAGCAAAGGTGGACCGGATGCCTCTGGTATAACATAAATATTAAGACTATTTTTTAAATTCTTGTAAACCATATCGCAAATAATATATCCAATGGGGGTTATTTGGTCTCCATTATATAAATTATATATTTTATTTGTTTTATGCAAAACTTTTCCTTTGAAATATTGATCATAAAATATTTTCGAAATTACTGTAAAAGTAGATCCCGTATCTAAATTAAAAGTATAATTATTTTTATCGATTTGTAGTTCAATTAATATAGGATCTGTTCTTGAATCAAAATTATATAAAGAAAAATCTGATTCTAAATAATTTTGATTAAAATCATTTGAACTTATAATTTTATTAGGGCACATTGGAGCCAAATGACCTTTTTTATCACATATATGACAAATACATTCTCTATAAGAACACTTGTCTGGTTTATGGTTTTTCCTACCGCACACCGTGCATTTTTCCTTTGCCGACATGTATCGCTGTCTCCCTCCTTGGCTTTGATTCCTGCTACGCGCATCTGCAGCTTCTGATGACGTGTTTCGTGACGTAGATGGCTTCTGTGTAGTGCGCCAGGATTTGAATTTCGCCTGCGCCTGTGCATAATGGATATCGGATTCATGTTTTACGACTGGATTCGAATTAAATTCTGAAACTACCGATTGATGTGTTGCCGATTTAGCCGTTGCAATTTCGACAACTTTTTTTAATGAAACACTTTTTTTTTCCTCAAACAAACGATCTTGCACTGAACCTTGACAATACCCGATCACAAATATGTCTCGGACCACTAACTCTAACTCCAATGGTTCAAATTCGCACAACACCGTTAAGCTTCTTAAGCGCGCTGACCACTCGCGCGCGCTTTCGCTTGCAAGTTTTCGCGAAGTATACAGTTTATAACGAGCCGCAAACACACTTAAACTTGGTTTAAAATGTTCGGTTAATAATATGATTAAATCCGAATATTTTTACTTTCCTATCTGTATACAGATATAAGGAAAGTATAGGAATCATGATTTTTTTCGACCTCGAGTTTTCGACGGATTTTTACGTTTTGAGGTCCCCTGAATCCGTTTTGACTATTTTCGCGATGATGTCTGTGTGTGTGTGTGTGTGTGTGTGTGTGTGTGTGTATGTGTGTGTGTGTGTGTGTGTGTGTGTGTGTGTGTGTGTGTGTGTGTGTGTGTGTGTGTGTGTGTGTGTGTGTGTGTGTGTGTGTGTGTGTGTGTGTGTGTGTGTGTGTGTGTGTGTGTGTGTGTGTGTGTGTGTGTGTGTGTGTGTGTGTGTGTGTGTGTGTGTGTGTGTGTGTGTGTGTGTGTGTGTGTGTGTGTGTGTGTGTGTGTGTGTGTGTGTGTGTGTGTGTGTGTGTGTGTGTGTGTGTGTGTGTGTGTGTGTGTGTGTGTGTGTGTGTGTGTATGTTCCACTATACTTATGGCAACTGGTGTGTGCATTAACCTCTGTTGTGGCACCTGCCAGAATTGTGGCAACTTACACGAGTTGCCACAATTTTAAACTTTCATAATTTCTTAAATTGTACCTTTAGACCTTAGTTTTTTTATTTTTGTTCTTAATATTCCATGTTGTTTTCTAGTGACTAATATAATTATGGAATTTTTCTTATAATTTTGTGTATAATTGACATTTTGTGAAAATATGTGTTAGTTGCCACAACAGTGGATATATTATGTTTGATACACTCACCCATTTATGGCAACATGGGCGTGGTCGGACGGTGGCGCCCTCATTAAAGAATTTACAGCGTTGCAGTTGTATCTTCAGCAAACGAATAAATTTCGTTTCTTTGGTATATTGCAATATCTTCTTGAACTTGAAGTTGCCACTATTTCACAAGCGGGTGTGTAAAATAATTTATTAATGTAAAGCAGATTATTAATGTAAAGCAGATTGTTTGTTAAATACATAGAATATCCATACTTGGAACAAAAGTAATTATTACTTAAATAAAATGAGAAGAAAAGAGAGTGTTTTAAAAGGTATTGCGGTTTTTAATTTGTTATTTATCAAGTACTTGAGTTGGGATACCTATATGTTTTTACAAAATTTTAGAAGAAATCTTTGATATTATTGTACGAGGCACAAGGTAAGATGAATAACTGTTAATTATTTTTTATATATATTTTTTATATATATTTTTTTTTTACTGAGCGAAGGGATGAACTATGAATTTTAGTTAACATTGTTTGTAGGCATAGACCAGCTATTAGAATTAGAAAATATATGGTACATGTGTGAATACCAAGTAGTACACGCTGAAGAATTATTGTCAAAATTCCACTACCGGTTTCGGTATTTTTTCTTCAATACCCATCCTACATATACCTTTTTAAGTTTTGTCTAAAAATATAACATCTACATACATTGAGATCAGAAAAATTAAATGAGCATGATCAGTGCTTTTCCTACAGCTTTCAATTTTTTCACACGCTTAATATGCATAAACTTTAATTGAGAGTAAATATTCGTGGTTTTTAGTGCTGAAAAAAAAAAAAAAATTTTTACTCACACTTCTTAATATTTTTCTTTACATTTCAGAACACTCTATGAAAGAAAATGCAAAAAGCTATTGTCTGGTCGTCTGTGCGTATGTATACAGGGTATCCCGAAATTAGACGGTCATATTTTAACAGCCTAATCTACATCCTAAAATAGGAGTAAAAGTTCATACAAAGATAGGTGCAAAACATTTCTTTTCCGAGATACAGGGTATTAAAAGTGAAGTCCTGATGACACACTTTTCTAAATATTTTCTAAACGTTAAAGATAACTAAGTGAAATTTGGTACAAATGCTTAGCTTTTTACGCTCTATTTAATGGACTAAACCTAAGTTTTTGATCATCTTTATATGTGGGTAAATTAGGAAGGCTTAGGATAAAATTGCCCTCAATTTTTTGTTGACAGTTTTTAACATTGTTGACAATAAAATTTGTAAAACCAATGTTTCCTTTATAATAAAGCTACTTTTGTTGCATCTCGCTAGGACGCACCATTTTCAAGAAAAAAGCATTTGAAAATATCATATTAAGTTGATGTTATCTTATTCGAAAGTGTAAACAATAATAAGTAGGCCCATAGAATCAGAAATTTAATTTTTTTTAACTTTGAAAAACCGGTGACTAAAGAAATTTTAGAAAATATTTACAAAAATGTGCCATCAAGACTTCACTTGTATCTCCTGTATCTCGAAAACAAAATGTTTTCGGACCTATGTTTATATGAACTTTTACTCCTGTTTTAAGATGTAGATTACGATGTTCAAATATGATCATCTAATTTCGGGACACCCTGTATATGTACGATAACTCTACAACGAAAGTCTGACCACTTACGGTTTTTATTTAATTGAAGCATTTCTTTCAGCTGATAACCCTATTGATTTTTTAGAATTTTCGTTTGAACTTTAGTATGTACTTTAAATATCAGTATTTTAAAATGTAGTACATTTCGTATAGAGCTTATTTTATACACTGCGGCATGGGCAGCGAATTTACTGCTTGTCGACTGTAAATTTGTTATTCTTTTAATCCAAATTATTTAAAGTTTTTTAAACATGTTTTGAAGGATTTGATTTGAATTTTATTATCTAAAGTTGATATTGGGATCAAAAAGATAAACGATTCTTTCTAATATTATTTTTACATGCGTAAGATTAAGGGGTAAAGATTTCAAATATTTTTACACGTATGGGCTTAAAGGGTAGAGGACTTAAATATTTTCTAATACTTGCTTAAAAAGTGAAGGAGGATTGTTACATGGACAGGCGTAATAGGTAAAGGGCCCAAATATTTTCACATAAATTTTTTGAAATCCTAATCAAAACGCGACACGTGAAGAACTTTTTCGTTTTCTACGACGTGGTTAGTCTTAAGTTATACTTCACAAAAGAAAGATAAAATGAAAAAAGAATCTGCAGAGTTACTAGGGAGCTTTTAAGTTATCCTGACAGAGAAAATACATACTTGAATATAACTAGATGGAATTTGCGCCTCCTGACTGGTCAATGCCAAGTACGGAAACATCGCCACGGAAACATCGCCATGGAATAGGGTGTCAGAATCCGCACTCGGTAGAGGATGCGAGTAAGAATATGAAACCACCTTAAATATTGCCCGATGCTCTCATTATTAAAACATTTGTGTTTTGCGAGAATTGGCTAACACCGACCTATATAAGAGAAGCACCTCTTGACGACGTTGTCAACTATATCAAATCTGAGGGCTGGCTTAGGAGCTAGGAGGTGTCTAACAACTTAGAAGGATGTACAATGGGCCTAAAGACGACTAAGTGCCGTAGGGCATCCCACCCTCCAAACGTTACAGTTACAGATATTTCACCAAGGTAAAAATTCAACGCAATTCGTTAAAAATAAAATCGTTTCATTTGTGCTACAATTTTGCTTGTGGATCCTCGCAGGGCAGATAAGGTTAAAATTACCAATTTAGCGTCCCTTGGATTTTTTTAACTGAGGTTTCGGTAAAAATTAAACGCTCTCTTGTAAAACAATTTCATCGTTAAATTCTGAAGAAAACAGGGCCGTCTTTTTGTATACATTTTTCATGCATTTTCTAATAAAAACTATGAAATTTAATACTCATGATTTTCTAATACAAATCATATAGGTACCTACAATTTTTGGTATAACTCAATTTTTTTTATAAGTGATTTAAAATCATGTTTTCAAGGGTAACATTTTGCTGTTTTCTTGGAAATTATACGTCTAAATTTCATTAAACAAAATCCTCTTTAAAATCCACGAGACGTCAGTCGAGTGGTATTTAAGGAGGATTTTCATGAAAGAAATGTGTATAATTTGTAAGAAAATAATAAAATGTTCTCTACAAAAATTCTCATTTCCCATGGTATTTGAAAGGATTATTAAACATGATAAATAGAACTCTTAAGCATAATTGAACGTTAATCTTATTTGTTTTTGAAATTAATATTAAACTAATATTTGAGCAACCAAAACGATTTTTGTCCATTTTTCGTCGCCTTTTCGTATAAATCATTAATACGTACCCTCACGATACACACATATCGGTATGCTACTAACTCGACCGAATTTCGCACATTTTGCTTAGGTGGTGGTCATTTTTAAAGAGTTTAAAGTATTTTGATCTCTTGCTCATTTTTTGACATTTATAAAGAATTTAAATTAAAGTGAGTTTTATTTGCTCTGTATATTTCGAGGTCTCCTATATCGAAGTGCCTCTGCTGCAAAGATTGTTGATGTGTCCCTTTTGGAATAAAAATCAGTATGTTTTTTCGTTTTTGTCAAAAAAAATTCTCCTTCAAAATATTTTTAAATAAAGCCGCTTACAGACCCCTTAATAAGACACCCTTGTACAATGTTGTTAGTCAAACCTCTGATAGTTTAAAATTATTCTTTGTACGCCATTTTAGTGTGATGTCATTTTGGTTCTACTAACATTTAATTTAAACCAAACTTTTAACAAAAATATCAAGAAATTTAACATACATTTTTCTTAATATTGTTGGCAGGTCATGAAAAATAGTTCGAGTAATTAATTAATTTGTCTACCACATCCATTTTGGAAACGAAAATATATATTTATTCTAAAAATGAATCTCTATAAAAAACACTGACTTTTCATTTTCGTATATTATTTTTTTGAAAGAAACAAAGAAAGAAAACCACAACCATGGTCAAGAGATGGAATTCGAGCAGTTCTGACATTTTTTAAAGTAAATATAAAAAACCATATTGTACCCACAAAAAAAGAATGTTAAGAATGCCTCGTAATATATCCTCTATTATCCTCGAGACCATGGAAGAATATAAAATATTGCATAAAAAATCAAATTGGTTAGAATTGAAAGAAAATGACTATGTTCAGTTAATTTGAGGAAGCTTATAATTTTATTAAGATTTTAATAAATTTAAAAAAATATGAAGGTTATAGTTTTATTAGGTATGGACACCTCACACCGATTTGTCAAT
>CAKMHV010000005.1:390508-449188 GCA_927349885.1 Psylliodes chrysocephalus
TTCGGTACCGGCCATTTTGAATTAACTCTTAATTAATTAATTTATTAAACTGCGCGTGGAATTTCACTTGGAAATTGATCAAATTTCCTTAAACACACAACCCGTCGCCACTGTGATGTATTGGGGATGTTAACCCTATTACTTAAGGGTTACAATAATAAGCCGGTATACCACTTAACCAAAACACATTTATTCCTTCTTAAACCTCGAAATACAATGCTAATTTTCGCTCGCTAGATACTTCCACCACCACCTATCGGCATTACAAGAAATCTGCCAGTGGCGTATCTAGCGAACTTATACATACACTACATAAGGAAAAAACAATTATAAGTGTATTAAAGAGATACTGTGATGTTTGTTTATTTTAAACAACAGTTTATTTATTAATAATTTATTAAAACACTTATATATTTTATAACACTAATATTCTAATTTATATATATTTCGAATGTCTTTAAACTGTTCACTATTTATCTTCACTGTCCATATAATAACTCATTAATTCCCGCTTGGTCCTCCACCAATATTTATATACAAATTTAAAAGTTTGGCGAAGGTGCTAAAAAGTTCACCTATTCTCACCAATACACTAGAAACATCCCGTTCTTTCTCGAATAGTCATCGAAAGCTCCTCCGCCATAGTCGTCACATATGTTTGTTCTTAAGGGGTTTAATTATTTATGATAATCGGACAAGTTGACCCTCAAAGGTAAAAGACTCACATTACATTGCTCCCTCCTTAAGAGATAGTTGCTCCTGGAACTCTTACGAAACTAAAATGGAATGGTTGTATCTGCAACTGAACCCTCTTTTACAATTTCCAATTGCATGGAAGTAACAAGGGACTGTCTTCGCTGTAACCTGGGCACTGGGCGAATGGCTGCAGACCAGTATTTGGACTCCGGTATCTTGAAATATTACTTCCACCATGTTCGTAATGTTCCTCCAATCCAGCTGATTTCCTTCTATCTTCGGCATGGCTAGTTTCTGTACATTGGACTCACGTACGTGCTCCCTTAGACTAAGTAATGCTTCCCATACATCCTGATAGGTGGATCGATCTTGGAAGGTGTTCTTCGTTATTAAATAAAAAAGATAACGTGACCCGTTTTCAAGTTTCAAGGCTTTTCCAGGGGCTGGTAACTGACATTGAAGTTCTACCAGTCGACCAATTTTCTTACGGAACACATATGCCAATCCTCGCGCATCGTTGATACTGGCCGAAGTACTATGGACCAGCGAGTAGTCTTTCGGAAGCGAGAGCAGATCTTGTTGTCGCTCGGTCGTAACACCATATCTGGCTCTTCCATATGCACCCATAAATTCTTCAAAGACAAGGTCAGGCGTTTCTCGAAGTTTGTTTACTTCTTCTTCATGGTGACCCTCAAATGGCGCCAACCTGTTTTGATGCACCACCTTTGGTTTACCGTTTGGGATCTTATACGGTAAATTACATCATTTATTTTATTCTTTATGAGGTACGGACCTTCCCAAGACCTTTGAAGCGTCGGAGAATAACCCTTTTATCTTTTTGGTTTATGGAACCAGACTTTTTCGCCTTCCTTGAAACATCCCTCCTTAGCTTGAGTATCTACCGTTTCTTCATCCTGTCGCTGGCGATTTGGAGATACGAGCGGACCAATTCATGCATATCATCCATTCTTCTTCGTTACAGGATCATATAATCCTCATTGACAGCGGATCTATAAGCCATTGCAAAGAGCGAAAAATACTGATACCAATCTCGCTGAAGGTTTGAAACCACTTTTGACAGATTGTTTCCAATGGTCTTATTTATTCGCTCTACCATTCCATCAGATTGTGGGTGAAATGCTGTGGTTCGGGTTTTCTTCATGCCTAGTCTGTCACAGATTCCACGGAAGAGTTGGCTTTCAAAATTTCTACCTTGGTCACTATGGATCTCCAAGGGCACTCCAAATCGACAGATAAACTCTTTAATCAACACATCTGCAACAGTTGCGGCCTCTTGATTTGGAATGGCGTAAACTTCCACCCACTTCGTGAAATAATCCATAACCACCATCATGTATTTATTACCATTCTCGGTCTAGCAATATCTAAGGCGATCCTCTCAAATGGACTACCAACGTTGTATTGCTTCATGGGAGCCTTCCTTTTTCGCTGAGGTCCATTACTCGGGTGGCACAAAATTGATCGAAAAACATTTGATCGAATTTGAAATTTGATCGAAAATACATTTTATCAAATACAATTTGATCGAAAATACATTTGATCGAAGATATATTTTATCAAATAACATTTTATCGAAAAGACAATAGATCGAAAATTCATTAGATCGAAAGGACAATATATTGAAAATCAATATTAAAAATAGTATAATAACAAAAAATCAAACGATACCATTCAACCGTCCGTCTAATCTCTACTACCAGGGAAATTAAACTAAGCTGCTATCAAAATTAGGTACTAATGGCAAATTTTTCAATAATCTCGTTTAACAAATTTTATCCTTACAATACTGTTAATTTAAAAATAAATATTTTAAAGCTAAACGGTTATTTATCTTCATTTGGATTAAAAATATGTGATTAATTCGCACAAAATATATATTTCAATAAGGTCGAGTTGTCTCCCGATGGGACATTTTAGGTAAATTATTTTAAGATTTTTTTATATAAAAAATTTATTTAATTTACCTAAATATTTCTGGTTGTATTTGTTACAATTGTGTTATTAAAACTTTGGTAGAAATAAAAAAATATCGTATTATATTTGATTCCCTCTAGACAAAATGAATAAAAATGATGATTGTTAATAATTTATATTTATATTTTCTGTTGATTAATCGATCTTTTTGAATAGGTGTTATGAATGCGGAGCTCCGATTAGTGGAAGAAACCATGCATTAGCACCCGATAATGCTGTGGTAACTGAGACAGCAGGAGCTAGAGATGGTGCCTTGTCAGACCAAGCAAAGAGCCAAGAATTATCTTAAAAATATTTCGTTTAATATTACTTATAATTACTTTTTAAATTTTGTATTTCTTTTTTTATATGTTCTTTATCAAAAATAAAACATTTTATAAAAAAAAAACGATGTATTGCTTTTAAATTTTTTTTATTGTTATGAAATTATTAGCAAATCTAGCACATTGTGTTGTTATAGGTTTAGAAATTAATTTTACATTGTAAATATTTTTGTGCTAAGTGAATATTTTTGTAGAGAACAGAGAGTAAGTGAGGTATAGCCACAGATTAACACAACAGATGCGAAACCCGGCAAAAGATCAAAGGATTTTGAAATGAGATTTCTATGACCTTGGACCTTTAAATGGGTATGGCATAGCTGTTGCCAATTTTAATTATTTTCAATCAGTCTTACTAAATATGACTTTTTTCTAAACATGCGTTTTGGATGCCAGGGTTGGTTTAGGTAATTAATGTATAGTAGCAGCACTAGTATGTTAAAAAAAGTTGTCGATAGGAGTTTCATTTTTAAACATTTTAAAAGAAAAAGAATATGATTTACATTAATATTTTCAAAATTGTATTATAGGTAAAAAGTTAGGACAAGCAACGAATTATAATGTAAAGGTTTTAAAAATTTATTAAGCGGGCTTTATTAGACATAAAATCAAGTTAAAGACCTCCGTTTTCTCTTTAATGTGTTGAAATAAATATATTGACAATAAATGGTCTATTGATGGAAAGTTAACGAGAAATTGCAGATCTTTTACCATATTAATACTGACTGCTAATTAAGGCCACGTGCCAGGTAGAATTCGATAGTGCCTCTTTGCCCAGCAGTACTGTTTGAAGTATAAATATAAAACCGAATGCATTCCAATATACCTAGAATATTGTAGACATTTTATTTAATTCAGCTATATAATATCTAATAAAGATAAAATGTATTTTCATAAAATATTCTAAATTAATAACATGTATGAGCAAGAAAGTACAATGAATAGTGAGTACCATCAATCCCAAACTGGCTTCATGTCCACTCGTTGAGTATGTAGCAAGTGATCATCGGTGTCTCCATCTATGAACGCGGGACGGAACCCTCCTAGACTATTGGAGGGTTGGGTCTGCGGCAGTTAAAAGCCTTTTGACTTTTACCTCGCTCTCACCCAATCATCAACCAACATAATGCTGGGCCAGTATTAAAAGGACAAAAGTAGCCCTTTATTTTTTAATCCTCATCAACCAACATAATAATTTTTGCTTCAATTACAGCAAAAGGCCCAGCAATATCCCGGCAATTCATTGTTTGTTGGGATACAATATAAACTCATCACTAACAAGTATACCAAGACAACTTTTGTAAATAATTGCATACAGCCCTATTACAGCCCTATTAGCAGGAAATTACAATTCTGTAACCACAAACCTAATAAAACAAATATTGAACAAATACTTTGGTAGGTTGATACTTCTAAACTGTAAAGTATAATTGGATGAAAATGCAAAATAGAACATATATTCACGAATATTTATTAAATTTGGTTTTAGTTTTATATCTATCAAATTCTTCATGAATTAATTAATTAATGAAGAATCAGATCTAAAGCACTCATTAAGACATTACTTAAAATACATACCTTTTTACTTTTTTTTGCTGATTTCTGAAATATATGCAGTCTGGCAGTCCGTCCGGTATATATTACACGTAACTTCGCCCAGACCGTTTTTACTTACGATGCTCATCGACAGATAGAATATCTACCGAAGTGTTAACTACAATAATTTGTAGTTCAGTTTTTGATTATACCCGTAATAGACGTTATTTACTACAATTATTGTTTTATTTCTGTGTCATTTGGACACAGACGACATCAGAAGTGGTTGATAAAGAAAAAAAGAGTGTTGAGAGACAAGGGCTGTGGTGTTTCGTGCAATTTTTTTTTCTCGACATGGTACAAAAAAGGAGAAAACGATATCAGTCGCCTTTATCGTTCATCAACATCAAGTGAGAAAAATTGTAACAGTAAGAGTAGGGGTAAATATAAGAAACAGAAAAAAAATCAGAAGCTGATCAACCGTAAGTTACATACCCCTTCAATTCAATCGTATATTGTTTAGCATGCCAAAACCATTGCGGTTTCAACGATAATAACAGATTATGATCCCCAATTTAGGGACATTAAAACTTTTTTAAGTAATAAAACTTTTATTTTAAATATTAAGATGTATTACTTGATGGTGCAGAAATTGGAAAAAGATAGTGCCAATTTTTTTTTTATTAGGTAACTCAATTATTTGAACAAACATATATGATTAATTATGCACAAAGGAGCATTTAGAATGACTTGAGTTGTAGATAGATACCATTGATAAATAGATATAAAGATCACATATTATTATTTTTGCTATGAAATGGCCTTATAGATGTTTTACATAGTGCTCTAATGTCTTACAAACAAGTTTTTATCGATTTATACCTTAGATAAAAGAGACCAGAGATATAACATACACTGGTGTTTAACCTGCGCAACTGTTGCCAATTTCTAAAGAAAGGTTAACGGAGTGGGGGAACTGGGCAGGGACTCGAACTCTGTGACAGGGACCGGACTTTGTTTATTAGCATCATAATGAACTATTAGATTTATTTAAAATATACGTTTAATGGAATTTTGTATTATGAAATAAATTTAACGTGATTTTTTAATATCAAACAGATGCCACGACATTTTATGTAAAGAGAAGACCTTTTATAGAATATTTCGTTAGCTATTATTTACTATGGACTTTTCTGTAAGAGACTACAGTAAAATGTTGAATAAGAATATTGTTAATCGAGTAAGAAATGGTACTCATTGTCTAAGAGTATTATAAAAAAGAATGTGCGGAGGCGAATACTGCAAATCAAACCTTGTGAGTTGAACATTATATTTTTTCTACGACTATCACATAATATTAAAATTTAGTCAAAATGAGAAAATGCTGTTTTGTATTATAACCTCAGAAAAAGATATAATAAAGCTTGTTTCTTTAGGAATATTAATTAATATAGAGGATGCGTCACATAAAATTCTAGAAATGTATATGTCTGAAACCAGATAACATTTTAAAATTTAAACCTATTAAAAGTAATTTGGTCGCTAGGAGTGGGTGATTATCGAAATAAATTATTGATCATTAATAATAATCGATTATTTTCGATCAATCGATTATTTTCAAACAATCTATTTTTGTTCGTATTTCCTTTAAAATAGACCACATGATTATCTTTAAAAAATCAAAAAAAATTAGATTAATTAAAAAGCCAATTAACCGATAAATCAGTGTTTACAAAAAATAATAAACGAATTATCGTTTATTTTAAATAATCGATTATTTTTAATTTCTATTTTTTTTTCGTATTTCCATTGAAACAGATTATTCGATAATCTTTGAAAAATCTAAAATAATCGATTAATCAAAAATAATCGATTAATTAAAAACTTGAATAATCGATAAATCGATTTAAAAAAAAAAGAATTATTTCCTTTAAAAAAATTATTCGATCATTTTTGAAACATCGAAAATAATCGATTAACGGAAAATAACCAATTAATTAAGAAGGTTCTACGATAAATCAATTTTCCAAAAAAAAAAACTGAATAATTATTGATTATTTACGAATAATTATTGATTATTTACAAATAATCCTTTCTTTTTTTATATTCCTTTTAAAACTGATTATTTAATTTTCTTTGAAAAATCGAAAATAATTGATTAATAAAAAGCTAATTTACCGATAAATCAATAATTCTAAAAAATAACCGAAATATCGATTATATAATATAACCGATTATATTCGATCAATCGATTATTTTTATATAATCTATTTTTTGTATTTTAAAACAAATTATTCGAATACCTTTGAAAAATCGAAAATAATCGATTAATCTAAAATAATCGATTAATCGAAAATAATCGATTAATCGAAAATAATCGATTAATTTAAAAAGTCTATTAAACAATAAATCGATTTTTCTAAAAAATCGATTATTTTCAATAAATCGAATATTTTGAATAAATCTACTCTCTTTTTGTAATTCCTTTATAATCGATTATTCCATTACCCAAAAAAACGAAAAAAATTTATTAAAAATGTTCGATTAATCAAAAATAATCTATTAAAGATAATCGATTAATTATAACGGATAAATCGATTTTCATGAAAACGATAAATCGATTATTTTTGTAACCCCTATCGGTTGCATGCTCTTATCAGAGCATTTAGCTCCAAAATTTAGAGATTCGGATTTATTGATCCTGTTATCTTTGAAACCGCATTCGATTGTATAATAAATATTGCTAGAATTTAGATTTTTTTAGTAAACGAAGATATTTTTCGAGTTGTTTAGGGGTTTATAATGTGACATTTTATTAATAATATGACTAATTTCCGTAACTTTAGTATTTTTTGCTTATACTAGATCATATTGCGCGTTTTACTTTGTTTTAAGATTTAAGATTCAAATGTCACTTCCGATTTAACCGCAAATAAAATAAACCTTGAAATTTTAAGCAGGTGAACGTGTATTTCATCTAATATTCTTGTCAAAATATCTAATAAAGGGCTAAAAACCACTTTTAGTAAATATTCTTATAAAACTACTTTTTAAAAACAAAATTTCGTTAGTAACAATGCCTATTTACTTCTTATTTAGATTAAATATTTATTGAAACCCCTTAATGCGGATCTGAAGTATTCAGCTCAAAGAATCATGGCGACTTTATGTCAAAACGTCAACAAATATTTACCGCTGAAAACGAATATATTTCTTATTTTTCATAACATTGACACATATTATTTGTATATACAATTTTTCACCATACATCGTGGCATTTTCAACTTGAAATTGAATAACTAAAACACTTTAAATTGCTAATAACACCAACAAACAATTCAAAAACGGCGGTCCATAAATGATTTACTCACGCGGAGACAAGCATAGAATAGAAATTTCGGAGCAATTCGGGTGGCGTCGTGAACACAATGATTTTTAATTGGCGGGTTACTTAGGTTTGGAATAGACAACATGCGCAATGTGCAATGTTACATCTCCGGTCTCTTTTATCTAAGATTTATACAGAAATGTTATCAGCAGCAACAGTGTTCGATTCGCTAATTTTAAATTTTTGATTCTCACATAAATAAATCTTTCGAAAATTGTTTCCTATGTATGATGGTTCCATAGGCAAGTATTTTTTTTTTAATTATTTGTCAAAAAAAAAGTTGTCAAAGTAAGCACAGTATCCTTTGCCTTAAAAATATCCACATAGATTCAATACTTTCTTCTATATATCAAAATTTGATTGTCTATTTTTCCTTGGTGAAATGTGTCAAAGTCAAGAAGGTGCCCAGAAACCAGACCTTGGATCCTCTCTGTGATGTTTTCAGTGAAAAGGTAGTTTGGTTGTTTATCATACAGTGGACTATTTGGATATAAATAAGCCGTACTCTACCAAAAAAAAACGAAATATTAAGTCTTATGTCAATTGAAAATATTGAAACAAATATAAAAAAGTATGTACTTTTGACAAAAAAATTACACAGAATTAGAAAACTCCAGGTACTCATATTTAGAAAAGTAAAAACTAGACAAACTAAATATCTACTAACAATCACGCTATATAAAAGAGTATTTTAATTTTATGGACAACAAAAAAATTTCGTTTGATATTTTCAGTACAATAATGATTCATTTTTATTTCTTATTTTACATAACAAAAAACGAATGAAAAGGAATATTATTTGTATATACACTTTTTGTGGCCATGGGTGTGGACGATAGCGAACTTATGAATCTGCATATCAGCACAATTTCGTTATTGATTAAAATACGGGCGAGGTTCGATCGTTATGAATAGCAGAATAGAGCATTGATAATATAGATTTTAGAGACAAAACATTATCGTTGTATTTTCAAGGTTTAGTGAATATGTTTTTATGTATTTACATGGTTTTTCTTACAAGAATAATGTGTAAAAATTTCTGAAAACTTACAATCCTAAAAGCTGGTGTTTGTTGAATAATCATAGCGACACAATGCATCGTAATTAATTTTAGCCGCCTTTGATCAAAATTGTTTAGTTTTAAGACTCGTATCAAGGTTTATGTTTATTTTTACAAATTAATATGAGATACTGGTCCATATAGCTAAAGAACAACAGTCACATTCAGTAATAACTCATCTGTTTTCTCAAATTTCTTAATGAAAATCAAACATTAAACATCTTAATTAAAAAAACATATATTAATCTAACACAACAAAAATTTGATAAAAAAAACAATAAAAACAAGAAATTTATCCGTTTTATCGATCAAAGATAGTTTTTCACAAATTGTACGTTATATTCCCTGGTAACTGCATTTACCACTTTTACATGTTTCCACACATTCCAAGAAGATATAGTACTCCTCGCTTAACCAGAATACCTCTTAGAAATTTTTAAGATATATACGGCCGAGAATAGTGCATTTAAGTAAGAACTTGATCTCTAATGATTAGTGGCTATAGCTACCAGAATTACTCAAAGGGTAACTCGATTAAAATAATCCAGTATTTAGTCAATATATATATATATATATCACTGTTCTGATACTGCAAATATATATTCAAGCATTAAATAAATTGAAAGGAACCGCAAATGGATATTAAATTTTAGGCGCATATCTTAAAACTGAAAGTTATGTGATTACTGATTACACTCAATAAAATAGATCTGTCTCAAAATATTAAAAAAAGAAAAGTTAATTGTACCGCTTCTCTAAGTAGAAAATATAATAAACGATATAAAAATTCAGATAAAATTGGCCATGACATGACCGTAGTTTGTAGACACAGAAACCAGGTTTCTAATTTCTGTCAAATTATAGCAAGTTTTGTTAAAAAAAGCCATTAGTGTGAAGTATCAAAATTCACAAGACGATCAGAAAAAAAAAATGAAACAAAGTTTCAAACCTAAAAGCTTTAATGTTATTTAAAATTCAAATTCCACATTTTTTTAAAGATATTTTTCTTAACTGATACAAATATTTTAGATTTATTATTTTTAGATTTTGACAGCAATTGCACTTTGATTAAATTATCTTTGCTCGAAATTTATAAGATTCCAATTCAAACAGTATTGTGCTATAAAAGGCATTAAGCTGTTCACAACAGCTTTTGAACTACATCGGGGCAATGGCCTAGCAGAACGTTTAAACAAGATTATACTCGATGGTCTTTCCACATGAAGTGCTGACACGAAACACCGAATATCTCAACACTCTCCCACAGTGCTACTACTCGGCTATCCACTCAGAAACAGACACTGACCCACACAATATGCCCAAAGAAGATATTGTAAACATCACACAGATATGTACGCAAGTAGACCAGAATCTAGAAAACAGAGTCAAACAAAGCTCGACCTTCAATGTACAATTCACCACCAAAGTTATACAGAAGCCCTCTTAGGCAATACAGTAGCCCTCTTAGGCAATACAGAAGCACTCTTAGGCAATACAGTAGCCTTCTTAGGCAATACAGAAGCCCTCTTAGGCAATACAGTAGCCCTCTTAGGCAATACAGAAGCCCTCTTAGACAATACAGTAGCCCTCTTAGGCAATACAGAAGCCCTCTTAGGCAATACAGTAGCCCTCTTAGGCAATACAGTAGCCCTCTTAGGCAATACAGAAGCCCTCTTAGGCAATACAGTAGCCCTCTTAGGCAATACAGTAGCCCTCTTAGGCAACACAGAAGCTCTCTTAGGCAATACAATAGCCCTCCTAGGCAATACTGAAGTCCTCTTAGGCAATACAGTAGCCCTCTTAGGCAATACAGTAGCCCTCTTAGGCAATACAGAAGCCCTCTTAGGCAATACAGTAGCCCTCTTAGGCAATACAGTAGCCCTCTTAGGCAATACAGAAGCCCTCTTAGGCAATACAGTAGCCCTCTTAGGCAATACAGTAGCCCTCTTAGGCAATACAGAAGCACTCTTAGGCAATACAGTAGCCTTCTTAGGCAATACAGAAGCCCTCTTAGGCAATACAGTAGCCCTCTTAGGCAATACAGAAGCCCTCTTAGGCAATACAGTAGCCCTCTTAGGCAATACAGAAGCCCTCTTAGGCAATACAGTAGCCCTCTTAGGCAATACAGTAGCCCTCTTAGGCAATACAGAAGCCCTCTTAGGCAATACAGTAGCCCTCTTAGGCAATACAGTAGCCCTCTTAGGCAACACAGAAGCTCTCTTAGGCAATACAATAGCCCTCCTAGGCAATACTGAAGTCCTCTTAGGCAATACAGTAGCCCTCTTAGGCAATACAGTAGCCCTCTTAGGCAATACAATAGCCCTCTTAGGCAATACAGAAGTCCTCTTAGGCAATACAGAAGCCCTCTTAGATAATACAGAAGTTATCATAGGTATGTATCACAGCAGCCGTCTTAGACAACATAGCAGCCCTCTTTGGCAATACAGAAGTTATCATAGGTATGTATCACAGCAGCCGTCTTAGGCTACATAGCAGCCCTTTTAGGCAATATAGAAGTTATCATAGGTATGTATCACAGCAGCCGTCAAAGGCAACATAGCAGCACTCGTAGGCAATACAAAAGTCATCATAGGTATCTATCTTAGCAGCCTTTTCAGGCAACATAGCAGCCTTCTTAGACAATACAGCGAACCTTTTCGACAAACTAGCTAACCTCTTAGAGAAACTAGCTCACCTCTTAGATAAACTAGCTTACCTCTTAGACCAGACAGTTCCTCCTTAGACGGGTTACTTCTCTTAGACAAAGTACTCTGCTATTAGTGTTAACTACAATAATTTGTAGTTCAGTTTTTGATTATACCCGTAATAGACATTATTTACTACAATTATTGTTTTATTTCTGTGTCATTTGGACACAGACGACATATATGTTGCTGAATTTTATTAGGTAAAATATTCGAAGACGAATAAATAACTTTAAAAAGTAGTCATTAGAAAAATAATGACAAGGGTATTTAAATCCTTGAACTGTATTAACCTTCACCTGGCATGCTCATCCTGAGTAACATACCTGGACTCGTGGGGTACGTACGAACCCCAGTAATAAAAATCTTTGTAAAAATTGAAATATTGATTATTTTGCCTCAAAAAAATTCAGAGATCCTCTTTAGATACCACTTTAAACTGTAGAATAGTTCTAATTGAAAAAAGATCAACGTTCATAAAAAACCGGAAAATTTGAAAACTTGAAAAAAATGCATTTTTTACAAAAAAAAAATGATAACTTTTTTGTTTTTCGATAAAAAGGGCTGACATTTTAGCTGTCTTCTTCTGTTACATCACTATAAAAGAATAATAATTGTTTTCATGTGTCTTTAAAAAATATTAATTTTGAGAGCGTTATCCCACTGGCCTAGGTATAAAAGTGACTACCGATAGATGTCGTTACGAGTTTGGATTTCGAAGATTTAGATATCTAAAATCGACGAGAAAGAGCGTGGGGTATGTACGTAACCCCACGAGGCCAGGTGAAGGTTAAACAAATTATACACATTATTTCAAAGAGTGGGACAAGGTAAGTAATTTTCCATATTTTTTTAAAAACTGCAATATTCCAACTGATAAATGTAGTGATAAAAACATTCGGTTGATGTTTTTAGATTTTTCAAATAATGATTTGATATCATAACCTTTCAAATGAATAAAAATATTGTTGATATCTAAAACAAAATTGCAGTAGAATTCGAAGACATTTTATACGTGCCCTAGATGCCACCACGACGTATATTCTTCGTTTCACTCATGATTTATCTACATGACAAGACTAGACACAAATACCCAATATTTTTGTCCAAAAATGCACACAACGCAAAGCGTCACGACCGGTCTTGATTGTCCTAAATGTCACAGAAATGTCATCTCAGTTGCAGCATCCTAAGCAAGGTTGTCACATAAAAAATTAAAATTTCATGCGTTTTTTAAAGTGTCATTGTCATTGATAAATGTAAACTATAAACCTTTAAAGGCGATATTAAATCAGATACTATGTCTTGAATATGATTGACTACAGTGATATAAATCAAAAACAATGACGTCGTATTGAATATTGTCTTGAAATAGTCAAGTTTAACATGACTACAGTAAAAATGTGGTCATCACAAGTATGAAATGTCAAATAAATTGACAAATGTAAAACTTTTACTTTTTAATTATTAAATCATTGTTTGGTTGTGTTATTTGTAAAATAGAAAGAAAGATTTACGACAGGGAAAAGTGGGACAATGGTGACGATAGGGTATCAGGTTAAAAAAACAGGTATTTTTATAAAATAAGCTCCTTTTTTTGTAGAGATCTAAAAAAAGGTCCTCCGCTTATATTTATTTACATCAGATTCCTTTTTCTGAGCTTCTCAAAAACAGGTCAAACATTGTCAAAAATATCATTATATATAACTTTGAATTTAAAAAACGTAGCAATAAGGTAAAATGCGGAGCATTTTTGTACTTTGACGTAACGCGTGCCAGCAAGTTACAAAGCAATTACGCCTAAAGCGCGACGTCTGGCAACCCTGGCTGAGTACCTAGATATGGACGCATTTAAGGTTTCTGCAAATGAAAAGACAATTTATTTTCAAGGTAGGATTTATTAATGAACATGGCTAAAGTTTTGAAAAAAATCAGAGGCCAAAGTAACTACAGTTCATCAAATTTCTAGAGGCTTTCGACGGCTAGACAGAGAAAGCACTACTGACAGGCATCCCGACGGATTTACGCAATGAAAGTACACTCTGCGCATCAAGTATTTCACTATTTCATTCAGACGTAAATGTCAGAGGTAAATTTCGCTAAAACATTTCTTTTATTTTCGTTTGTGTTTTTTGCTCATTACAGTTTAATAGAACCTAAGTATGGAGTTTAATAGCAAATTAAGAGGCCGCGTGATTAACAGTCAATCTCGCGAAATAATAGCCAATGTTATAGAGTTTATGAGAAGAGAAGGAAACTTTAATTCACCTTCAATACCATTTAAAAATGTAAATGATCGTGTTGCTGCAGCCACAGGAGTATCTAAAAACACTGTCGTCCGCATTTCTGGAGAGAAAAAAAGAATCGATAACCGTGAGATATCGGAATTTTCATCACCAAGAAAAACCATTTAAAAACCAAAAACAGTTAATGATATAGATGAAGCTGCACAAGAATCAAATTTTATTTTTTTATTATTAGATAGCTGTTTTTGTTTCTGAGTTGTGTTCATTTACAGGCTCAATTTTTTTCCGTTTCTCCTTTTTGATTTTATATGGGGTTTCAAGTTGTTTTTGACTTATTTCGACGTAAATCATAACAACACACTTTTTTAATAAAGCAAACAAGTGTTAAGAGGTATATGTACGTGTAAACTACAATTACAAAAAATTGATATGAAACCCATGAAACCACCAACAAAAATGTAAAGCTAGCTTCCGTACTAGAACATGGTGTCATTCGTCGAGATAATTTATCGTTTTGTTTAATAGATCAAGAAATGTAAATATTCCCCTGTTATTTTTTATAAAATTATAAGAGAAATAAATTTTTTTCTAAATAGTATAGTTTATTATTTTGTAGAAAAACAAAATTTCGAAAATTTTAGTAATGTTTCAGAAACAACCGTTATTAATAATAGGTACCATTTTCCTTAATAAGGTAGAAATAAAATATAAACTATTTCCACGATTTACAAAGGCCTACAAAAAAATTATAGGTATTTTCCGCTATCCTATAAAATTTATATTTTCTGACTCAATTTCAAAAGGTTGAAGGAATTCCAAAACACCATTTATGGCATAATAATTATTTTCAATTCTACATACTATCTTTAGCTGCTTTTAAAAACGTTCTAAGAAAGTCCAATCAGACCAATTTAATCCCTAAACTATTCCACACTTTTAAAATTTAATTAGCTAAAAATATTAAAAACTATTTAAAATAACTTGTTTAGCAGACTGTAGAATAGCTATCTTAGTCACACGTAGCGCGTTCTCTGTCTGGGCGTCGAGCACCTCTAGAAATTTGATGAACTGTATAATACCAATTTTCTCTTCATCCATGTTCAGTAATCAAAACAAATATTTATTTTTATCCCTACAAATTCAAAAACAAATCCTACTACTATTACATAACACACAAACAAAAATTCATGATACCTGCCAATGTTATACCCATTGTGAAGTTAGTGTCAATATAAACCAAACATTTTTAAATCAGATTATTACATTGCGTTCAGTTTGCCACGTTCCTTTAACTCCATTAACACTTTTAACTCCAAACGACTCTTTTAGCGTTCGGTTTAGTCCGATTAGTGACAGTTTAACACGCTTAAATGTCATTTAAAAGCACCCTAAAATTTGTCCTGCTCCAGCCCCTGACTATCCGAACTCGCCTTTAGAACGTCATTATAATGACGTAAGAACCTTGACCACACTTGACTTGGTCACATTTCTAGTAACTGATTTAAAATCGCCTTAAATGGTTTTGTATTATTTAATGTTTAGCGGATTTTAATTATACGTTATTTGTATGAAACGTCTTGGGTAACCACATACTAAAAAATCGAAGTATGTGGGGGTAACTAAAAAATGTATGTACATACATTTTCATTTGACTTAAATTCCAATGTCACATAACATCAGAAAACTTGGGAGCATCGGCAACTTCGCATAATGAAATAACTTTTGCCTTCGGAACTACGCGAGTGGAAACGAGTTGCTACGAGGGACCTTTAAATGGGTATGGCCATTTAGCTCTCTCTTAATTTTGATGTTCTTTGTCATCTTTCGCATCTGGGTAATCTGTGGTATTCGCGATTCAAGCTAAGTGATACGCCCTCTGGGGGAAATTAGTAAAAGGTCCCTATAAGTAGGATGACGTTCAGTGTTGCCAGAAGTAGCAAAATTTCGTTACGTCGTCGGATTTTAGTTTTTGAAGAAATGGATAAGACCTTTTATTTAAGAATCAAAATTTGTGTCTAGTAATATGTAATCATACTATTTATTTAAGGATTTTTTTATAAAATCGATTTATTATATTGATTGTTTTTTTAAATATCAGTTCATTTATTAATTTTAGTTTTATAATCAGTCAGAGACAAAATCAGTTCATCATTTGGCAACATTGGCGTTCGTGTTCATTGTTTACATTTTAATTTGTATCAATTACAATTAGAGTTTTTTGTTACTTTTTAGCTTTAAATTTGTTTATTTCTTATAGTATGTGATAGTATTTAAATTAAAAATGAAATCTGCGAAAAAGCCTCCAGCAAATTGCAATCTGTATGGTGTTATTGTCAAAATCAAAACTGGAGTATTCATTATTTTTCAAGTGCAAGTCATAAGATTCTGTTTCTTACGATAAATGGGTATCTACAAATTCACAATATTGAAATTTTGCAAAACGTTGTTTAGAATCAAACTCCAATATGAGTTGTGACGGTTTTATTACCATTTACATGTATACAAAGTACTACACAATTCACTTCATGATATAGGAATAAGGATAGTAAGATTTTTAAAGAAGTTCATCAATAATAAACGTTTGGTACCTGATATGTCCTTTAAACCACATAATAAAACATGTCCTGGGTTTAGTAAATACATATTTCTAGATGTTCTTGTAGCAACCAATAGGTCAATATTTCCAACAAATTAGTTCGTACTACACATGAAAAATTACATTTATAACGAAAGCACGAAAACTAAACTTAAATTAACACTAAATGAAACTCAAAAACACTATTATAATAAGAATATTATCTAGAAACAGTTAAAAAATCACAAATACAAAATCCCACAACACGTAAATAAACAAATATCCTACTTATACGTGACAAATGACAGGCGCGCGAAAATTAATTTGAATCGCGAATAGCAGTTAATAAATAATAATGACTGGTTTCATGTGAATTCGGGAGGTATAGTTAAACCAGAGATCTAGTGACTACCGTATAACAGCAGTAAATTTTGTTCTTAGATAAAAGAGACCAAAGATATAACATACACCGGTGTTTAACCTGCGCAAATGTTGCCAATTTTTCAAGAAAGGTTAACGGAGTGGGGGAACTGGGCAGGGACCCGAACTCTGTGACAGGGACCGGACTTTGTTTATTAGCATCATAATGAACTATTAGATTTATTTAAAATATACGTTTAATGGAATTTTGTATTATGAAATAAATTTAACGTAATTTTTTAATATCAAACAGATGCCACGACATTTTATGTAAAGAGAAGACCTTTTATAGTCCAGTAACTGAAGGGACCAACCTGTCATTAAGTCGGTCCAGATTTCCGTTGTGGCTCAACTCTTAGATCTCGGCGGTCGCTTCCAAGGTCGAAAACTTTTACCAACTCTGCTGCGTCGGAAAGGGCCCAAAATGGACCCTAAAACTGGCTTCCCGCCAATATCTTCCACAATATGCAAATTAGAGAATTTTTGTTTAGATAAAAAAAAAGAAAGATCTTATCATTATCTACAAAAATGGTCCGTATCATTTTTGTCGGGAATTCGACAGGTTTCGAGATAACCGTAATCAAAAGTCCCTCGTTCAGCCCCTGCTTTATCTCTATAACAATGATGATTAGCTTGTAAACGGGTGGATAAATTGTTTCAGAACTCGGTCAAAAATTGACATTTTTCGATGATTCAAAGTTCATTACAATGGGAAAACCCATAGGTATCGATCCATGTGCCTTGAAGCCCGTTATTTTCTGTCAAGAACATTGAAAAAGGGGTCAAAGTTGCGTTTTCCTACTATTTTGGACCACTTTATAGTAATTCATTCATATTTTTTTTCTTTTAATAGTTTTTTTATCCCATTTTTGTTTTAAATGGGATCTTGAGATGTCTCGAAGGATCTCAGAATTTTTTTTCCAGTATCTTCTGGCGTTTTAAAACATAATTGATTTGTTTATTTGCATTTTTCATACGTTTTCGGAGTTCTAGAAATCTTTGAAACAAGTAGTAATTAAAAACTCATATTTCAATATATTTGTTATTAAATGCACACCATTTTAAAGCTTAGAGTGTCTACTTTTTGAATGTATTTTTTTTTAATAAAGTTGCTCCATTTTCCAGAAATCGGGAAAATTGATCACACCGGGGAAAAACCGGACTTTTTTTTAAATACTTCTTGTTCCCCGCTGTTAATTTTTTGAATATTAATACCCAGACCGAAGTGAAGCTGATATTCTCACCTTTCCATTTCTATCAATTGATCCCCGTATGTGAGCGTGGTTCTTAACTGTTTGTTAGAATTATCTCCCCTATTTTTACGCTCTCCGCCTGAGATCTATGATATTCCATCATAACCTAACCACGTGTACCCACGCGCCATGCGCTCACCTTAATCGTCTGCTTTTGTTGGTATATAATCTCTCCATGTTTTTGGAGTCGTTATTGTCGGTTGTTATATATTTCTTTCGTATATTTAAAGAAAATTCACAATTCTGGGTTCGAATAATACAATAATAAACAATGATTACTTTTCTTTTCTATATTTAACACAAATGAGTTAAAGTGAAATATATTGTAATGTTATCATACTGTATATCATTTACTTTTTTTTTTTTAATTTAATTATAAAAATTATTTACCTCGGCTATCTTTTCTTAATCTCAGGGGTGTTTCAAAATTATTCAGAATAACACTTGTTTTATTTTGTTTAAGCTTCTTTATTTGTTATATTTTAACTTATTAAATTTTTTTTATATCTTTTTTTACTTTTATTTATATTTTATTTAACTTTCATTTAAAATTTATTTAGATTTTATTTAAAGAATTAGTGATGGATCGAGGCCCAGAAGGGGTTGAAGGGAGGAGGATGAAATAGCTGTCGGGACAGCAACACAGGGGTTGGAAAAACAGGGGGAAGAGACGCGTGGAGGAGGGGAAGGAATATAGCAAGAGCAAGACGATGAAGAGTATGATTCTGATGACATTGAATGGTTTAACGTATGATAATTATTAGACCAGAGCATACTAGTGCATTCATTTGCAAAATTGTTTTAATTCCTAATTTTTTTAAAAAATCTCCGGAAGGCTTTCCTGATTATAAAAGTGTAGATGACACTCGATATCTATGATGTTATTGTTTAAACAACGAAAAATTAATTAAGCCAGAAAAAATGCATTTTTGCAATGAATTAATTTTTTTTATATTCTTTAGGATATTTCGAATAAAAAAAGTCCTTACACTCATCATCGTATCTTCAACCCTTTAATTGTTATGAATCTTTTAAAATTTGAAATTGAAATTTTCTTGAATTAAATAATATACCTTAAAATTTAAAATGCTGTAATTTTAAATTTTTTATCGAATATTCAAACTATAATAAACAAAATAACCTAAATAAATTTTCAAAATTTTGTCCGTTGTTATGTTTTTTACGTTATAACAATATGCTTCCTACGCGCGTGTACTTTTAGAGAGAAGTACTTCTATCTCACTTCCAACTCAATGTATAAGTTGGGTAAGAGAAAGCCCGATGACGCACTAAATCAATTTTTTGCTGTTTTTCAGCGGTAATAAGTTTAAAAAAATTATTATTAACAGTTTTCATAACACTTTGTTATATTTGCCGATTAATAGTTTTGTATCATGTGATTTTTACAAATGATACATAAATTTCGAAAATTACCAGGATTTTCAGTAAATCTTTTTGATTGTCAGAGAACTGATGATGAGCATGATTGACTATTAAAATGTTTTCTTTATTTAATCATTAATTCTTGTTTCTGCTTCTTTTTGAAGTGTTTTAATTCTTCGTTTGATATGTTGTATAAGTACAATAACACTGACGATGCCACGAAAAAGATTTTTCACTAGTATTTTCATTAAACAACAAATTAAATCGCACAGTCAACGTTATTTTTTCGACGAAAAGTTGCATTTTTTAATTTTAAATATGTATCAGGTTTTCGGACACTTCACTAACGCCTCGCCATGATCACAAAATAAACACTTTTTGTCGTCAGATAATTTAATTTTTTTTTGAATTAAAGTGAACGACATTATTACTCAGAAAATTACACGACTACAAAGTAAACCAGTAGATGTAGAATCGAGCAAGACTGATTAACAACTGAAAAATAATTTTCAAAACGACCCAAAAATTCTAAGGTGGGGTTGAATTTTTCTATTTGGAAGGTTTTTTTTTTCTTTTATTGGTCTCAACTTATACAATTTATTTAACCAGCACTAACATTAGTTACATGTAAATAAATACAATAAAAATTTAAAACACTATTTGAGAGGTTGTAAAAATTGTTATGACAGGAAAAAAAATAGAAGAGTTAAACGTACAATTTTTTCAAAATACGAAATAAGTCGCTTTACCTATTTGTATTAATAGTGCAAAAGATGAAAGTCATAAAAAATTCATTATTTATAGTACCTACTTACTCTCAATATAAGAAAAATTTTTTTTTCCTTATTTTTATTAAATGGAGAAAGGCTTGGATATTTTTGAAATCATAAAATGTAAGCCTACTATGTAAGCCTACTATGTTCATTGTAACAGGTAGAATTTTTTCACGGATCACAAGTGCATTTGACCTTTTTATCGTACTGAAAAAAAAAAAAAAAGGTTGAAGAAGATTTTACTTCTCAGGCAGTATCTGACAATAATTTTTCATGAATAAAAATAAATGTTAAAAATAAATGTTTCTATTAACTTTAATAAATAAAAAAGTTATCAAAAGTATCTAAAAAAGTAAAAAAAATCACATGATACAAAACTATTAATCGGCAAATATAACAAAGTGTTATGAAAAATGTTAATAATAATTTTTTTAAACTTATTACCTCTGAAAAACAGCAAAAAATTGATTCAGCGCGTCATCGGGCTTTCTCTTACCATGTTATACATTGAGTTGGAAGTGAGATAGAAGTACTTCTCGATAGAAGTACTTCTTCCTAAAAACACTCGCGCGTAGTAAGCATATTGTTATAACTAGAGAGCGGAATATATGCAAAATGCATATATATGCATTTTTTGCATATTTTACCAAAGTTCAGAAATATTGCATATTTTTCAAAATTCAGAAAATATTGCATATTTTACCAAAGTTCAGAAAAAAATTTAAGAAAATATTGCATATTTTCGAAAAAAAAATTATTACTATACTGTGCAAATCAAAAACTGTTTTAACAGATTATACAGATATATTTGAAATAAAGACCTTTTAAATTTTGTATTTGTTTTTAAGTGTCACTTCTTGTAAATTCTTGTTAATTAGTTCTTGGAGGGTGGCATGCACTGGGTTTTTTACCTCTTAAGAGATTAAGCCCATTAAGGTAATTGTTAATAGATGGTATTTACACAGATAAAGTATTACCTACAATGCAATAAAACGGTTTATATAAAATTCTCAGTAATTTCTTGTAACCAATCTACCCTAACATCGGAATATTTTAAATGTTTTTCATTTAGGTTTAATGAGATAGTATCCTCGTTATTTGCCTAGTGAAAAGTCTTGTAATAATTTGTTGTTTTAAAAGTGTCCTAAAATGTCGAGAATTTCTTCGTGGATTATTAACTTTCCAGAGTTGGAAATCAATGGGGATAAAGTTTTTTGTAAAGCTTGTGCCAAAATAGTGGTTTGCAAAAAAAAGTTCAAAGTGGTTCAACACGTGAAAACATCATTGCATAAAGCCAAATTGCAAAAAATGAAATCACAACCGGTTCAACAATGCGTTGTGAGGTCATTTAAAACGCCGACAAAACAAAAAGTGACAAGGAGGTATTTAATCAGGACTTGTGCAAAGCTCTTGTTGCGGCAAATATTCCATTAAAGAAGTTACGAAACCTACATCTAAGAGAATTTTTACAAAATATTGCAATTCAAACCATTCCTGACAAATCTACACTCAGAAAAAAAAAATGTACATGCTATATATATAAATGTAATAGAAGAAATTAAGTTTTAGTGGATGATAGCAATTTTTACATCATTGTTGATGAAAGCACAGATGCTTGTGGAAGATATATGTACATCTTATGATTGGAGCCTTAAAGAAAATGAACCAGGTACATCATATTTAATTGCATCAAAACAGAAAAAACTAACAATACAACTGTTATCCGATTTATTCAACAATCTCTAGCAGAATTTTTTTACCAAATCAAATTCCCTCAGAGAAGTTCTTAGTGTTTTTGTCTGACGCAGCACCAAATATGATAAAAGTAGGGCAAAACTTAAAAATATTTTATCCAAATATGGTCCACGTTACTTGTCTTCTGCATGGAATAAACTTAGTTGCAGAAACTGTGAGAACAGAATATCCCTTGGTTAACAAGCTAATTTCGAATGTGAAAAAATATTTTTAAAAGCCTCTTTAAGAGTGCAGTTGTATAAAGAGAGAATGGTAGGGGTGTGTTTGTCCCCGGAACCCGTAATTACGCGATGGGGGACATGGATTAAAGCAGCTATATTCTATGCAGAAAATTTTGAAGCAATTAAGGATTTAATTTTGGATATAGAAGACAATTCACAATGTGTAGTGCAAAGTAAAGAATTGTTAAAAAATCCCCTTGTGCCTAAGCAACTTGTGTTTATAAAGGTTAATTTTAGTTTTTTACCTTATGTAATAACTTCATTGGAAAAGAAAAATTTAAGTTTAATCGAATCAACAAGTTTTATTGCAACAGTTTCCGATAAATGTAACAATGTTCCTGGTGACATAGGCCTTAAGATTAGAAAAAAATTAAATACAACTTTATTAAAGAATGAAGGGTTCAATGAAATAAGGAAAGTGAAAAACATTTTTAAGGGAAAATTTTCCAAAGAAGTTTTACGTTGGCCCTGTACATTACTTCCAAAATTACGGTATTGTCCTATTACTTCGGTAGATGTTGAAAGGACCTTTTCTATATCAAAACATATTTTTACAGACAGAAGACAAAAATTTTTAATAGAAAATTTTTAAAAATATTTAATTATAAATTCCTATTATAATATTACTATTTAATATTTTTATACTATTGTATACTTAACTTCTACTAGTTTTTGTGTTTTATATTACATATTTTCTTTTGTTTTTTTTTTCGTGTAATGGCTTTGATAGCGTACCAAATTAGGAACAGCAATGTTAATTAGAACCCAACAGTGAATGGTCAAGTGGAAATATTCGCTAGGCATCAGAATTAATTTTTAAATAAATTAATTAATTTAAAAAATCGCGTTCCGGCTGGAATTTGAACCCGGGACCCCTAAGTCCGCAGGCCAACGCACTAACCACTGAGCTACCCACTCCCTACTTTTTTTTAAGTATTTTTAACAAATATGCATTTGCATATTTAGGCATAATTGGACAAAATAACTGCATATTTTTGGTAAAAACGATGCATATATATGCGCATATTTTGTTATATTTTGATGCATATATTCCGCCCTCTAGTTATAACGTAAAAAAAACATAACAACAAACAAAATTTTGAAAATTTATTTAGGTTATTTTGTTTATTATAGTTTGAATATTCGGTGAAAAATTTAAAATTATAGCATTTTAAATTTTAAGGTATCATATTTAATTCAAGAAAATTAGAATTTTCGTCAATTTCGGATTTTAAAACATTCATAACAATTAAAGGGTTAAAGATACGATGATGGGCGTAAGGACTTTTTTTATTCGAAATATCTTAAAGAATATAAAAAAAATAATTTATTGCAAAAAATGCATTTTTTCTGGCTTAATTAATTTTTCGTTGTTTAAACAATAACATCAACAGATATCGAGTGTCATCTTACACTTTTATAATCAGGAAAGCCTTCCGGCATTTTAAAATAAAAATTACGAATTAAAACAATTTTGCAAACGAATGCGCCACTATGCCCTGCACTATATGTATTTCGTATTTTCAACATGTTTTTCATAATAAAAGAAATTTTTCAAAAACTTTCTTATTTTTCTGAAACCCTGGACCTATATTGTTCCGATAGAAGTTGGCGAAAATTTTGCAAAAGACGCAGAAAATATAAAGGGTCTTCTCGGGTCAATATTCATCACACTCTAAAACTAATAACCCACTATTAGGCAAAGCGCCGGGATTTGAGAATGCCAAATGAAAAAAAAAATTTGTTGCACTTTTCTGTTAAATTTTGCAACGCAAATTACACAGAACATTCGGCAATATAGATGAGACCCCCCAAGCACTACTTTACAGAAAAAATCCCGTAGAATCCGCCAATAATTGTCGAAAGATCGATTGGTGCCCGGATTTCCATTCATAGGCCCCATAATTTAGTGAGCAGAGGTATGCCGCTGGCGCCATCTACAAATGGTCTCCAAAGTCCAAAACATGAAAATCAATGTATTCTCAACTCCCTCGAGCGGAAATTCAATGAGAAACTAACATTTCTATTCAGTGCAAAAATTTTTGCAAAAAATATTCGTCTTGCGAAAAAAATAGTAGTGATCATTTTTTTAGATAATGATACGATCTACGATATCTACGATTCGAATAGTTCAGTGATGATACAAAATACACATCGTTCCGATAATAAGCTATTAATTAGTGGTTAAAAGTTCTCAAAAAAAGTGCATTTTATATCATATTAAACAGAAAATTACAAACTACATAAAGAAGTAAGTTGCAATATTTTAAATTTATTAGTTTAGCCAAGAATTATAAACTTGTTAAGTAAATATCGGCAATAATAAAACTCGAACCCAAAAAACTAGGCTGATAATTAATGATAAAGATTAAACATTTCAATAGTCACAAATAAATACAGTGGTGGAACAAAATATTATAATGGATGGAAGCAAAACTATAGAAGACTTATTTGAATTAATAAATAAAACTAGTCAAAATCTTTGCACAAAAATTGACAACTTAAATTTTGAATTTAAAACCTTCTCGGTCACTGTTAATAAAAACTTGTGTGATATCGATAACAGAATTGAAAAATTAGAAGCAGAAAACATCACATTAAAAAATCGACTAGAATTCGTGGAGAGAAAAATTAAAAACCAAAATCTAATTTTTTACGGAATAACAGAAAAAGCAGAAGAGAAGACGCAGGAAACACTAACGGCTGTTACGAAATTATTGAAGGATCAATTAAAAGTCGAAATGAAAGGTTTGATATAATTGATATATATAGATTGGGAAAAAATCGCGATAATACTAGACCAATATTAGTAAAATTTCACTCTAATTTGAAACGTCTAGAAATTCTGAAAAGCGCAAAACTATTAAAAAATCTACGAATATTTATTGCTGAAGACCTAATACCTAAAGACCTAGAGGATAAAAAGGTACTCATAAAATTCATGAAAGAAGCTAGAAGTCAACAAAAGCGTGCTATTATCAAAGGTAATAAGCTAATTGTAGAAGGAGAAACGTTTACAGTAGGAGAATTACTTAAAGAGGAGGATGTAGAAGAAGAGGAGGACATTTTCTCTCCTCCAAAAGCTAGAGAAATTCCTAGTGAACCAGCTACGCCCACTCCAATTACCAACCAACTCCAAACTAAACAGTCAGTAGTAGTCGAAAACCATAGTACAACGGAAAAGGAGCCTGTAGTTATCAAAAAAATAGAGGTTGTGAAAACACAAAACATAGAGGAAGACAAAATTAAACGTTACCATACCAGACACGGCTCAGCATCAGGGGTAACTCCAAGAAAGCCAAAGCAGTTTCAACAAGTCAATAACCTAAGAAAAAAATAAATAATTAATTAAATAATTAAACACGCTCTTACATTTTTATTTTTCTTTTTATTTTTCAAGAAACTGATTCAAATCATTAATGTACTTGTCTTTCATCTAATCAAAGAACAGACATTTTATCTAGTGTTGTTTGTGTCGAATTTATTGTTTTCTATCCTTTCAATGTATTGAATCTTAAACTAATTTTTTATTGATAAATTAAGTATATACCTATATTTAGTACATACGTAGTAATACAATTTATTTTATTTAACAATGAACCAATATATAAGAGAATTTGATGTGACGCAGATTGAAACATTCAGCCTAAAAAACGAAAACGAATGCAAACAAATTCTAAAAATTAATGAAAAAAATAACAATTTTACACTTATAAATAATAATATTCGCAGTGTAGGGAAAAACTTAGACGAATTTAAAATATTTTTACGACATCTAGATAGTGATATAGATTGTATAGTACTAATTGAAACTAGACGGTTACTAAATACAGATATTTTTAACATCCCAGGGTATAACCACATATACAACGAGGGCGAATATAATCAAAATGATGGCGTTTTAATATATATAAAAGATTGTTATATTTATGAACAGGAGATTATAGATATACACAACTTTAAATTTATACTGATCCGTATTAAGCTTCGGCACAAGTTCATTGCTGTCACCGCGTGCTATAGGCCTTATGGGTCTAACGCCGATATGTTTGTATTATCTCTTCAGGAATATTTTGAAAAATTAAAAAATAAAATTGAAATATACCATATATTTTCTGGAGATATTAATATAGACTTGCTAGCGGAAACTCAAACAGTTTTTGAATATTTGAATGTTATGTCTGAACATGGATACATCTCTACTATAAACAAACCTACTAGAGTACAAAACAGAAGTAAGTCGTGTCTAGATCACATTTTTATTAAAACGGTATGTGATATTGACAATATTTTACCAATTGTAATTGAAAATGACATAACTGATCACTATACTACCATCTTACAAATTATTATAAATGACAATTATGCAAATAATAAACAACAAAAATACATAAAACATAATATAAATTATAAAAAATTACATGATGTTACAATAGAGACATCTTGGAATCAAATATATCAGGCAGAAGATCCAGAATCTGCAATCAATATGTTTATTAACAACTTGACAAATATTATAAAACAATGTACCTTGTCCAGGCGAGTAAACAGGAAAAATACGAAGATCGCACCATGGGTCACAGATTCGCTATTAAAAATAATCAATGAGAAAAACAAACTATTCAAACAATTACAAAGGGATCCAAATAACGTTGTTTTGAAATATATCTATAAAAACAGTAGAAATAAAGTAACAGCTACAATTCAAAAAACCAAATATGAGTTCTACAAGCAACAAATTGCATCTAAATCTGGTAATTCTAGTGAACTGTGGCGAGTGGTGAAAACTCTAAGTGGTCATAAGAAATCGCATAAAAAAATTGAGGCAATTACAGCAGAAGATGGAGAACTATTAACTGATCTTAAAAGTATCTGTAATGAATTCAACAATCAGTTTATCAATGTAGGAAAGAACTTAGCCGAAAAAATTGAAAGAGACGATGAAAAACAATCAAATGATAGGTTTACACTGCAGAACTCAATAGTATTCTTTGAAACAAATCCGTCAGAAATTATTGCAATTATTAAAGATTTAAAAAATAAAAAAGCACCAGGTACTGATGAGATTTGCTCAGAAGTCCTAAAAACTATTGCAACTTTTATTGCTGAACCGATATCATATATATTGAACCAGTGTATCGACAAGGCCATTTACCCCTCAGCATTTAAAACCCAGTGTTTAAGAAAGGAGATAGCACTCTCTTTAGTAACTATTGACCTATTTCCCTACTCACTCATCTATCGAATATATTCGAAAAATTAATAAAAAACAGGCTGAGTTCTTTTTTAAATAAATATAAACTATTGTCTCCTAAACAGTACGGATTTAGGGAAAAAATGTCAACAGAAGATGCTATATTAGATTTAGTATCTCACATACACAGTGCACTTGAACAAAGCAGGCCGTCTTTGTGCATATTCCTAGACTTAAGTAAAGCTTTCGATACAGTTGATCATTACCTTCTCCTACAATCTCTAGAAGATATTGGTATTAGAGGAAAAACCTTAAGACTATTTGAAAGCTACCTTACCAGCAGATATCAGTCTGTAAAAGTAAGTGGAGAGGAAACTGATCGAAAGCCAATAAAATACGGGGTGCCCCAGGGCAGTGTTCTAGGTCCAATTTTATTCAACATTTATATAAATGGTCTGTTTTCAATTTCTAGTAAGGGCAGAATTGTGGGATTTGCAGATGATACTGCAATCTTCTACGAAGCACCTGATTGGGATGAACTCAAACGCATGGCTGAAAGAGATTTTCTCAATATTAAGACTTGGCTCGACAACAAAGTACTTACTGTAAATTTAGACAAGACTAGATACGTACCTTTCAGCTGCAATATCAGCTGTCTTCCCAAATTTCATCAACTTGACATTTCTATAAATAAAAATCATCTTGCTCTTCAACCTTTAACACAAATAAAATACCTTGGCATATTTATTGACAGTCATCTGAAATGGGAATACCATATAAATTATACTGTAAAAAAACTGCAGCGTATCTTATATAAGTTTAATTTTCTGAAAAGATATCTTTCAGTTAGCTGTTTAACAACTTTGTATTATGCCTTAGTCGAAAGCCATCTTAGATATGGTATTCTAGCTTGGGGAAGCGCACTAAGGTGCCATATCCAAACGCTTGAGATAATACAAAAAAGATTTTTAAAACTTATGTTGTCGAAAGAATATCGATACTCAAGTGACCTATTATATGCCGAAAGTCAAATCATGGATCTTAGGCAAATATACTTCTACTGCATGGCTCAAAAATATCAACTTAATACTAAACATGCTAACTTACCTTCTCACTCCTATCAAACTCGCAATAGAAATCTCCATATCGTGCCACAAGTAAGTAAATCACTAAGTCAACGATCTTATACCTATCTTGCTCCTAAGATACATAATGAACTACCAGAATCAATAAAAACAATTAAATGTAAAATTAAAATGAAAAAAAGCCTTAAAAAATTTATTTTAGAAAATCCACGACAAAAATTTAAAGATATAATAGAATGTAGAAATACTTAACTTGCGTCTGTTTCTAGTCTCAGCTTTAGTTTTTTGAATTAATTGTTTTTTTTAACACTCAATAATATAGATTTTGGTTGTCACGTTTTCCCTTAAATTCACTTTAATCTTCTAATTATAAAAATGGATCAATTAAATTTCTCTTATATATTTATATATTTATCCTATTTTATTTATTCTAATTTTAGTTAATTTAGTTTTAGTTATTTGTATATTTTAATCTTGTGTTTTTTTATCTTTACAACATTAATGTTTTTAAATAATAATTTATTGTACTTTTTTTTTAAGTTTCATGTATTATAATCGAAACAAGTGATTACTCACTTATCGAGTGTACCTTTATTCATTCAATTACTTTTAATTTTTAAGCTACCATTTGTATTTTTATAACTATATATTTTTTGATGAATAAACTATTACTATCTTCATTTTTTATCTAAACAAAAATTGTCTAATTTGTATATTTTGGCAGATATTAGCGGAAACCATTTTTTCGGACTTAAGGGGCTATTTTGAGCCCTTTCAGACCCTTGGTACAAGTTTTCGCCCTTGAAAGCAACCGTCAAGACCTAAGAATTGAGCCACAAAGGAAATCTGGACTATTATTTACTACGGACTTTTCTGTAATAGACTACAGTAAAATGTAGTAAAATGGTACTCATTGTCTAAGAGTATTATAAAAAAAAGCATGTGCGCAGGCGAATACTGCAAACGAGTTGAACTTTATATTTTTCTACGACTATCATATAATATTAAAAATTAGTCAAAATGAGAAAATGCTGTTTTGTATTATAACATCAGAAAAAGATATATTAAAGCTTGTTTCTTTAGGAATATTAATTAATATAGAGGATGAGTCACATAAAACTCTAGAAATGCATATGTCTGAAACCAGATAACATTTTAAAATTTAAACCTATTAAACGTCATTTGGTCGCTAGGAGTGGGTGATTTTCGAAATAAATTATTGATTATTAATAATAACTGATTATTTTCGATCAATCGATTATTTTCAAACAATCTATTTTTGTTCGTTTTCATTTAAAATCGACTACTTGATTATCTTTGAAAAATCAAAAATAATAGATTAATTAAACAGCCAATTAACCGATAAATCAGTGTTTACAAAAAATAATAAACGAATTATAGTTTATTTTAAATAATCGATTATTTTTAAATAATCTTTTTTTTTTCGTATTTCCATTGAAACAGATTATTCGATAATATTTGAAAAATCTAAAATAATCGATTAATCAAAAATAATCGATTAATCAAAAAGTCGAATAATTGATAAATCGATTTAAAAAAAAGAATTATTTCCTTTAAAATCAATTATTCGATCATTTTTAAAACATCGAAAATAATCGCTTAATCAAAAATAACCGATTAAGCGAAAATAATCAATTAATTAAAAAGCCGATTCTACAATAAATTGATTTTCCAAAAAAAAAAAAATTATCGATTATTTACAAATAATCCTTTTCTTTTTTCATATTCCTTTTAAAATTGATTATTTAATTTTCTTTAAAAAATCGAAAATAATCGATTAATAAAAAGCTAATTAACCGATAAATCGATCGTTCTAAAAAATAACCGAAATATCGATTATATAATATAACCGATTATATTGTGTATTTAAATGAGGTAAAGCCCCCAATACATTTTGTTTTAAGTCGCATCCCTTGAAGGATGGTTACAGTTGAACTTGCAAGGTGGAAAAACTAACAATATATAAAATTGTTGCCAAATATTAGAAAATAAATTGCTTGTGAGTTTTTTATTGAAAAAGATTATAAATATACATACATTAATATATTAAATAGCCAATACCAAACTTTGTCAAACTGATAGTTTTTGGAATTACTAGAAATTAAAAACATTTAATGGAGCCTCAGAATGAAGTAGTCAATGAACAGAAAAATCTGGGAAATTATCCATTTCTTAACTACTGTTTCATTGCGAGTTTTCTTCTAGGAAATCCATTGAGTAATAGTTATGAACATAATGAAGTATAAATGTCATATCTACTTATTGGTACTCATTCATATAAGAAATAGTATTTTCATGTTATTGGTTTCAAATATTTAACATAAGTCGAGCAGACATATTTTTGTAATTTAATTTTCACGAAACATTTGTTGATATTTTTATAGTTTACAGCTTACCTGTTTCTCTCTTGATTTTTCAAGGGCTTCTCAAAACAATATGATATAAATATAGGGTAATAAAATATTCGTAATTTTCGAATAACCTGCCTATTTTTATATTTTCATTATGCAAAGGCGTGCAAGTCGTTTTGTTAAGTATTTAATGATTTAAACTTGGAAATATAAATAATTTTTAACATCCTGTAACTCCGTAATTTTTCACTTCAGACGTTAAGCTATGTTGTAATCGACACAACCAAGGCATTTTAAATCGACTTGGGTCTGATACCGTGTTAAGAATCACCCTGTATACTCGTAATGATAAAATATAAAGCTAAAGACTGTCTGCATGCCTGAAGTTTTGCTTTTTTATATCTACTATGATAATACATAATTTTTCCGAAGATTTTCACAAAAATTAATTACCCTATATATTTTGTAACCTATGAGTTTTAGACGATTGATAGATTTTATTAGTAAATTATAAATAGTGGTGAATATGCCAACAACCTTATAGAATATATAAACATGCTTACAATTGATTTATCAATATTGATCTAGAAGGCTATGATTAAATATTTTCCGTATAATTGAACATATTGTTGACTTTTATAATAAATGACGTTTGTATTACATTAAGCGAGCATTAAACCGTTCCGTATTAGTGTTTCAAATAAATATTGTTGCAAATATGGCGTTTGAAAATAGGATTAGCTGTTATGTTTGCAATAGACACTTTCAACTTCGGCTCACTATTCGTTTAGACGAGGACAATAAATATAGATGTGCTTAACATTGCTAATTTTAGAAGACAAGCTGCCGGACATCCTGCAGTTGATAATCTACAAGAAGTAAGATTATGTTTAAACTGTTATCATGCAATTACACAGGAACTTAGAAATATTGAAAATGATCCAAATTGCCTAAGACTTAATGTTTTAACACCCCACTCAGTTCGTGGTTGTATAATTTGTAAGAAAACTATCGGCAGTATGCAGAGCAAATATTTTTTTAGTCTCAAATATTTATGTACCCGAATATCTGAAGATTTGTGACATTCATATAAATCATTCGGGTTTACTAATGATTAATTTACATGCTGGTTTGCGTTTTGTTTATAGACCATTCCTCCACGTTAATATTCAGCAAATTTTGTCTAGTTTAAGAGCGGTTGCTAATGCTAATAATAATTTAAAAAATTGGGAAGACATAAATACTTTTAGTTTAGAAGAATTTAAATATTTAACTTCAATTTTTAAAGATAATTTTCCAGAATTATATGAATTTTGTGAACCTATAGAACAATATGGTAACTTAAGAAGCATTGCTCAAAAAGATTTACTTGCTTTCCTTGTTAAACTAAGACATGGATTGTCAGATGAGTTTATAAAATTACTTTTTAATTATTCATCCCGACAAGTCACTAGTATAGTCATATCTAATGTCCGTATGTCCCTGCTTCAAAGATTTGTACCTAGTAATATTAGATTTAGATCAATAACCAGAGAAAACTATATCATAAATCATGTCCCTGAATTCGTAAACGCGCTTTACAACCCTATAGCAAATATTCCAAAGGCCATATTTTATGTCGATTGTACATATAACTCAATTGAAAAAAGTAGTAATTTTAGAATATTACGTCAGTCCTATTGCTATTTTAAGAAGGAACATTTAGTTAAGCCAGAAATTACACTAGCTCCTGACGGATATATTTTATCAATCAATGGTCCCTATTTTTCTGATGCATCTAATAATGATGCAGCAATCTTACGGCAACAATTGGTTAATGATAATAATGAATTTTGAAACTGGATTACAGAAGGAGATATAGTAATAGTAGATAGAGGCTACATAGATTAGAAGAACTTGGGTTAATTACTTATATGCCATCTTTGCTTCATCAAAACCAACGGCAATTATCAACAAGTGAAGCTAATAGAGCGAGACTAATAACTAAAACTCGTTGGGTTGTAGAAGCCAGAATTGGACATTTTAAATCCATTTTTAAATTTTTTAAAGGCCGCATATCCACGCATCATGCAGTTAATTTGAGTGGTTTTTATCAGATTGCAGGTGCGTTGTTAAATAAGTTTCATCCTCTTATAAACCTACCAGGTACAATGGACATAGCAGTTGAAATTTTAAACAAACTAGATGACGTTAATATTATGCAAGCACGCGTCGAAGCCGAAAATCTGACTACCAGAAATGGTCGGTGGCGAAGATTGAACCACATGCATATTCCTGAATTTCCTCGCGTAGAGATCAATTTCCTAAAAGACTTGGTAGGTTCTTACCATATTTATTTAAGTCCATTATATATTCAAGATAAACTGCAAAGAGAGGAAAATAATGTTTTAGAAATAGACGAGTTTAGAGAAGAGAATAATTTTTTACATTTTAGAATTTATTCTAGGTTTAGAAATGCAACTAAATATATACTGTGGTTGGCATACGAAGAGGAACTTAATGAAAATATTGATCCAATTTTCTACTATTATTGTACATGTCCATGCGGTTCGAGAACTTTAAGTACTTGCGCACATGTTGCATCAGTGTTATGGTTTATTGGTTATGCAAGGCACCAGAATAATATAAGATTTCCAACAACACGTTTACTAAATAGCATCGATGATGCAGCAGACCGATTATTTCCAGAAAATATCGATCTCGGTCCTATAGTAGAAGAAAATTTATTGGTATTACCATCTCGTATTTGCACCTAATACTTAAAGTTAACGGCTGCGTTCATCCGCGCCACATGCTACCTGATCGATCTGGTAGCGCTCTCGCGTGGCACGTATGAACGGTGTATTTTGACATTTCGCTCAAGGAGCGGCAGCCATTAAAAGTAGCGCATTTTATTTACGTCTGATCGGTGATCACTGATCTGTCTTACGCACTTACATCCACGGTTTGCTTGGTGACTAGTAGGGTTATATTAGCAATTGAAAAATAAATAAACAAACCACAAACAAACAAATCTTCAACCAGAGACATACAACTCAAAAGTTAAATGAATAAACACTATAGAATAAACCACAATCAAATGTCACTTTTAAACATGGTTCATCCGTGCATAAAGATCGATCAGGTAGCGTAAGTGAGCGCTACTTTTGTAGCGCTCCTTGAAATGGTGCGGATGAACGCAGCCAATGTCTTGGTTCAGTTACGTCAGTCATTTGGTCGTTTATCTTTAGTTCAGGCTGTTCTTTTAATTTAATATTTGACTTTTGTTTTCTTATATACCTTACAAAGTATCTGAATTTATATCTTTAGTGTTTGTAATAAATTCAGTTGTTCTTTGTAATTGCTATTATTGTTATATTTTTCCAAGTTATGAGAACATTAATAACAATGCCAAAAAAGAGAAAAAAGAATTGGGTGTTGTGAAAATTTTACGTACATACAGTTCATCAAATTTCTAGAGGCTTTCGACGGCTAGACAGAGAAAGCACTACTGAGAGGCATCGGTTGGCGGGTCCGACGGATTTACGCAATGAAAGTACACTCTGCGCATCAAGTATTTCACTATTTTATTCAGACGTAAATGTCAGATGTAAATTTCGCTAAAACATTTCTTTTATTTTCGTTTGTGTTTTTTGCTCATTACAGTTTAATAGAACCTAAGTATGGAGTTTAATAGCAAATTAAGAGGCCGCGTGAATAACAGTCAATCTCGCGAAATAATAGCCAATGTTATAGAGTTTATGAGAAGAGAAGGAAACTTTATTTCACCTTTAATACCATTTAAAAATGTAAATGATCGTGTTGCTGCAGCCACAGGAGTATCTAAAAACACTGTCGTCCGCATTTCTGGAGAGAAAAAAAGAATCGATAACCGTGAGATATCGGAATTTTCATCACCAAGAAAAACCATTAAAAAACCAAAAACAGTTAATGATATAGATGAAGCTGACAAAGGTATTTTAAAAAGAATTATTCTGTTCATGTTAATCTCGGAAAATATTGTTCCAACATTAAAAACAATTCTGACTAAATTTAGAGAAGCTACAGGGTACAAAAGAAGCTATGAAAGTTTAAGAAAAATAATAAAGTCGCTAGGATTTCGTTGGCGGAAAACAAAAACAAACAGAAAAATATTAATGGAAAGGTTTGATATTCAAAAGCTACGTTTAGACTATCTGATTCGTTTAAAAAGTTATCGAGCAGAGGGCCGTCCAATTGTCTACTTAGATGAAACATACATTCATGCCTCCCACACACACCAGAAAGCTTGGAGTGATAATTCAAATGAGGGATTAAAGAAACCAATTAATAAAGGTGATAGACTAATGCAGGAGGTGAAATGGGTTTTATTCCGAATGCCCGGTTAATTTTCAAATCTGGAACCAAAAGTGGAGACTACCACGATGAAATGAATTTTAATAATTTTTCTAAATGGTTGAAAGAAAAGCTGTTTCCGAACCTCCCTCCAAGAAGCGTCATTATTGTTGATAATGCTCCTTACCATAATGTCCAGGTAAATAAAGCACCAACGTCAACTTCTAAAAAAGCTGACATGCAGGATTGGTTAAGGAATCATAATATTGCTTACGAAGAGGATATGCTCAAAACGCAATCATACAGTTTAGTGCTATTGGATTTAAGAGGTATGCAATTGAAGAAATGATAAATGAACATGGTTTTAGTTGTTTGCGTTTGCCACCGTATCATCCCGATCTTAATCCGATCGAATTAGTGTGGGCATCATTGAAACAATATGTAGCTAGTAACAACACAACATTTAAGAGGCAAGACGTACAACTGTTGTGTGAAGACTTTTTTGATACGTTTTCTAAAGAGGAGTGGCAATCTCGTTGTAATAATGATAAAATATGGGAATCTAAATTTTATGAGAAGTTACTTTGGATGAGGCAACTGATAGATTTATAATTAACTTAAACAGTGAGACTGATTTTGAATCTGATATGGAAACTGAAGAAAGTTTTTCGGAAGACCATTAAAATTATATCTGTAGCTAAGATCAAAAAAGTATTATCTATTTTTACAACGAAGATGCACAAGAATCAAATTTTATTTTTTTATTATTAGATAGCTATTTTTGTTTCTGAGTTGTGTTCATTTACAGGCTCAATTTTTTTCCGTTTCTCCTTTTTGATTTTATATGGGGTTTCAAGTTGTTTTTGACTTATTTCGACGTAAATCACAACAACACACTTTTTTAATAAAGCAAACAAGTGTTAAGAGGTATATGTACGTGTAAACTACAATTACAAAAAATTGATATGAAACCCATGAAACCACCAACAAAAATGTAAAGCTAGTTCCGTACTAGAACATGGTGTCATTCGTCGAGATAATTTATCGTTTTGTTTAATAGATCAAGAAATGTAAATATTCCCGTTATTTTTTATAAAATTATAAGAGAAATTTTTTTCTAAATAGTATAGTTTATTATTTTGTAGAAAAACAAAATTTCGAAAATTTTAGTAATGTTTCAGAAACAACCGTTATTAATAGTAGGTACCATTTTCCTTAATATGGTAGAAATAAAATATAAACTATTTCCACGATTTACAAAGGCATACAATAAAATTATAGGTATTTTCCGCTATCCTATAAAATGTATATTTTCTGACTCAATTTCAAAAGGTTGAAGGAATGCCAAAACACCTTTTATGGCATAATAATTTTCAATTCTACATACTATCTTTAGCTGCTTTTAAAAACGTTCTAAGAAAGTCCAATCAGACCAATTTAATCCCTAAACTATTCCACACTTTTAAAATTTAATTACCTAAAAATATTAAAAACTAATTAAAATAACTTGTTTAGCAGACTGTACAATAGCTATCTTAGTCACACGTAGCGCGTTCTCTGTCTGGGCGTCGAACACCTCTAGAAATTTGATGAACTGTACGTGCTAAACTTGATGCCAAAAAAGACTTTCCAAAAATGTAATGATCTCTATATATAAATAAATAAATAAGATATATTGAGATAAATGGAGAAATGGGTGGCTGGGTGGAACTCTAAGTGCGGCCACCTCCTCGTGGTGAGTTCTGGGTTGATTTAACATTCAAAACCGGTTTTATTATCTTGTAGCTGCCCTAAACCCCTTGAGTTTTAAATCAAGCGAAGAGCTGCACAAAGCTGAATTTTTTTAGTTTTTTAATTTCTCACCCCTAAGGTCCCAGCTAAATATTTTATTTTTTCACTAATTTTTATATAGGGTGTAAACCACATAAAACACAATTTTACAATTTTTTCACACTAGCCTTAATTAATGTTTTTTTGGTAATTTTTGACCTGCCCTATTATACAAGCAGTGCACTATTCCTACAGGGGCTAACACTTTACGCGGAAAGGAGATCCTAATCTGATATAAATATACAATATAAAGAGGCAATGCTTCAGTCAAAATAAACATTTAATCATTATTCATTTCCCTAGATCCTACTTATACCTACCATATAATAAACTTTTTTTGTAATGCAATAATGTATGACCCTGTATGTAAACTAATAAGATTTTTTTAATAAACAACTCGCAATTATTTTCTATTTTTTGCCAACAATTTCAGCATTTTGTTGATTTTTTCCTTTTACATATTCAACCGCAATAACCCTGTAAGTACGACTTTTTTGTCTTTTTGAAAATAATAATTGAAAATAATCGATTAATCGAAAATATTCGGTAAATCTAAAATAATCGATTAATTTAAAAAGTCGATTAAACAATAAATCGATTTTTCTAAAAAAACGATTATTTTCAATAAATCGAATATTTTGAATAAATCTACTCTTTTTGTAATCCCTTTAGCCGGAGGGGCTAGCAGCGAGCTTAGTGTACATCCACTTACTCGCAACAGTTAAGCAGTGATCTCTCCGGTCACGTCTGTTGAAGATTTATAGTGGAGACTTCAGGATTCTGGCAAAACTAATAAATATAATGGCGATTTAGAACTATCTTTATTAATCAAAATACATCAAGCTTGTAGTGTAATAATATAAGTACTTTTATATATTATCATACTGTATATAATTTTTGTAGTTGTTATAGTTCTTTGAACTTGGATATAATTAGGTTAAGGAATGTATTTTATTATTTAATATCAGGGCCGAGCCAAGCTATTCGGCCGCCCGTGTGCAAACCATAATTTGCCGCCCCTTTTAAAATTTAACGTTCAAAAATCATCACTTGTTACACTTTATAACTAAAAATGGATACATAGGTAATAAATAAAATTGAAATTAAGTAAATGCTAATAATTATATTTAATTTTGATATAAGACTTGTATATATGACAATTTAAAACATGTCTAATATGTAACTCAGAAATCTATTATCAAAGCAGAAATAGAAAAAATTAAAAAAAAATAAAAATCCCAGAAAGTACCAAAACAAATAAAAAATTTCTATAATAATTCTGTTAACAAGGAAAACATAATAAAATAAATTATTGAAAACATTCTTTTCTTGCCTTTTTTTCGGCGAAATCTTTAATTAACTCGTCGAGGGAAATAGAATCCATAATTTCACTTTCTATGGACATAATTGCTAAATAGCTAAGTCTTTCTTGTGCCATACTGGACCTTAAATATGTTTTTATCAATTTAAGTTTTGAAAAGGACCTTTCCCCTGATGCTACGGATACTGGTAGCGTTAAAAAAATTCGAATAGTCACTGCAATATTTGGAAAAGTCGAAATTAACTGATTTTCTAAAATATATTGAAGAATTACTTGGGGGTCTAAATCGTTTTCCCCTGTGGACTCTGGCATGTGACATTTTAAACAATTAATTTCATCAAATAAGTCATTTGCGTCAATATCTGATTCTTTATGTGATTCGTCTTTCAAATGAAACGATAAATTTTCACAAGATATCCTTAATTCTTCTTGAGTCAAGCGGAACATTTTATAAATAAACCCAAAAATATTATTGAATCGCTTCAATTCCTTAAACCTTTCATCAAGAGATGATAAGGTTGTATCTAGTATAGAAAAAAATACGTTCACTTTGTAATTAATTTTAGGGTCGATTATTGGTTCGTCGTTACTTTCATAATCAAACTGTTTTTTCTTTTTTCTTAGCCGAACAGTTTGTATCGACGCAAAATTAGGCTCGATTTATAATTCTTCGGCCAGTTCTCTGGCGTCGACAAGAATTTCATTAAATCCTTTATCGCTTCTTAAGTCTGTTAAATATGTTTTAATTTTGTTTAGGCAGTCTAAACAAACTTTAAGATTTATACTTTTATTCTGCATTAATTTACTAAGAGAATTAATTTTAAATAATGTATTATACCAAATTATAACAGAGCATAAAAAATTGTAATTCTGAATTTTTGTTGCCAACGATCGAGCTAGGTGCGATGCGCTAAAATCTTTTGAAGACGCGGACGCTTCCATTACTTTTAAAAGAGCAACATAAACTTGCCCAATCTGATATCTCAAAGGTTTGATAGCGTCTATTCTACTGGACCAGCGTGTATCAGATAGAGGTTTTAACGTTAAATCTGAAATGCACGTTTTTAAAATTGACCATCTTTTTGTCGACGCAGAAAAAAATACATAAATTTCTTGAACAATATCAAAGAAACCCGATACTTCAAAAGAAATTTTAGCAGCATCATTAACAACTAAATTTAATGAGTGCGCTGAACAAGGAACAAAATATGCTCGGGGGTTTATATTTAAGATTCGAGTTTGTAAGCCACTATCTATTCCGCGCATATTTGCGCCATTGTCGTATCCTTGACCGCGCAAATCGTGTATACTTAAATTCAATTTTAGTAACAAATCTGTAACATAGTTACATAAACCGGCACCAGTAGAATCAGTAATAGGACAAAACTCAATGAAATGTTCACGTATTTCGATTTTTTTCGTTAACTCATTTAATAAAACAAACCTCAAAATGACACTTAATTGTTCCGTATGACTCACATCTGGTGTACAGTCGAGAATTATAGAATAATATTTATATTTTCTTACCAGATCTAAAATAGTATTTTTAACTTTTAAACCGATTAAATCGATCAATTCATTTTGAATTTTATCACCTAAATAATTTCTCGATATGATATCACTGCTTTGATTTTTATGTGTGCGACGAACATGCTCCTCCATTACAGAATCAAATTTTGAAAACGTTTCTATTAATTTTAAGAAATTTCCATTATTATTTTCATACAATTTGCTAGATGAACCACGTAAAGCTAGACATTGACGACATAAAAACTGTATTGCTGAAATTATTCTTTCAATGATACGATACCAGTATTTTTTTTCTACATCCAATAAACGTAATTGACTCTGATTAATAGCAACTCCCTTAGATAGTATAGTTGACAAATTTGCCCAAGTTCCGATATTGCTTTTATGAAGGTTACTCTTTTCATGTCTGCTTAGTACTATTGACAAATGTTTCCAATCAGAACATCCTTCCCTATTCGACAAGTTAGTTAAAGACTTACCAAAAAGTTTACAGCAGAAACAGTAAACCGCATCTTTTGATGTAGAGTACATAAGCCACTCTCTTTTAACTTTCTCTCCATTGGCGAGGTTCCGATAAAAATTGCTAGGAGTAAACTTTCGGCCGTGTGAATCTACCGGATAAATCCAGTCCGTTACTTGATTTTTCGGTTAAAAATCTTGCATCTGCGGATGTAATTATTTCAGGCCATTCTCCAGGATCATCAGATATTACGATGTAATTGGAATTTGGTACATCTACATCTGATGCGGTCGATGCGGAGGCAACATCAACATCTTCAATATTATGTTCCTGGGTAACATTTCTATCACTATCAGGAACAAATAAGGTATTTGAGTAACAACTAGGGCGAGCATCATTGCCAGTATTCTCAACCTCAGAAAAAACACTTGTTACTTGTGTTTCTGATGGCTTCAAATATTTTTTTAAAGAATCAGTTAATTTTTCCTTCGCTTCCATTTGCTTCTTTCTTTGTTGGCGATAGTGGTGACCTGATAGTCGTTTTCTTTTTCTGTCCTTAAATAAAAAATTTCATATTCAAATCAAATTCAATTTAGTTTTGTCACAGTTGTTGTAGTATAAATAGTTTGATAGTTACTTACCATTTTGACAATTAAAAAATTAAATCACAATTATTAACCTTTATACACTCACTAACTAAATGGAAAATTGAAATGACCCTTTCTACAAACTCTACACAAATTTATACTCATTTTCGTTTTTGAGCGGTTTCCGACAAATGATTTTTTTATCCTTTATAGAGCGAAAAAATTAAAAATAAATAAGTCTCCCTACTTATTCTCTTAGTCCGTTTGTTTTTGATCACTCAAACTCTTTTATCTAGCCGCTGCAACTAAATAGCATCAAGTACCGACAAAGCATCAAGTACCGACAAAGAAAAACGTCGGTGTCGTAAATCAATTATCATTTTGAGCGGTGGCTTTGCGGCGTAACGCTCGTTACACATTGGGCGCTTATTTCGCGTCGGCGAAACTGCCGTCGCCGTCGTTTTAGTCTATAGATTCAAATGGAAGTTTTCACACATGGTGGCAGGAATACCGCGCCGCCCTGTGTGTAAGCTTTTATTTCAATCTATAGCTATAGACTTCTGCGCCTCATGTGTAACGAGCGTTAGAGAGACGATCTGCCTAGGTGTTTTGCCGCCCTTTGACCTGGCCGCCTGTGGCTTTTGCCCACACTCGCCACATAGTCGGCGCGGCCCTGTTTAATATTATATTTTATAATGTGTTGATTCGACACTTATTTCGACGACGTAACAATTGTGTAGGTTCGTTGAAATAAGTGATCGAAGAATAGATTATTCAATAAATAACTTTCGTATAATCGAGTTGATTTTTATTTGCTATTAATAATACATGGTGACGTAAAACATCCAAAGACATGCCAGTCCAGAATATTATGAAGAAATATAAATATATATGGCAAGAAAAATAATTATGGAAATAAATTAAGGAAATATTAAAGAAAATTAAATAAAGAATTATTAAGAAGATGGCTGGAAATACAAATTCTAAAGAGGTAAAAGAAGAAGTAATAATCGCTCAAAGTGGAAACAGTGGAGGTCAAACAAACACAACAGAATTTTTCACACCCAAAAATATTATAGAAGCAATGTTCGAGGTATTGGCATTCGTATTTTTGTTGATGCTATCAAGAAATGCAAAAAAATGTTAGAGAGAAATGTGGCTAAACAAATTAGAGCTAGCCAAGAATTAGTTTAGAGAAGGAAATACCAGAAGATTTTTTTTTTTTAGCTTTTTAGGTATGACTAAATAAAATAATCATTATAATGGAATGAGTTTGCAAAAGGAAATTAAAAATCTAATAGAAGAACTAAAAGTATTTCATAGAAATCTATTAAAAGACAGTAACGAAAGAAGAAGTGATATAAATGTAACTAACCGTAAGTTTAAGAATTTAGATGAGTTTAAAGATAGTTTTAAAGAGGTAAAAATATTATTTAATAAATCAGACGTAGATTTTCGCTCAAAAGCTTATATTAAAGAACTTGCAATTATTGTTGATAAACTTATTGAGGCAATTACAGTTAATTTAGTTGAAAGGTTACAGTTTTCGCACAACATAGAGAAAACTGAACGGGAAACCAATTTAGAATCAGACTCTTCTCTTTCAGATTGCTCAAATAAAGTTAAAATGGCTGAAAAGTTTGATTTAAAAACCGCGGCTAGTCTGCTACCAGTTATGAATGGTACCGAAACTGTTCCTAATCAATTAATTGATGCTATTGAGTTGTATGACGCTATGTTTGATGCTGAAGGAAAGAAATTATTAACAACTTATATTCTAAAGAAAAGTCTAAGTCAAAATGCCAAAATTAGACTAAATAAAATTTATAATAATAATCAAAATCTAGTTAGTGATCTTAAAAAGTTTTTCATTTCTAAAAAATCTTCAACATCATTAGCTACACAACTACATAATGCTAAACAAGGTTCAAAAACTATCGAACAGTTTGGGAAAACGTTAGAAGAATTGTTAACCGACTTAACGCTTACCCAAGCCAACGATAATGAAAATAATCTTCAGATTTTAAGTGAAGTAAATGAAAAAATCTGATGTGTCCAACACATGACTTTCATATATCTAGTTATTATAGGCTTTTTCCGGTTATTTTGTACAACCTATTGCAGCATCTCTGTAAATGTTTAGAGGATAAACTAAATATATACATTGTGCACATACATCTACCTCGAAACATTTTTCTATAGATATTCATGGAAAACGAAAATACTGAAAAATTAAAATTTCCTAGAATTTTTTCATTACGGTCCATTTTAGAAAAATCATGTAAAAACAAAAATTATAGAGATCGATATAGCAAACAACTTTTATTTCAAAAACTTTCATAAAATTCAGAATTTTGCACATTTTGTCAAATTTCTCGAATACGGACCATTTCAGGAAATTTTTACATAAAACAAAAATTATAGATAATAATATTAGAAGTAACTTTTATTTGAACAATTTTTTTCTCCAAACATTAATAACAGATATATTCCATAAAATATAAAAGTGGCCTCCCATAAAGTACCCCCCCAGATGTTCCGACTATGTCTAAAATCTAATCATTTCACGTCAGGCCGAAATAAACCTTAAGTTTAAAATTTAATGTTTTTTTCTTTATCCGTTTTTGAGTTTTCTTCAAAATTCGAAATTTACACATTTTCTCAAATATTTCGAATACGGTCCATTTTAGAAAAATTATGTATAGAATAAAAATTATAGAAAATTATATTAAAAACAACTTTTATTTGAACAATTTTTATAAAAAATTATTTTTTTTACATTTTGTCAAATTTCTCGAATACGGACCATTTTAGGAAAATTTTGCAAACAACAAAAATTATAGATAATTATACTAAAAGTAACTTTTATTTGAAGAATTTTCTTCTCCAAACGTAAATAACAGATATATTCCATGAAATATAAAAATGACCACCTATAAAGTACCCCCCCAGATGTTCCGACTCTGCCCAAAATCTAATCAGCTCATTAGACGCTGGAACAAAGCTTAAGTTTGAAATTTGGTGTTTTTCCGTGTATCAGTTCATGAGTTATGCGTTATACAGACACACACATAGATACACACAGACAGACAGACATCATCGCGAAAATAGTCAAAACGGATTCAGGGGACCTCAAAACGTAAAAATCTGTCGAAAACTCGAGGTCGAAAAAAATCATGATTCCTATACTTTCCTTATATCTGTATACAGATAGGAAAGTAAAAATTGCTCTCAACACTTTTGCAAATGGATTGCGACATAGGAATTTGCAAACTATTATTAAAGCTCGAAATTATGCAAAACTGAATGAAGCAATCCCAAGGGGCTAAAGATGAAGAAATCAATTTAAACAATTTAAATAATGACAATGCGCAAGCATATCATATGAGAGGTCGTCAACATTTTAAATCTAATTATAGAGGCAATAACAAAATTTCTAGAGGGTTTAATAATCAAAATAACTGTAATAAAAATTATTCTAGAAATAATGTTAGTTTTAACAACAGAGGGCACATATACTGGGGTAGATTTAACAGTAATATGAGAGGAAATAATTTTAGAGGCAAAGATAGGAGAATATTTCATGTAAATAATTCGAATGAATCAAATAGCTCAGAAATCCCTTCAACAAGTGACACGTTTTTTCGTGCCTAATAATATGGCATATAATAACTATAAAATATTTACCTTAAATGGCTTAAATTTTGTAGAATTTTTCTTTAAAAATCATAAATTAATATTTCTTTTAGATACAGGGGCTAGCGTAAGTGTTATTTTTAAAAATAGGATATTTAATAATGAAATAATTGATGTTTCAAAGAAATTACGCATAAATGGTATATCTGGGTCAGTTTTATCAGCTGGCACAGTGAATGCTACTGTGGGGGTATGATGTTCCTTATCCCACAAATATCTTCGTTGGAATATTGATATTATTAATTGATAAACGTACGAATTAATATTTTTCTTTTTATTTGACAATATTCTAATCTTTCAAAATTATTTTTATGAATCTATAGTTACCACATATAATGACTAAACTCTAACTAAACATTGTAACTAAAAGTCTTATAAGTCTAACATGCTACATATTAACCCCCTCTTCAGTGACAACGACAAAAAAAAATTAGTTAATGGAAAAGGTTACGGAATTGTTTAAGTTCTGTTTCTTAGTTTCTTTATTAGGCGAGTCTAAATAAGCAGGTTTAACTCTATCTATAGAGATGGCCTGTTCTTTGCCATATTTTTCAATAAAAAAGGTTTTTCCTGAACGTCGTAGGACTTTGAAAGGTCCTTCGTATGGTTGTTGCAAACTAGAAGTTTTTCTTGGAACTTCCATGAATACGTACTCGCAACTTTTTAAATCATCATGCACGAACATTTTGTTGTTTTTTGAAATGCGTTCAGGTGCTGGCTGTATGAGTTGAAAATTATTTTGAATTTGTAAAAGTAATTCTTGGGGTTCAGATATATTTTTACTAGTTATGAAACATTCTCCTGGAATACGTAGAGCTTGTCCGTAGACAAGTTCTGCAGAAGAACATTTCAGATCCTCTTTGAGAGCAGTTCTCAAACCTAATAATATTATTGGGAGTTCCTTGCTCCAATATTTACTATTTTGTCGAGCCATTAAAGATACTTTTAACTGACGGTGAAATCTTTCAACTAACCCATTGCTTTGTGGATGGTAAGTATTTGTATGAATTTTATGACTGCCTAATAATTTGGTTAGTTCTGTAAATAATTTTGATTCAAATTGTGTTCCTTGATCTGTAGTGACTTTTAAAGGAATACCGAAACGAGGTATGTATTCATTAAAAAAGGTTTCGGCTACCGTAGTTGCAAATATATTTTTTAATGGATATGCTTCTGGCCATCTAGAAAATCTGTCTACTATTGTTAGGATGTGAGTATATCCATTTGAATAAGGAAAGGGACCAACCAAATCCATATGGATATGCTCAAATTTTGAACTAGGTGCAATAAATTTTCCTAATTCAGATTTAGTTCGACGGTGTATTTTAGATTTTTGACAACTAATGCATGCTTTGGTCCAAAAATTTATATCTGAATTCATTCTAGGCCAAAAATATCTTGTGTTAATTAAATTTCGAGTTCCTCGTATGCCGGGATGAGAGGTACTGTGAAGTTTGTCGAATATCAACCTACGGTAATTTTTTGGAACGTATGGTCTAATTTTTTCGGAGGAAATATCACACCAAACTAAAGAGTTTGTAAATGGAATTTCCACTTCTTTGAGTTTATCAATAAACTTGAAGTTATTTCGAAGATTTTTTAATTCTTCGTCAACTTTTTGTTCATCGGCTATAGACTTTATATCGATATATCGTTCACAACTGACTTCGGCTAATTCCTCGGGAATACGGGACAATATGTCGGCCACGACATTTAATTTTCCACTAATATGACGTATGTCAGAAGTAAATTGTGAAATATATTCTAAGTGTCGAGTTTGTCTAGGACTTTTTTCTGTTTTTGAAAATAATGCTTTAACTAGTGGTTTGTGATCTGTATATATAATGAAATCTCGTCCTTCTAGGAAACAACGAAAATGTTTAATTGACAAATAAATTGAGAGCAATTCTCTATCAAAAGTTGAGTATTTTGTTTCTGCATTGCTAAGTTTTTTAGAAAAAAATGCAATTGGTTCCCAAGATTTATTATTTTTATTAAATTGTTCTAAAACCGAACCAACACTGACGGTTGATGCGTCTACCGACAAACTATATGTAGGGTTTTCATAGGGATGTATTAATAGAGTTGCTGTAGCTAGTGAATTTTTGACTGAATTAAATGCAATATCATGTTCTTCACGCCAATCAAAATCTTTATTTCTTGTTTTTTTGTTTTGCGAAAAATTAACTAAATCGTGCAATGGTTTTAAATGTGCGGCTAGTTTTGGAATAAAACGATGATAGTAATTTATAATTCCAATAAATCGTTGCAACTGTTTTACTGATTGAGGTCTTGGGAAATCTTTTATCACCTTAACTCTATCTTCAGAAGGTAAAATACCATCTTTAGATATATGGTGGCTAAGGAAATTTAAAGATTCAACACCGAATTCGCATTTTGTCGGTTTTATATTTAGGCCATATCGGTCCAATCTTTCGAATACAGCTTTAAGATGTTGTTCGTGTTCTGTTTGATTTTTACTAAAGATTAAGAGATCATCCAAGTACGAAAAAACAAAATCTAAACCAAATAGTATCTCATTAATAAAACGCTGAAACGTTTGAACTGCATTTCGGAGGCCAAAAGGCATGCGTGAAAATTCAAAGAGTCCAAATGGCGTTGTTATTGCAGTTTTGTGGATGTCTTCTTCAGCCATAGGAATTTGGTGATATGCTCGAACTAAGTCAATTTTTGAAAATATGGTGCAACCGCACACATTTAAATTGAATCTTTGAATGTGTGGTAGAGGGTATCTATCTGGAACTGTTAAGTCTCCTATAATCTCCACATGGTCTCCAATCGTGGCTATATTTTTTAGGAACCATATGTAAAGGTGAAGTAACAGGCGATGAAGATGGGCGGCAAATTCCTAATTGTAACATATATTCGAACTCTGTCTTTGCAATGTTATGTTTCTGTGTATCTAATCGTCTTGGTTTGCTAAAAGGTAGTTGTCCTTTGGTAATGATGTGGTGTTGCGTGTTGTGTTTGACAGGGAGTGTATAATCGGGAGGAGATGTGATTGATGGATAGAAATTAAGAATTGTTCTAAATTTGTTATCAACAAAATCATTAACAAATATTTTTGGAGAAGGTGAATTTAATTTGGTCAAACAACCATTAGTTGTCAACGATGTGGAACTGTCTAACAATTTTCTATTTTCAATATCTACTAATAAACTAAACTTATTAAGAAAATCAGCCTCTATAATAGGGCGAGAAACATTAGCTAAAACAAAGGGAAACGTGAAATCGCGCCTGAGGCCAAAATTTATTTTTAATAATTTACTACCAAAAGTGTTTATGGTTGTCCCATTGGCAGCAGTTAAAAACAAAGAATCATCAGGTGTATAAACTTTAAATAATTTATTTGGAAGAACTGAAACCTCAGCTCCAGTATCAATTAAAAATTTTAAATTAGAAGTTTTATCTATTAGAAATAATCGGTGAGACGACTTGGAAAAAGGTAAACCACTGCTTGATTCTAAAACAGCGGTTAATTTTGATCGTTTTTTGGATGATTTTCATTTTTATATTTGCAAGGAAAGTTGCATTTTTTAGCTTTATTGCTATAAGTAAAATGATACCAACATAAAGGTCCTTTTTCATTAAAGTTTTTTATATTTGACTGTCTACTTGAACTTCTGTGTCGACAATTATGACATGGTCTTGATGAAGAACGTGACCTGTGATTTTCTGATATCATTTTTCTTAGTTCAGAAATTTCATTGATTACCTCATTATATTTACAATTTAAAGTAGATAAAGATTGTACAAGTTCGATGTTAATGTTATCATGTAAACTTTTATTAATTGAACTTATACTTTGCATATGAGGTTGGGAAACATCCCAAATTTTGTCTGCAATATCTGAAAGTTCCTGAATGTCAGATTTTCCGGAAGCTACAAGTGCAATGTTTATAGGTTTAGGTAATTTCTTCATCCATAGTTGTTTCAACAAATCGGAGCCAACTGTGGATGAAGATCCTGCTAAAATTTCCATTGAACGATAAAGTTCTGATGGTTTACGATCTCCTAAATCCGTATTAGATAGGAGTTCTTCTAATTTCTTTTCCTCGCTAATAGAATGACGTTGAATAAGGGTATTTTTTAATTGTTGATAATTTTGATTTTTTGGGTCTTTAATTTTATCCCAGATTGTTAAAATAACCTCTTGTGGCAAAGATGCGAGTATGTATTCATATTTTGTGGAATCACGAGTAACGTTTTTTAAACTAAACTGACTCTCTGCTTGCAAAAACCAAGCTTCTGGACATTGAGTCCAGAATTGAGGTAATTTGATAGAAGTAGAAATTTGTTCTATGGCATTATTTGAATTTGTATCCGTTTTATCTGGCATTATTTAATATTAGATACTGAAGAGGGTGTGTACAAACCTATGATACTTAATGGATGTTCTTTACGTTTAGTTACGTTTTATTTTAAAATTGGACTGTATAAGTGTTCCTTTACTGGTCTGCCTATGCTTCTTACGGACAACGGTACAACAGTGCAACGGTACTTGCTGCAAGGGGACTGTGAAGGTCAGTGAAAGGTACTCATCGTATTCAGGGAGAAGAATATATACAAATGTTTTCAAAAATTTTGGACCATAAACGAAATCGGGGTCACCAATATATTTGTGGGGGTATGATGTTCCTTATCCCACAAATATCTTCGTTGGAATATTGATATTATTAATTGATAAACGTACGAATTAATATTTTTCTTTTTATTTGACAATATTCTAATCTTTCAAAATTATTTTTATGAATCTATAGTTACCACATATAATGACTAAACTCTAACTAAACATTGTAACTAAAAGTCTTATAAGTCTAACATGCTAGCTACATTACAAATAGATAAAGTAAATCTTTGTCTTGAATTTAAACTTTTAGACGTCCTTGAACCAGACCTTCAAATGCACGGTATCTTAGGCTCAAATTTCTTTTACGATTATTTTGCAAAAATAGACTATGAAAAATTTTTATTCTCGTTTTCATATCATAATAACCGACATGTGATTCCTATTCAAACAACACATCAAATTAATTATATGTCAATTCCCGCTAGATGTGAAGTAATTAAATATTGTAAAGTAAATATAAACGAAGATTGTGTTGTTCTACCTAACGAATTATGTGAAGGTGTTTTCATAGCTGGTACTCTTGTTAGGGCAAAACAAAATTTAATTCCTGTCAAAATTTTAAACGTGAGAGACCAGGAAGTTACGCTAAGAAATTTTACACCAAAATTAGAAAAACTAGATAACTATGATTTGTGCGAATTTAAAACAAAACCTACCTTTTCAGTTAACAGAGTAGATAAGTTATTAAATTTAATAAAATTAGAACATTTAAATACGGAAGAGAAAAACTCATTGGAAAAAATTGTAGTAAAATATTCCGATGTGTTTCATCTAGAAAATGATCCGTTAACTGTTTCTAATATTTGTAAAGAAAAAATTCAACTAAAAGATTCAGCAAAGCCAGTTTTTAGAAAACCTTATCGTTTACCTCATGCTCAAAAAACACAAATTCATTCAGAAATTGATAAAATGTTGCAAAATGGTATTATTGAAGAAACTAAATCAGAGTGGCAATCTCCTTTATTAATTATTCCAAAAAAGGGTTTAAATGAAAGAGGCGAACGCCGAGTAAGAATAGTTATAGATTATAGACAATTAAATTCGCAAATAGAAAATGATAAATTTCCATTACCTTGTATTACAGAAATTTTAGATGCATTATCAGGTGCAATGTATTTTTCTCATCTTGATTTATCTCAAGGCTATTATCAAATTGAACTCGAGAAATCAAGTAGAAAATACACAGCTTTTTGTACAGATCGAGGTCAGTTTCAAATGACTCGACTTCCTATGGGTTTGAAAACAAGCCCTAGTGCATTTTCTCGGACAATGACGCTTGCAATGTCAGGGCTTAACTATGAATGTTGTTTTGTCTATCTTGACGATTTAATTGTTTTTGCAAATAATCTAATAAATCATAATAAAAATTTAGTTAAAGTTTTCCAAAGATTAAGGCAAGTAAATTTAAAGTTAAATCCAAATAAATGTGAAATTTTAAAGAAAGAAATTCTTTATTTAGGTCACATAATTTCTGCAGAAGGTGTTTCACCTGATCCTTCTAAAATAGAAGCTATTCAAAATTTTCCAGTTCCAAAAGATTCTCAGGAAGTTAAAAGATTTGTTGCTTTCGCTAATTACTATAGAAAATATGTAAACAATTTCGCAGATATTGCTGCACCACTAAATAATCTTACAAGAAAAAAAGTTTAATTTTTGTGGAGTGCAGAGTGCCAAAAATCTTTTGAGAATTTAAAACAATTATTAACTAATTCACCAGTCCTGCAATACCCAGATTTTTCTCCAGAAAATCAATTCATGGTAAGAACCGACGCCTCGAATTATGCGTTAGGAGCTGTATTGTCAAACTCCGATGATAAACCGGTTGCGTTCTCTCAATAAAGCAGAGAAAAATTATAGCGTAATAGAAAAATAAATGTTAGCAATAGTTTTCGCAGTGAAACATTTTAGACCTTATTTGTTTGCTAGGAAATTTTTGATTTTGACAGATCATCGACCACTAGTTTATTTATTTGGAATGACAAATCCAAGCAGTAGATTAATAAAATTTAGATTAATTCTAGAAGAATATGATTTTATTGTAAGATATGTTAAAGGTACAGAAAATGTTGTAGCGGATGCCCTCTCTCGTATAGATGTATCTTCAGAAGAATTGAAAAATATGAATAATGAAATATGTAATACAGTTTATATTACAACAAGAGCTCAAACAAAAAATCACGAAAATGAATGCTTAGGTAGTTTCAGTAAAAATTTTGACAAAAGGATTGATCACCCTGGAGTTATAGAATTATTGAAACGCCCTAAAAATTCTTTTTGTCTAAATCCAATATCTATGACAGAATTTAAAAATATTAAAAAGAGTAATAAATGGAATTATATCATTGGGAACTTAATGTATAATAAAGATTCGCGAATAATATATTTTAATCAGGATCCTCGATCAACATCAGACCTAGGTACTATGTTGAGAGACCTGAAGCATATTTATGATAAATATGAAATTCCGGAATTAGTTATTTTAAAAAATAAGAAAAGTGCACAGTTTATGGAAAATATTTTAAAGTTCTCAAATCTTATAAAGGATACCGGTATCAAATTGTTTATAATAAATGATTTAGAAAATGTCATAGATCTTGAAATGCGACAAATTATATTAAATGATTTTCACATTCTCCCTACAGGAGGACATGCAGGGATAAATAGAATGTATAACAATATCAAAAAAAGATATTTTTGGGGAGGTTTGCATAAAGATATCGAAACTTTTGTGAAAAAAATGTGACGATTGTCAACGTTATAAACATTCCATATTAAATAAAGAGCCAATGACTATCACTACTACAGCTTCCTCGGGTTTTCAAAAAATTTACTTAGATTTAGTTGGTCCACTCCCACAAGATTCAGAAAACCACAAATATATTTTAACTTTATAGTGCGAATTAACAAAATTTGTGGAAGCATATCCATTAAAAAATAAAGAAGCGCACACCGTGGCTCAGGTTTTAGTAAATAACTTTATTTTACGGTATGGTATTCCAAATGAAATTGTTTCAGATCAAGGTACAGAATTTCTGGCATGTATCTTAAAAGAAATTTGTCAGTATTTACAAATTAAAAAGCTTAATTCAACAGCATACCACCATGAGACACTAGGTGCTCTTGAGAATTCTCATAAAAATCTAGGAGCATATTTGCGAATTCAAGTTTCTAAATACAGCAATGCATGGAGCACATGGATACCTTACTGGTGTTTTGCTTATAACACGACGGTACATACCGAAACCAAGTACACGCCTTATGAATTAATTTTTGGGAAGCTGGCTAAATTGCCCTCAAATTTAATAGACTATTTATAATTTTGATGATTACCCTCTCTAGCTAAAATATAGATTGCAACAAGCATGTAACGATGCAAGAGTAAATTTAAATATTTCTAAAGCTAAAAGAAAATCTACGTATGATTTAAATGAAAAATTTGTAAAATATAAAATAGGAGATAAGGTTATGTTAAAAAATATTGGTACCAATAAGTTAGATCCCTTATATAAAGGTCCCTTTGTCGTTATAGAGGAGAAATCTCCAAATATTACTATAAGGATTGGAGACAAAAATGTTGAAGTGCACAAAAATAGAGTTAAATTATATAATTGAAGAGCCCAGTGGATGAAGGTGTTAAGTAACATTTTTAGATATTTCTAGATTTTTGTTGAAAGACACTTGAAAGGTGATATTACATCACATATATTCATTTCAACTCTTATCAATGATACATTAAAAAGATAACAGTGCATGAAGGAGTTAAGTACACAGTGCCTGAACTTTTCTCAATGAATGAAAGCGCAAAGTGCACACGACCCCTTCATACATTGAATTGATATGAAGTTGTCTACAACATAACCCCAAATTGTCAGAGAGTAACAAGACAGTAGCTAGTTGATCTGGTGTGGTGCTTGCAGTTAATTCGAATAATTTGAATAATGTGATACTTGTAGCTTATGCGACTCTGGTGAAGCAAACACAGCACATAAAGAAAATTATGGGGGTTATGATTGACAATCTGTATTATTTTTAACAGATTTGTTATTTTATAAACACACAGAAATTACAACCTGTTCACAAATAACGTGTCTGTTAAAAATAACATTACTTGTCCATCATAACCCCGTATGAAGCAGCATTTCACCTTCAAAGACTTGATAGAAAGAAAGCTACCGACAACCCCGAAATAATCTACATAAAAGTTGACCTACAATAGACCAAAGTTGATCGAATCCAAGGCATTCTATCTCCGGCAGATGTGGTTTTATAACCTAGGGATTCATGTCGTATCCACAAATAATAGCGAGAGAGGTTATTTTATTATTTGGACAGAAGATGTCGCAGGCAGAGGCTCTCAGGAAGTTAAAAGTGCATTGTGCACTTTCATTGAATTAAATGAGCAAGCTTTAAGTGATAAACAGCATTTAATCATTTGGTCCGATTTATGCGTTGGACAGGACAAAAATTTTCAAACCGTATGACTTTATCAATATTAGGAACATTCTTAAGTATTGAACACAAATTTCCAGAAGTTGGACATTTCTACTTAGATTCCGATAGGGACTTTGCTAGGAGAGAAAAAATCTCAGAAAACATGATTTGATATACGCTCCCGATCAATATCGTGACATCATAAGAGAATCTTCAAAAAAAAATCATGTGACTGACATGACTAATCATATGATATAAATCAACTACAGATTCAACTCAAAGTGGTGTAGAAAAAGAAAAATCTTTTGCAAGAAAAAGTACCTTTTCTAGATGGAATAAAATGAATAAGAGTAGAGGAGTTCGGATATTATTTATACAAAGAAAGCTATGATGCATATACACCGTTGAAAAAAGTTTCACCAAGCTATAATATGCAACAAACTTCCAATTTCCAAGAGGAAAAACGGGAGAATTACCTGGAAAGAAGATTGCAAATTTAAGAGAGCAGCTTGCGTACGTTAAAGAAGAATACCGATGGTTTTATGAAGAAGTTCTTGACCAGGCAAATCAAAAGACGATCCATTTAATTACTTAGCATAAAGTGTGTATTATTCAGTAAATTAAAGGTTTATCAACACTTGTTGCGTTCTTTCACATAAGTCGCATTCACTTGTTGTAATATTATTAGGGAGCGAAGGTGTTATGTACCAATAAAGCCATCAAAAGTAATCTAAATTATATATATTTATTAAATTTTCACAATAGGTGATATTTTGAAACCTGCTTTATGCATACGAACCTCTAAAACACATACAATATTTGTAAAGTAAAAATCCACACCAATTTTTACAAAATATTGATTATCTCAGAACTACATTTTTGTAACTTAACACCTTCATCCACTGGGCTCTTCAATTGTTAAAAAAAAAAAAAATTATTTATAGATAAATATATTTTTTTTTCATTTTCCATGGGAGATGTAATAATATAAGTACTTTTATGTATTATCATACTGTATATAATTTTTGTAGTTGTTATAGTTCTTTGAACTTGGATATAATTAGGTTAAGGAATGTATTTTATCATTTAATATTATATTTTATAATGTGTTGATTCGACACTTATTTCGACGACATAACAATTGTGTAGGTTCGTTGAAATAAGTGATCGAAGAATAGATTATTCAATAAATAACTTTCGTATAATCGAGTTGATTTTTATTTGCTATTAATAATACATGGTGACGTAAAACATCCAAAGACTAGTACCATCACAGTAGCCATGAACATAAAACCCTTCGAGAAAACCTCGAACCGATACATGAACAGGATTGCTCGCTTGCCACAATTGTTCAGGCCTTAGAAAGAAAGTACACAACTGGCCTTTTACTTTTAAAAACAAACAGAAACATGAAATTATCTTAACAACGTCGTGGATGGGTGACTGCTGGGAGGTTCCACCATGGGCCGTGTCACAATGGGATTCATCCGACTAGCGTTTAACCATCGACGACGTGGAATGAATGGGAATGAATGAGGGTGTGAATGGGAAAGTAGTAGGACCTTCAAATGGTGGTACAATAAGCCGTATGCTGCAGTGCTGCCAGACTACAGACGGATTAGGGTGTAGCACGGAAGGTCTGAAGGGTGTAAAACTAAAAAAAAAATCCCTTTATAATCGATTATTCCATTACCTAAAAAAACTAAAACAATTTATTGAAAATGTTCGATTATTCAAAAATAATCGATTAAAAATAATCGATTAATTATAACGGATAAATCGATTTTCATGAAAACGATAAATCGATTATTTTTGTAATTCCTATCGGTCACATGCTTTTATCCGAGCACTTAGCTCTAAAATTTAGAGATTCGGATTTATTGATCCTGTTATCTTTGAAACCGCATTCGATTGTATAATAAATATTGCTAGAATTTAGATTTTTTTTTAGTAAACGAAAATTTTTTGTTGTTTAGGGGTTTATAATGTAACATTTTACTAATAATATGACTAATTTTCGTAACTTTAGTATTTTTTTGCTTATACTAGAACTAGATCACATTGCGCGTTTTACTTTGTTTTAAGACTTAAGATTCAAATGTCACACCGATTTAACCTCAAATAAAATAAACCTTGAAATTTTAAGTAGGTGAACTTGTATTTCATCTAATATTCTTGTAAAAATAACTAATAAGGGCTAAAAACCACCTTTAGTAAATATTCTTATAAAACTACTTTTCAAAAACAAAATTTCGTTAGTACCAATGCCTATTTACTTCTTATTTAGAATAAATGTTTAAAATTTTACTCTTTTGTAAATTAATGTATTATGAAATCTATTTTCTGAAATATTATGTATTTGATGCTTAATATTTATTGAAACCCCTTAATGTGAATCTGAAGTATTCAGTTCAAAGAATCATGGCACAGAAGAAAGAACAATACAGAAAAGAAAGTAATGGTCGGAACTTTGAAGTTGAAGGGATAAAAATATTTGACCTTGAGTTCCGCCACAGAGATACTCTGAGAAAACGTAACTATTCACAGTACACGCAAACGTAGCTATTCACTGAACCTACACTGCGAAAACTACATTTCTTTTTTACATAATTATGTGTCATATTTTATGAAAATTTGCATGAATGAATTTTAAACTATTCTTGATTTAAGTAAAATATTTTTCAATTTGTAGCACTTCCGACAGAGGTTTCAAGCTCCTAGACATAGAAGGAGCTTTTGACAACACGCCACACAAATCTGTAAAAAGAGCACTTGCATATAGAGGAGTAGATAACATCACATCCAGATGGATGGCTCAGCTGTTATCTTCGAGAACTGCAGAGACACAGATAGGGCAGGACACCATCTCCATCTGCACAACCAGAGGATGTCCACAAGGAGGAGTTCTATCCCCACTAATGTGGAGCCTAATCGTAGACGAACTTCTATGCAGATTGACTGACCTCGGCATACCCTGTCAAGGTTAAGCCGACGACATAGTCATATTTGCTAGTGGCAAGTTTAGTAATATCCTGTGTGATATAGTCCAAAGAGGACTAGAACATACCAAAAGATGGTGCCGTGAAGTGGGACTTAGTATAAACCCTACAAAAACAACACTAGTAGCCTTTTCAAGGAAAAGAAAACTTAATCTCAAAACCGTTAAATTAGACGGGATAGATATAGAATGGAAAAATGAAGTCAAATATCTAGGCCTTAACCCTGGACAACAAACTTCTCTGGAACACACATGAGAAGGAAGTAGTAAATAAGGCCACAAAAGCCCTAATGGTATGCAGAAACATGGCGGGTAAACGATGGGGATGTAACCCAAACATACTGCGATGGATGTATACTGCAATAGTGAGACCAATCATCACTTACGGGGCTATAGCCTGGAGTAACAGAACTAGTTTAGTTACTACGAGAGCTAATATCTCAAAAGTACAAAGACTAGCCTGTGTTTGCATTACTGGTGCAATGAGAACCTGTCCTACGGCCGCAATGGAGGTGATCTTAAACCTCACCCCTCTACATTTGATGATAGAGAATGTGGCAAAAAGGACACGATATAGAATGATCAGGAGCGGAGTAATCAGACGAAAGTCTACTTGCTTCAGGACTAAAGATACCTGGGGCATGCCCCAGGATGAAATGCAAAAGAAGTACAGTTTTGTGAAAAACTTCAAAACGACAGAGCTGGGCTGCAAGAAAGAATGGAGCCAAGAATCCATCGCGCTTGCAACCGAAAGACGTGCTATTCAGTGGTACACGGACGGTTCCAAAACCATAGAAGGAACTGGAATAGGAGTGTATGGGCCGAGAACCAAGCACTCCGAAAGCTTGGGAAAATACCCAAGCATCTTCCAGGCGGAAATTCACGCCATCGAGAAGTGTATCCAGTTTAACATCGAGAGAAACTATCATAGACAAGAGATTATCATCATGTCCGATAGTCAAGCAGCCATCAAAGCGCTGAGTTCTTACGTAATCAGCTCAAAAATGGTATGGAGATGCCTAGAACAATTAATGAGCTAGGCAAGAAAAATAGAGTTACTCTCACTTGGGTCCCGGGACATAACGGGGTACAGGGTAACGAGATTGCAGATAGTCTTGCAAGGAAAGGGTCTCAAACACCCTTTGTAGGACCTGAGCCGTTCTGCGGTATCAGCAGTAACATAATATTAGAAGAGATTAAAAAAGAATTGGGTAGTAGAAGAACCGATAATTGGAACAATCTCTTGGGGCTGAGACAGGCCAAGATACTTCTGGGTGAATATAATCAAAAAACATCGGAAGCCTGCATCTGCCTGAGCAAGAACAGGCTACGTATTGTAACAGGGATCCTTACCGGGCACTGCCGACTAAAAGGACACCTAAGTAAACTGAGAGTAGTAGAGGATAGTGAGTGCAGATTCTGTGAGGAGGAAGACGAAACCTCCATTCACATCCTAACTGAATGTGTAGCACTCCAGAATCCAAGGGCACTATATCTAGGAGGATATCAAATAGAAGAGGGAGACTTACCTAACTTGAAGCCACTTCAAATCCTACACTTCCTTGAGAAAATAGGATTGGAAGGGTCGCTATAGGCATTGAGACATTTCCTTAGTGCAGTGGCGACAGAAGGGGGTACAATAGATCTTTTAGGTCGCAGTGTATTAACACCCCATTATCAACATAACATAACATATTTAACATATCAAAAATTCAGACATTTTGACGGTCTCCCGTTTGCATAAGAAAAGTGCGTGGTCCTTTAGAGATTCAGATTTATTGATCCTGTTATCTTTGAAACCGCATTCGATTGTATAATAAATATTGCTAGAATTCAGATTTTAGTAAACGAAAATTTTTTTCAAGTTGTTTAGGGGTTTATAATG
>CAKMHV010000005.1:449688-467687 GCA_927349885.1 Psylliodes chrysocephalus
GAATTGAGGTTAGACATAAAGTTGTATGTTAAAAAGGTGGATGCTTTGCTGCGGCATGCCCTTAGCTTTGAATTAAGATCTCTTACCGCTCTTGTTAATTCTGCGATGTTAACTAATGAATTTAGTTCTTGCATATCATGATTCAGGGCGAGAACGTCATCCATACCTTCTTATATGTCTTCTTTGTTGTGGTAGTTGGGTTGTTGTTGTTGCTGCCTTGTCTGCTGCTTAGTGGCTTGTTGTGTGCTGATTCCTGGAAGAAGCGGAAATTCTTCGTTGTGTTCGTCTCTTTGTTTGGCATCTCTATTATTTCTATCCCATATATTTCTTTTTGGAGCGGGTGCAAGTATAAGTATATATTTCTTCCTCATAGTGTTGTTTGATTGTTTTCGGTCGTCAATTCTAGCAACTCTATCTAGGTAAGCTTTGCACTTAGTGAAATTGGCCGGATGGTCGCCTCCGCAGTTGAAACATTTGGCAGGTGTGTCTCTGGACTTGATACATGTCCTGGTATGGTGATTATGGTGATTTGCTGCACATTTGAGACAGTTTGGTGGCCTGCTGCAATTGGAAGTCGCGTGCCCCCATGCCTGGGAGTTGTGGCACTGTATGATCTGCTTTGTCGACCTGCGTAGCTCCCAGGTCACTCTGGTGTACAGTACCACTCTGACATTTCTGTTCAAGTAGTCTAATGTTATTAATGGATCTGTTACTACCAGGTATAGGGGTCTATTCTTGGTAGTCATTCTGTATGTTGATCTAACTTTGATCTCATATGAGTTCATTAGATCTTCTTCCAGATCATCTATTTTAGTACCCTCTCCTAGTCCACGAAGCACAAAGGCATGCGATTTATCGCTTTTACTAATGTATCTATGGTATGCCACCTCCTCACTTTTTATATTGGTCAGTAAGTTGTCATAGTCCGATTTCTCCTCGGTGAACACTATTGTCAACGCATTAGTGTATTTGATGTTAAATTGCCCTTTAATAATAATACCTTTTGACGTGCTCATTAGTCCCTTATGGTCTTCTGGAACTCCGTTCATCACTATTGGCGGCATGTTAGATCGTTTTTTGATTTGTGTCCCGTATTTTTCTCTGTAACTTTGGTTGTATCGGTAACATATTTTCTGCTGTTTCTTCTTTCTTTTCTCGGGTCCTGCTTACGTTTCTCAATTTCACTTTCATCTTTTTCTACTTCCGATGTGTCTGATAGGATCTGATAACGGTTTTTCAGTGGAATTGGTGGATTTTGTAACGTAGCCATAACTTTTTGTTTGAGTACTCTTTTGAGGTTGGCACTAATTTTGGGAGGTGTGTTAATTTTTACATCCATGTCCTCTCCTCTTTGTAGAACATTGATTTTGTTTATGTCGCCCTCATCTACTCTGGATCTCTTAGTTCTTTGAAATTGGAACGTACTATTAGACGATGTCTTTTCCTCCGGCTCTAGATAATATTCTACTCCTTTCATTTGCCTTCTTCCGTCTGGTAATGTGAGCTCCTTAGTACATGTAATATTGGTTTGTTTTAAGACTGGGGGACCATTTTCATCTCCCGAATACTCTGAACCGCTGTTATATTTCATAATGTTTTACCTTAAGGCTAATGGGACGTCATTTTGTTTGATTGTAATTTTTATTCCTTCTGACGAGGGTATAGACACGTATTCCGATACAAATTCGTCCGAGTGAGACTTTTTCTTATTACTATTGGAGTCCTGCGGTTCCTTATTTGTGGGTAAATCATGTGGGAGGGCTGGATCCTCGTCTGGTTTTTCCCCCTGGATATCTGTATCCTGATTATCCATTTCTAAATCTGTATTAGCTATACTATTTTCATCGTCGCTACTCTCCACCGAGCTGTAGAATTGGTTGTCATTTTTATCCTCGTTTTCGATCGTTAGGTCTATATTATTTTTGACTTCTTCTGCCTGTACAATGTTGTTCTGAATGGTATCTACTGTGTTTTCTAACAATTGACGGTCATTTGAAGGTTGTTCCGGGATTTTTTCGACCAGGGGTTCCCCTGCCCGGAACAACTGACCCCGGTGTTATGATATGTTAGTATAACAGTGTCTTTACTCACGTTTGTTGTGGGATCTATCCTATTTTTGGCTTTTATAAACGCATTAGCGCTATTAATCTTTGAAATTCTGGCAATCTCCTTATTCATTTCATTTCGAAAGTCTTCATTTATATTTACAATACATCTTAATATTCAAGTACATCATAATTTACAATAGATTTCTTCCTGACGGTAGTTTGGAAGATTTACTACTGTGTTGGCCATGTAATGACCATGACCGATGTCTGGGCCGTGAATATACCTGTCTATTAACAATTTTGAGTTTAGGATGTCCTCTCTTTATTATCTAAAAGCATTATAGGACAGTTGTGGTTAAATGACTAGAGTTGATAGTGGAAATGCGTTTAGGTTTTTGTCTGAATTTATTTCTGTCTGTCTTCCCTGAAAAACCGTTATAAAAAACAAGGTTGTCTTTGGCAATCTCCTCTTACTTTACTTTTAAAATCTCTTTATTCAAATAAAATATGTACATATCATTGGTATAGCATTCACATGTGCGTGCCGAATAATCCGCCCATGCTGGTTATTATTGGACGCGACTGACGTCCTAACCCGAACTACGTTTTCCAATTTTTAAATTGTGAGGTGAAGTGAAAGTACCATCTCGTTATCCGAAGATATAATATGGTAATTATTGGCGAGTTTGTGGTCGGAAATTGAAGTGAAAGTGTGAGTTTTTGTGTGAATTTAATTTTGTAGAGAGTTCCCTGGGAAAAACTGCGAAAAACCAGGGTTGTCCTTGTGTGTATGTGTGTCATTGTGATAGTCTGTGTGGGGGTTGTTGCTATTTTACGAGCCTACACGGTGAAATCACTCGTCAGAGCGGTGCTCAGGAGGGCCCCGATCTCCGCACTGGCGAGTGACGTCATCGTGCAGTCTTCCGTCGGACTAGTTTTGTAGAGAACTAGTCCTTTGTAAAATAGCTGTTAGTAACTCATCGCAGGACGGAGGGTGCTGCTGAGTTTGTCTTCGTTAATGGTTTTGTGTGTAGATGTCAAGGTTTTCATGTAACCATCCATGCCTTCTGTCGCCGGCATTTGTAACATTGAAAAATAGTATGTCTTCCTTGATTTGATAGGTAGACTATTGTTGTAGAATCTGTTAGCCGTTTTTGTAATGAATTCTGCAATCGTAGGCATGGATGCTTCGTTGTGCATGTCAGTTATTCTAGCGTAGCGGTCATACCCCAACGCCAGCCGAAGATTGTTTTGTGTTATCTGAAGTCGATGCAAATTTGTGTGTGAGGCCGAACAAAAGACTGGAGATCCGTATGTCAGTATTGGTCGTATGATTTGTCTGTATAGTGCAATATTCCTTTGCCCCGTTAGGCTACAATTTGCAGTATTATTTGTTACCTTTTTGATAAATAACTAGTAATCCAACCGAGTTTAAGGATCTAAGGCCCATTAGTATTCTCCCAACTCTCTCAAAGGTACTTGAAAGAATAATAGAAGAACAAATTCGTATCTACTTATCAACTCATAATATTTTACCAGAATATCAGTCAGGATTCAGACCATCTCATAACTGTGAAACTGCACTTCTTAACGTAACCGATGATATTTTAAAGGCTAGGGATGATGGTAACATTTCGGTTTAAATCTTAATAGACTTTAGTAAAGCATTCGATACCCTTAATCATTCCCTGCTGTGTGCCGTACTTCATTGTATAGGATTTTCGCCTGATGCCGTAGGTCTGATAAAATGTTACTTAAGTGATCGAAGCCAACGTGTTAAAATTAATGAAATTATTTCTGATTCTATGAGGGTACGATCTGGAATTCCTCAGGGATCTATATTAGGACCTATACTATTTACTCTCTATACAAAAAATATCGGAACAGTCTTAAAATCTTGCAAGGCTCACCTATATGCCGACGATACACAAATTTATAGCTCTTTTCATCCAAACAATATTTTACATGTCACTGACCTTATCAACCAAGATCTCAAAAACTTAGCTATGTGGGCAAAAACACATGCTCTTAGCATTAATTCGAAAAAAACGAATGTTCTTGTCTTTGGCCCTAATAAATTTTGTCCTGACTCAATTAAATTAAATTTTGAGGGTGATATAATAAAACCCGTAAACAGCGCCAAAAACCTTGGTATAGTCATGGACAATCAGCTCAAATTTAGCAGTCATATCAATATATGTATTCGTAATGCCTTCATTAACTTAAAAACAATCTACATTAATCATCATTACCTGTCATTTAATGTTAAAAAAATTCTATGTGACTCGTTGGTTCTATCAAAATTCAACTATGGAGATGTCCTTTATGGTCCCTGTATTGGGTCAGATGACAAAAGGAGAATTCAGGTCATGCAGAACTCATGTATTCGTCTAATTTGTGGAATCAGAAGACGACAACCTATATCCCATAAATTAAAAACTTTGAATTGGCTAAATATGGAAAAACGAAGGTTACTTCACGCTGCTTGTCTATTCCATAAAGTCATTAAAAACCGCTTACCTGTTTATTTATATAATAAAGTTAAATACGGTTCTGATACGCATTTCCTAAATACTCGATATAGGCACAGAATAACAGCTCCCCCTCACCGCACAGAAAAATATAAACGCTCCTTTACATACCAAATATCAAAAATATATAACGCTTTACCTAATGAATTAAAATTAAAATCTACACCTGCATTCAAAAAATCACTTAAACATACATTTTTAAACGAGTAGTAACTCATCTTTAATCATGGAAAATTCCTCTTTAAAAAGTCACTAATCGTCTATCGCGTTATTTGGTTAGTTGGTAATAGTTGGTAATATTTGGTAATATTCTAAAAAAGAAATATTCCTTCATATTATTTTCTAATGTTTCTGATATTGCTAATTGAAATTGTTTTATTTGTTTTTTTTTTTTTTAGTAATTAGAAATTAAGTTAATTTTAGTCATTGTTACTACTGCTTAAGATGAAAAACAGAGGCGATGATTTCATTTAAATTATCGTCACCTGATCTTCGGCATTTTTCCTTTCTTGCTTTGTTTTTCATAATGTTTGTAAATAGTTATGTAACTTGAAAGGAAAATAAAGACCTTTATTATTATTATATACTTTCTGTGCTTACCACTTTATCAGCCCAAATGCACCACCGATTTAATTGAAAGGTAATAATGAAATGAAATTTACAAATCTGACTTGAGATCGCTTGGCTAGTGGCACTCCCACTTCAAGAAATTTCCCTTTCTTATACCGGATGGCACACATTTAAAATAACATTTTATAATTCGACTTTTAAAATGTTACAATAGTAATAATTTGTTTTGTCTGGTAACTCCACTACGTCTATGTAGCATGGGGTAAAGTGTGCGTATCATAGCCGTAGCTTTGTTCACTCTGTCGTCAATATGTCTTTTAAACGTTAGCCCCCTATCTAGTATAATACCGAGATATTTGAAGTGGGAATAATGTTGTTTTGGACTTTGAGAGGGGAGAAAATCTTGTTTGAATTCATTTTAGTTAGCAATACAGATTCGGTTTTGTTCGGGTTAATTGTGATTTTGTTATGATCTAGGTAGGGGACTAACGTTCTGTTTGTGTGGATCTCCAGTCTACGCATGGCGATCTCTGCCGATGCCGATGATTTGAATACACAAGTGTCATCGGCGTACAATGCCGTCTGTATGCCATTTTGACCCATTGGTATGTCATGGGTCATTATGGAATACAGGTGAGGCGAGAGTACCGAACCTTGGGGTACCCCCGCTTTCGCTGTGAATGGTCCTGTACGTGAGTCATTGATTTTGATGTGAAAGTTTCTGTTGTGTAAGTAGCTTTGAATTGTTTTTACAATGAATACGGGGTAGTCATTCATAAACATTTTGTGGATTAAACCGTCAGTCCAAACCGAGTCAAAGGCCTTGGCTGCATCTAAAGCCACCAGAACTGTCTGTTGTTTGTTGTTGTACGCTTTTTTGACATGATGCGCAATTCTGATGACTTGAGCTACTGTGCCGTGGCCTGCCCTAAACCCGAATTGTTCTGACGGTATAATAGGATGGTCAATTTCGTAAGTGTGTATGCGTTTAAGTATTATGCGGTCTGTAAGTTTGGCTAAGCTGTTCAGCAGAGAGATGGGACGATAGCTTTGCGCGTCTTTATATGGTTTACCTCGTTTTAGGATTGGAATGATATTAGCATTTTTGAATTCTTGAGGATAATACTGGAACTTTAGGATAGCGTTTATGATGTGATGCGTGTATACGTAGGCTTTATTAGAGAAGTTCTTGATTAAGTGATTATTAATGCCGTCTGGCCCTGGGGCTTTTTTATTTTGTAGTTTCCTGACCACATCACTGATTTCTTGGGGTGTGGTTAGGCAGCTATGGGGTACAGTATCCCGCTCCATATTTTGAATGTCTACCACCAAGTTTTCGATTGTTTGTTGGTCGGGGTGGGGATATTATTTTGAAAAATATCCTGAAATAGTTCACCGAAGGCCTCGCCTTTTTGTTCGTCGGTGGAGCACACTTTGTCCTTGTATTTCAATGTGGGAAGCTGCGAGTGAGGTTTTGTGAATCTCCTCGCAGTTCTCCACATTGAGTTGTGATGGGGGTTTACCGCTTCTCAAATCTCCTTAAAGTTGGCGAGTGACGTCGCCGTGCAATCTTCCGTAGGACTAGCATGGTTAAGTACTTGTCCTAGTAAAACAGTTATTTAGTGGGTTTGTCGCAGTGAGAAGGGTGTTGCTGCGTCTGTCATTCTTAATTGTCTCGTCTGTGGAGGTCCAACTTCTCATGTAAGCATCCATGCCTCCTGTCTCCGGCATTTCCGCTATGCTGAGATAGTATGTCTTCCTTGACGTTATTCGGGAGACTATGTGTGTAGAATTTCTCAGCGACTGCAGCAATGTAATCTTTGACAATGGGCATGGATGTTTCATGGTGCATGTCTGTTATTCTGGCGTAGCGGTCGTACCTCAAAGCCAACCGAAGACACCTGTTTTGTATTCTTTGGAGTTTTTGGATGTGATTATCCGCTATTGAGCAGTAGACATACCTTAGTATAGGTCTGATAATTTGCTTATACAACAGAATTGTATTTCCACGACTTAGATAAAAGAGACCAGAGATGTTACATATACCGGTATTTGTGCTGCGCGAATGTTGCCAATTTCTAAAGAAAGGTTAACGGAATGGGGGAACTGGGAGGAGATTCGAAGTCTGTGACAGGGGCGGACTTTGTTTATTAAAAACACGATGAACTATTAGATATACTTAAAAGATGTTTAAATGGAATGTTTTATTATGAAATAAAATTAATGTGATTTTATTAATATTAAACAGAAGCAACGATATTTTATTCTAGTCTCTTGCGGCAATGACGGGAAGTGACTAAATGCTAACGAAATATTCTATAATAGAAAACAAAAGTTCTTTTATAGAATATTTCGTTATCGTTTAATTTTTCCACAAGATACTACAATAAAATGTCAAAATATAATATCGTTTATGAGCAAAAATGGTACTCATTGTCTACCAGTATTATATTTGCAGCATGTGCAGCAGGAGAATATTGTAAATAGGAAGAGTAAGAAATGAGGATTCCTTGTGAGCTGAACATGTTTTTTTCTAAGGCTAATACATATTAAAAATTGAGTTGCGACAACACTATAGACTGTAGATAAGGGTATATTATATACGTTTAGACGTTATCTTTCCTACAGACTTATGTGAAAAAGTGATGCAAAAGTAAAGATATATTTTTGGGTGTCGTAATAAGAGAGAAAAGGGTCCAGAAATCAAACTCAAAATGTATTATTATGTTGTTTATTGTATTATTTATATAAAAAAATAAGTAAAACAATAAATAAATAGTAAATACAAAAAAATGAAGCAAGTTATAAAACCAAAGAGAGAAAGAGAGAAGGAGAGATAGAAAGAGAGAGAGAGAGAGATAAAGAGATAGATAAAGAGAGAGATAAAGAGAGAGATAAAGAGAGAGATAGAAAGAGAGAGAGAAAGAGAGATAAAGAGAGATAGGGAGATAGATAGAGAGAGATAGATAGAGAGAGAGATGCAGAGATAGTGAGAGATGCAGAGAGAGTAAAAAGTATGTTCTGTTACTTTTTAAGATTATTCAGAAATACACGATATTTACCAAATGACAACATAATTTACTATTACTTACCTTCTGTTTCTTTCGTTCAGGAAATTGAGGTGGTGTTTTTTCGTGATAATATTCCAAGCTAGTTTGAGAGTTTGAAGAAAACAATATGTTCTTTCACTCTTTACGATTATTTAGAAATAAACGAGATTTGCCAAATAACATAATTCAATATAGGTTACTTTATATTTCTTTCGTTCAGCAGATCGAGGGGGGGTTTTTTGGTGATAATATCCCAAGCTAGGTTTTGATTTTGGAGGCAGTTCTATAAGCTTTCAAATTAATAAATATTAAATTGAAATATTTTGAATAAGCACCTAATTAAAAATAATTCCATGATTAATACATATTTATTAAAAATTACCTGATTGGGTATAGCAATTTTTTTCAAATGTAGAGCAAAGGAAGATTTTTTATAATCAAATGAATCATCACTAAAATTGTAGTGGCATACACGGGAAGTGCTAAAAACATCTTCTTTATTAACATTTATTGCAAGTATCCATTTATCTCTTAAACTTTTTTCTTTTGGAATACTAAAAAATATAGAGTATGTGTCACATACAATTTTAGGAATGCATACTCTGAAACCAAAAATATTTCAAAATTTAAATCTAATAAAAGGCGTCAGTCGCTTTCTTTTATCCGAGTATTTATCTTCAAAATTTAGTGATTCTTATTTTTTGATCTCGATTTTTAAATTTTATAATGTAACACTTTATTAACAATATTTTCGACCTACCCCTCGTAACTATAATATTATTATTTTTAGCTTATATGTCATATTAAAAGTTTTACTTGGTTTTAAGACTAATAGGCACAAAATTAATTTCAGTTTTGACTGAAAATAGGATGAACTTTTAAATTTTTTGTATATTATCCTGTATTTTATTTAATATTCTTATAAAACTACTTTTTTAAAACCCAAATTTCTTTAGCAACTATGCTTGTTTACTTCTTATGTATGTACCAAAAAGGGCTAAAAACTATCTTTATTAAATATTCTTATAAATCTATATTTTTAAAACAAGATTTCGGTAGTAAATATGCTACTTTACTTCTTATTTTACGCACCAAAAAAGACTTACTACCTACCTTCGGTAAAACTCAATTAAATGTTCAAAATTTTGTCCTTTGGTTTATTTATAACTATAAGTAAGTACCTACTATAAAATATGTTTTCTAAAATATTCGATACGAAATATTTGGAGAAATACCTTAATGCGGATCTGACTAATTCAACAAAGGAGCATGGCGGTTATGTCAAAATATTAATAATAAATATTTACCGATGAAAACGAACATATTTCTTATCTTTTATAACATTGGCACTTTTATTATAGGTATATACAATTTTTCACGATACATCGTGGCATTTTGAACCTAAAACTGAATAGGTAGAACACTTTAAATTGTTAATAACACCAACATACAATTCAAAAAACAGCTGTCAATGTCAATGGTAATTAAACTCAGGGAGGTGAGCGTAGAATAGAAATGACTATTTCGGAGCAATTTGGGTGGCGTCGTAGAAATAATGAATTTCAATTGGTGGGTTACGTGAGGGAGAAACGGACAACATGCGCAGTGTGCAATGTTACATCTCCGGTCTCTTTTATCTAAGTTCCACGAGTAACTCCACTACGTCTATGCAGCATAGGGTAAAGTATGCGAATCATAGCTGTAGCTTTGTTAACTCGTGGTTTTTGAACGTTAGTCCCTTATTAAGTACGATGCCTAGGTATTTTAAATGATTAGCCGTAGGAATTTTGTTTTGCTGTACTTTTAAATCAGTAATTGGTCTCATTTTTGTTAGTAAAACTGCTTTGGTTTTCTGCGGATTTTTGTCCAGATAAGGGACTAGCGTTCTGTTCGTGTGGATCTCCAGTCTTCTCATGGCGATTTCAGCTGATGCAGATGATTTGAAAATACAGGTGTGATCGGCGTATAACGCCGTCTGTATACCATTAAGCCCCATGGGAATATCATGGGTCATGATAGTATACAGGTGGGGCGAGAGTAACAAACCCTGAGGTACTCCCGCTCTAGCAATAGATGGTCTTGTTATGGTGTAATTTTTTTTATGTGAAATGTTGTTTTGTAGGTAGCTTAGAATTGTTTTCACAATGTACACGGGGTAATCCTGCACAAACATTTTATAAATTAGACCGTCAGTTCAAACCGTGTCGAAGGCTTTTGCAGCATCTAGAGCCACCAGCATAGTTTGTTGTTTGTTATTAAACGCTTTTTTGGCGTTATTAGCTATTCTTACTACTTGTGCTACTGTACTGTGGCCAGCCCTAAACCCGTATTGCTCTGACGGTATAATCGGGTTTTCTTAGCTATGCCGTTAAGTAAAGAGATAGGGCGATCGCTTTCAACAGCCCTAGCGTTTTTACCTTGCTTTAAAATTGGTATAACATTAGCAATTTTTAATTTTGATGGGTAATACTGTAATTTGAGCACCGCATTTGTGATATAAAGCATCTGCACGTATGCTTTTGGGGAAAAATTTTTAATTAGATTATTACTTATGCAATTTAGTCTCGGAGCCCTCCTATTGTGAAATCTCTTTACCACATCCCTGATTTCTTGGGGTGAAGTTAGGTTATTTACAGGTACTGCATCCCTGTTCATGTTTTTAATGTCATTGACTATGTTTTCGATTATTATTTGCAATGTTATTTTCAAATATTTTTTGGAAGAGTTCGCCGAACGCTTCGCCCTTTTGTCTGACCGTCGAGTACACTTTGTCATCGTAATTCAATGTGGGAAGTTGCAAAAAGCCTTTCGCAATTTTCCACATTGAATTGTCCTGTGGGTTAATTGATTCCGGGGTTTTTCTCCACTTTTGATTTCTATGTTCTAGGATGAGTTTATTTATGTTTCCCGATGTCGTGGAGTCGAACCCTGTCATAGTCCTGTCTATGTTGCTGCCAACGTCTTCGTATGTAGTTTTTGTTAGTAATCAGGTCTATGATGTTTTGTGGGAAATTGTCTTGGTATTGTCCGTGTGTTTTTGTTTAGGCATCTATAGCCCTGATAATTACCCCAGCAAACATTTTGGTGTAATTTGACGTCGATACTACCTAAATTATATATAATAAATTTGGTCGCAAAATTAGATTTAACCATAATTAAGTAAAATTTACGTTGGCTCGACGTGGATTCGACATAAGTAGAGAATAAGACGACGTCGAAATTTGGTTTTATTTACCAAAATAGGTAGAATTACATCTAAATCCACATTGTAGTAGCCCAGTACGTTTGGTTAGTAATACCTCTCTAGGGAAATTTGACGTCAGTATAACGTTAATTCGACGTTGATTTAAATAAGTTTAGGTAGAAACTACCAAAATATTTGCAGATGACGTATGCCTCCAAGTGTACGAAAAGAAATTTTATACTTATTTGGTATTTTTATCTATATATAAGTAGACATATTGTAAGAAGTAACCAAAACAACTAAAACATATACCTAATTGACATGAAAGATTGAAAATAAATAAATGTCGGTGACAAAAATATATATAATTGCGGTGAATATACAGTTCACGCTTGTTGAAATTAATGCGAAGAAAATTTTATCGTGCATGTTAACAGTTCTACTTAGAAAAATAACAATGCCCTTCCAAAATACTCTCTAATTAAAAAAATATAAGAAAAAAATATGATCGCGTAAAAAAATAATAATAATATGAGCTAAAACTATGTTACGTTTGTTGTGTATCACTTTAGAAAATCAATAATGTTTCGTTTTTCTGTATTTTCATTCGTATGTTTTAGTTAGATTAGATTAGGAGTTGGACGTTATTTGTCCTTGTCCACCGCGACCTTTTCAGATCTATTGTGGGACTCCGTTTGTTTTAGAGTATGTCGTCTAGCCTGGTCTTTTTTATTAGACTTAGTAGCTTTGACAGTGGCTCCCGCATGTAGTTGCATGCAATTGGCTTTTCTTCGCCCAATGTTAGAAACCTCATTCCAGCCAAGCCTTCACATTGGCACAGGACGTGGAATGATGTTTCCTCTTCTTCTTCACAGAACCTGCACAAAGTTGCTTCTTCTGCTGGATTTATGACACTCATGTGCCTTTTGAGGCAACAGTGTCCAGTAAGAAGGCCTACTGTTATCCTAACGATTTGACGTTTTTGATCCAGTAGGTCTTTCGTAAACTTGGCTGATGGTTCCTTGATGAACTGTTTGGCCTGTCTCAGTCTTGGATAGTTGTTCCACCATTCCTGAGACTCTTTTTGCATCCATTGTTTAATGGATGCCTTGCACAATGCCTTAGCGACTCCACAAAAGGGTTCAGGGTCTGTCATGGCCTTATCTGAGCCTTCTCGGGCTAATTCGTCGGCCTTTTCGTTGCTCTGATATCCCTCATGGCCTGGAACCCAGGCTAAGGTCACCTTATTTTGACTACTTAGCTCTGTCAGGTCTTCTAGACAGTCTTTCACCAGTCGTGATTTGATTTCTGGTGAGAGAATTGCCTTTAGAGCTGCTTGGCTATCAGAGTATATGGCAATAGTTTTGCCTGATACTTGCTGATTTAATATTTCTCTTGCACAGTGTTGTATGGTTATTAGCTCAGCCTGGAACACTGTTGCATATTTTCCTAAGCTTAGTGAAATCGTTGATTTCGACTTAGGTCCATAGATTCCAGCACCGGCTCCTTCCTTGGTTTTTGAACCGTCTGTGTACCAGACGAGTTCAGCCTGATGTTTTAGTTATGGTCATTTTAAAAATTTTAAATTTGGAATCGTACTTCAATTAAGTTAAGAAAATATGGCGTATTGTGCGAATTCGACCTAAAAGTTATTATGACTAAGAAAATCTACATATTTTACAAATACCTTTTTACTAAGTTGAATTTACTTCAATTTCACGATATATTAGTTAACTTTACCTATTTAAACAAATAATTACTTATAGGTTTTATAAAAAATATAACATATTTAGGTCACGTTGTTCTGCACTTGAGATTTTAGACGTTTCACTTTACGATAAAAATCGGAAGTATAACGATATGATTTATTATTTTTCGAACTCATTTTATTAATTATTTTTCGCATTCATTTAAAGCTCTATCTACACCACACGTAAATTAAGATTACGACTGTAATGGTTTCTTTAAAATGGCCAAAATTCTTAAGAATAATGACGAAGACAGTAACTGAACAATATAATGGTTAAAATAACCTAAATAATATAAATTTTACAAATAGGTCATGTATGACTTTTTTTTAAATTAGTGGTTTTTAGTCGAATTTACTTTGTGGTAAATTTTTCAGGTAATTGCTACAACAAAGTTAAAAAATATTTCTTCAAGATGACTTATAGGTCAACTAAATAAGTATTCGACTATTTGGTTGAAATTAGGTAGATAAACAGGTAGAATTTTAAAGGAGAGTAAATAAAAGCGGCCAAATAGGTTACTATGGAGGCATAAAATTACGTAGAATTTTTAACCAAATCTACCTAGTTGGATATTCTACTATAAAGACGATTTTTAGTTGCCAAACAGGTAGATATTACCTAAATATGGCACCTAATTTTACTACATAGGAAATTTAACTGTGAAGTAATTGTTGGTTATTTTTTCTAGTAGTTTTTCCCTTGCTGATATGGTTAAAATTACTTTTAAGCAGATTTGTGTAAAAGGTAGATTTCTTGGTATAATTTACGTAAATTTAAATATAAATTAAAACCGTTTGGTAAATTTACATTAGAGGTATATTTTTCTAGTCAATTTTACGTAATAATTACCTCAATAAGTCTTAAACAAAGTCGAGTTATAACTAATGTTATAGAAAATGTTTGCTGGGACTGTCGTTAGTTTTTGTATTTCCTCGTCTAGAGTATGTGCGTCCGTGATGTTATTGTTTATTTCAATGTTTTTGTCAAGGGTTTGTCTGTCAAGTTTCCAATTCGTGTTTTTGTAGTCAAGATACTTACCCTGTGATCTACTTATTTTGTGGTTAGTTTTAAATTCAAGATACACAGGGTCGTGGTCCGAAGTCAACGTTTAAATTGTTGTAATGTTCTGTACGTTGGGCAGGTTTTTGGCCACTGCTATGTCAAGTGTACTCGGTTCCATGCCGCTGTATGGGTAGTGTGTAGGTTCGTCCGTGTAGTGTATTATGTAGTCATGCGTATCGACGAATCCGTCCAAGATTCTCCTGCTGGAGTGGGGTCGTATGCAATTTGAGTCCGTTACCTGTTGCCACTATGGCGTGCAATTCTAGTGCTGTAAAATTGTCACATGGATGGTTATAAGCACTAACTATTAAGATGTTCTGAGTTTTGATTATAATGTGTTCAAATGACGCGTCAAGGTTAGGCTGTAATTCAAAATTTAATGAGTTTTTAATAATTATAGTAGCCTTTGTGAGTCAGTTTGTCCTGTCGAATGGAGTGGTAGTCTTTTATTTTTAGTTTGTGGGCGGGTTTAAGGTTTGTCTATGAAATTAGTATAATATCAAACCTATGTTTGTGAATGAAACTGCTTACCATAGGTTTCTTGTTAAGCATCCTGTTTACATTGAAAAAAGAGATTCTAAGCGAGTCTTTACAAAAACATACCACATATTCCTTGGACCAAAATAAGTCGATTTAAGTAAAATTACCTTAGTACAAAGTTGCTTCGTTTGGGCTCCAGAGGGCCTTGAAGTTACAATTTTTAAATCGTTTTTCCCATATAAATTTAAAACGGCATATGCGATTTTGCTGAAATTTGGTATATTGGTAGAGTTTTATGTGGCAAAAAGAATGGTATTAAAATTTTGTCTGATAATAATACATAGGCGTAGAACTTGATTTTTTAAATAATTGCACCTTTAAAAATTCTACGCCAATGGAAGAAAAGGAGTTTGAGTATGAAATTTAGATTGCGCAACTCATTTACTTTAAAAAAGGTACTCTTGATAAGATTACTCTCATGGTTTTCGCTAAATTTCTGTTTTAATAATTTAGAGTGTATAGGTATTACAAAAATATTTATTTACAACATAATCAAAATAGAGATTTTACGAAAATTGTTCAAAATGTTCACCATTTTCACGCATACAAAGATTTATACGTCGAAGAAAATTAAAATGTATCCTTTCCATAACTTCTTCATCACCTCTAAGATTGTTTATTGCATCTTGAATACGTTGCCAGAGTTGTTCCTCATTTTCTACAAGTTCCCTGTAAACTGTGGATTTCAGATGTCCCCATAAAAAGTAATTAATCGGTGTTAGGTCTGGGGAACGTGGTGGCCAGTTTACAGGTGCATCATTACCTCTGCCTATCCATTTGTGTGGATATTGTTCATTCAAGTGGTTTCTAACGTTTAAAGAAAAATGTGGTGGAGCTCCATCTTGCATAAACCACATATCTCTCCGAAGTTGGAGAGGTAAATCTTCTAACAATTCTGGCAACGTATTTTGTAGAAAATCCAAATAATTTTCTCCAGTTAATCTTCGTGGAAGTATGACAGGACCAACAATAAAATTACCAATTATTCCAGCTCACACATTAATTTTGAATTCGTGCTGAAAATGGTTTACCTTTCTTGCATGCGGATTTTCAACGGCATAAACATGTTCATTATGGGTATTAGTTATACCTCTTCTTGTAAAACCCGCTTCATCGGTAAAGAGAACCTTCTTGACAAAGTTTGGATCTCTTTCTCTTTGCATATTAACAAATCGGCAAAAACCCAAACGAATTTGAGGATCATGGACTAATAATTCTTGTACTGGCTTCTTATGGTATGGATATAGCAATTGTTCTCTAAGCACTTTATGAACGACATCTTTACTTACTCCTAGTTCCCTTCCAATTCGTCTGGTGCTTAATTCTGGATCTTCTTCAACACGTTCTAAAAGGTCTTCTTCAACTTCAGGAATCCTTACAAAACGTTCTCTTACATTATCAACAGTGTTGGGAGCAAAGGAACCGGTCTCCCGAAGACGTCTCTCAACAGCAGCAAAAGTTGGGTGGCTAGGTACACGATGATTTGGAAACCTTTCAGAGTACACCCTGACACTCCCTCGAGCATTTCCTTCACAAAATCCTAATGTCACTAACATATCGGTATATTCTGCATTGGTATATTGTACAGCCATATTAATAAACCACGCATTTGTTTTTTTAATTATTGAGTCAGATAAAACTTAAGGTTTAACCATTCCCTTGCACTGTCTCATTTGAACAAAATTAATATGAACGATAACCCAAATTGTTCCTGTGGGGAGTTTGGCGATACACAACATATAATTCTAGGCTGTATAAATTTTACAAACGAAATAAATGTATTTTTAGATAAATTGTTAAAAATTCCAGGCATCCATCAACCTATTAATTTAAGCTATTTAATTTCAATCAATGATAATTCCGATTTATACCAACTGTTGTACGCGCATTTGTTAAATATTAATGTTAAATTGTAAATGTAAAATTATATTATAAATCCTTTGTATTTTACCTTTGTTCAAACCCGTGGTCTTCCATGTTATTGTACAAATCGTCTAGAAAGACCGTTAGGCGTAAAATGTGTCCCTGTTTATGTTTCCTCTGGGGAGAAAAAAAAAATCAAACAAAAAAAAGGGAATTTAAAAAATATGATTTAAAATGAAATTGGGGAAACAAAAATATATTTTACTTATATTACAAATTTTAGTTAGTAGAAATTACACAAAAATAAAACATTGTAAAATCAAAATAAGGACTAAAAACGATAAAGATAGGCGAATGGATGTAAAATCTGCAGTCATAGAACCGTAAACAAGCAAGCAAGCGTCAGATAAAACACTTTCAATCGTTAACAAGAGATTAGGTGTTAAAACTTGATAATATTTTTATTTAGATGAAACTATGGAAACCAACAATAAATGTTTTTGTATACGTATTGCAGGCAAATAATTAATATTCCTCAAAAAATCGTACATGGCAAGAATCGAGTATTTTTGTTAAAAGTCTCGATTAGAGGTGTTGAAGAAGATATGAAAAAAGTACATTTTTATGTTTTTCATCGTATACAATTTTGTCCGATAATAATACATAGGCGTAGAACTTGATTTTTTAAAGTAAATGAGTTGCGCAATCTAAATTTCATACTCAAACTCCTTTTCTTCCATTGGCGTAGAAATTTTAAAAGTGCAATTATTTAAAAAATCAAGTTCTACGCCTATGTATTATTATCGGAAAAAATTTTAATACCATTTTTTTGCCACATAAAACTCTACCAATATACCAAATTACAGCAAAATCGCATATGCCGTTTTAAATTTATATGGGAAAAACTATTTAAAAATGGTAACTTCAAGGCCCTCTGGAGCCCAAACGAAGCAACTTTGTACTAAGGTAATTTTACTTAAATCGACTTATTTTGGTCTAAGGAATATGTGGTATGTTTTTGTAAAGACCTTTTACAGACACCCTGTATATTGTATATTATTATATCTGCAAAATGAACGATATGTTGTGTGTATCAAAAAGCCTAAATCGGAATAATAATAATTTGATTCCTAGCAACGAGGCTTTATAGAACTGCCATGCAATAGAAGTTTATCAAGGAATAACGGGTGTTTGACGCCACTTCGCCACATTTTTAATTTTTAGCCATCTTTTCTTAAAATAATATGAACGTAGAAAAAATATTGTGTACAATTCGAGCTCGTCGATTTTCACTCGCCCTCCTACTGTATAATATTTCTATTATATTATTAGATTGCGGCCATGTTATGGAATCTACCGGTATGACGAATTGGTTAAATCAGAAGCGAGCAAATATCGAT
>CAKMHV010000005.1:468187-498872 GCA_927349885.1 Psylliodes chrysocephalus
CTTCAACAGGCTAGATTGCCTGGAAATGCAACCATCAGTTCAAGTGAAAACCCAGCAGAAAAGTTGAGAGAAATCATAGATGATACTCTCGAGTATAATAGAATATCTTGCTAAAAAACACCAGTTTTTATAAAATCTACATATCGATGGCTAAATCAAATACTGCCACAACTAAAATACTATTATTTCGAGAAATTTCATTTTGAAATTTTGTAAGTCTCTATTATCATTATTTTGTTTTTGACATACTCTTTATATTTTATTTAAAAGCTTCGATATTTTGCTGTTAAATAAAATGATTACGATTATAAAAGTGAGTTGTTGCATAGTTGTAAAAAATTTGGGTGTTTTTGAAGAAAATAACTCAAATTGAGGGCAGTTTTAGACACAGTTTGTGGCTACATTTTAAATGATTTATCTTTAAGGATATTTTTGTTTTTGGTGGTATTTAAAGTAAAACCGTAATGATATTTTGCATCCATTGAACCAAAAATGTAATTGCTTTGTTTTTTGACTTGTGGCGGTTTTTGATTGAGCCTCGGATTGAGCCATCGATGTATCTACTTTGGAAATCAAGCATAAAATTTGTAAAATTCAAACAAATTTCAATACACTAACATTGGTTGTTTTATTTAAAACAACAAAGTAAGGCATATTTTTTAATTTCTATATAATTTCCTTTAATTAATAATAGGTAAACAAGTTATCAATTTCTTTTTTATTCAATGTATTGAGAAGTAAAATCTTTTTATGTAAAAATATAATTTATGCTCTTCTAATAAATTGTCATATTTAGGTTACATTATAGCACTTTATAAATATCTAAGCAAAAAAGTTAAAAGGCTTGATTTAAAAAAGATATATCTCTGCGTCTTAGGTAAGAAATCAGCGAACTTAGCTATCCTCTAGTAATCTAATATAATAATATGTACCTAGTCATTGTTGTATTCGTTTATTATTTTTCACCAATCTAGCTTTATCATCGTTCACCATTTAAGGTTTTAGTGAACTTTTGCAATATTGGTACCTTATTATACTATTTAGCTAATTTTGTCCAATCGTTCAGTGCTTTCTAGGTAGCTTCTTCTATCCCACATGTGTACTTGTGTTTGTGATATAAGGTGTGTTCTTTTATTCAATAATTGTTCCATCAGTGATTGATATAATTTATCTATTCTGCAATCGTTTTATATTTGAACTCTTATATTTTAGGTTAACTTAAATGATTGATTATCCTCACCATTCGTCTATCACATATCCATCGGCTTTTAAAGCCGATGGATGCCTTGGCTCATTGGTGAACTCACCGCTGGAAAAAAGAATGATTAACACATACAATCGTCTTTCCATCACTTAATTTACGAACGGTTTGCTGCAAGCGCTGGATACAGCACTGAATAAAAGAACACGCCTACACCTACCTCTACTTTTGTGCTATTGGTACTTGATTTCAAGAACATTTTAATAATAAATTTATATAAATATTTTGTTTTATTTGAAATTTTCATGTCTCGATTGAGATTTTACTATAGCCTCAATTTCAGCCTCTCTGTATTACATTACACAATGGCCGTGTTCATCGTCGTCAAACATGTTGTAACGCTGAGTAAGCGGTGACGATGAACTGTCAACCGCTGCAGCGCTTTTGAAGAAGCATAAAAGCGAAAATAAACTCGCTTGTTTGCTTTAAAAGCATAAAATTGACCTTGAACCCCTGTCAAATCCGTCTTTTGGCATTTTGTTAGGTTATGTGTTTGTTTATTTATTTATATTTTTAAGGTTTTATACCCTAATAGAGTTGATTAGTTAAGTTGTATTTTAATATAATATTGTATTTATGGAGATACCTATTTGAAGAAAATAAAATTAATTCCAGACGTAGATACATACACGTATGCTTAAATTATTTCATTTGGACGTTAATGGGATTCCACCAGTAAGGAATATGGATAATATAACATACCTACATATTATATAGTTTTAGCACAGTTATTCAAAACAGACGAGTTTTGTTATTAAAACTGCACCGATGTTTTTGTTTTCATGTAATGTATATAGGGCCAAAAGGGCATTAAAAAATAAATAATAATAATAAAAGTATGACATTTTATTTACAAAATAAATTAAATATAAGCAATTATATTAAAAAGGGCCCACCTTGGTTTGTTGAACCTTTAAAAAAATACCTCATTACTGTATACATTTCAAATAATTTTTGCTAATAAGTCGCTCTTCCTATATGACAACATTAAGTTTGTATATTTATTAATTTCCAATACAAAATATATCATTCCTATAAAAGAATTAATGTATATAGTTTGTCGATAAGGTATGTATAACTCTATAATACTAGACAAATTTTATTAATACATAAAAATAATTCAGACTCAATATGAATATTAGCAATGACCAAAAATGTATAACACCTAAGTACCTAAATCAAAAATACTTTGTAAAAAAATAAGTAAAGCATTAGATAGGGATTATTTTAACAATTTTCGGTTTTTGTAATAAAACGTTATCATTTCTTACCTCACAGCAAGAAGCCTGTAAATTTTAAAAGACAACAGCAATTTTTCATTATTTTTAATGTAGAATAACAACAGTAAGATTGTAGTAAAAGTAAAACAATAATATAATAAAAAAATGTATTAAAAATAAGTGAAATAACATAATTTTGTTTATTTATTAGAAATTAGAAAAGCGAAATAAAACTTGTTTAGTGGGCTGATTTTCTATATTTTAGTTTTTAAATGGGAATGGAACTGTTGACGTGACTTGTTTATGTTATGCTTGGCTTTCAATACTGATACTTCAAATTAAGTAAGTTTTTTTCACTAGCACATATTTATATGAGATACCACTCTTTTTTGAAAAATGTTTTGAATCAGATCACGTTTTCTTTTAAAGCGGGACATTCTTGCATTCTTTGGGGACAATGGAACACATAACTTGAAAGTGGATCCAAGGGTCCCAGGTTCGAATCCCACCGTTGGCCGGAATTTTTTCATTTAATTTAATTATTTAAAATTAATTCTGATGCCTTGGTAGGATTCCCCACTCGACCATTCACTGTTGGGTTCTAATTAACAGTGCTGTTCCTAAAGTGGCGCTGGGAAACAGTAACAAAGCCTACACAGAACACACATGATTGAGAATTTAAACACAAATTTGAGACTGGCATATTAGGTATATACACCTAGGCCATAAACCGAAAAAAAAAAAAAAAAAACTTGAAAGTGGGTTTGTCTTGCCTAAAGCGGGACTTATGATGTTAGGTATGACTCAAAAATAAAAGTTTACTTCAGGTTGATTTTCATTTTTATCTCTTCCTCCTTTTTCGAATCAGTTAGTTTTGAACTGGTTTGAGACACATGCCTCAAGTTCTGGGCTGGAGTCCAGTTTAAATGATTACTAACTTTGAAGGAATTCTGTTTCCCTAAAAATAAGAAAGTCATACTTGATGTTTCTATTATTAAACACTTTTATGTATCCTTGATATATGTAAAAAGATCACTTTTTGATATGTATGTTATTAGTATCATGAGTTCCTTTAATTTATTGGTGCAGACCAGACAGTTGATTAAACACAATAAATAGCATTCTCATTCTGCTCTTCAAAGTATGATCTAGTTACAGTATGTTTTTATTTGTGTGTCAAAAAAATGTATTTTACCTTTAATAAAATGACTATTACAATTTCTTTGATTAGTCTAAGTATGTAGAATTCAAGATCCATAGAGGCAATAAAAACATCATGACTTTACAACCCAAAATAATACAAGTTGTAGGTTTTTCGCCGTAAAATTGTCAAAACCACTTTCAGAAGGGTACTTATATAAACTCTAATTCACTGTACAAATCAATTCAACTCAATTTTTTTAAAAAAATACTAAAGTAAACAATTCACATAACCTTCTTTGTGCCAACCAAATGTCATTCCATTTTTTGACAGATTTGAGGTTGAGAAAACAAATCGTAAACAAAAATGATCGTTCAGCGTCATTCCAACCGCTTATGAAACATGTTTCTTTGCTTTTAAAACATGTTTGACGACGATGAACACGGCCATTGTGTGTCCACGGATGGACTTAATTATACTTGTAAAAATATTTATTTTAAATTAAAGAAAAAGTTATTTTTCATAATTTCTCAATGTGAATCGAATTTATTTAACAAGCAAGAAATTATGAAGAATTACTTTTTTAATTTAAAATAAATATTTTCACAAGTATAGTTAAGCCCATCCGTGGACACACTGCATAATGCTGTAGATCTAATTCACATTATAACATCAATAGAACGTTTCAGAGCAACTTTCGGGGTAAGTACCGTAAAAGTGCTAGTGTGATGTTTTTCGAACTTCACTTTGTAACTTCTGTGAGATGTGCTATAAAAGTCTTGCCGTTGCGGACATTCGGTAGTTGCAGGGAGATAAGGGTTACATTTACAGTACATTGCATGCGAGCTTAAAGAGCCTAAAATTTCAGCTTATTAACGTAGATGGGATGTTTTTGTGCTAGCTGGGTAGTAAATAGTGTAGAAGTCATAATTGCGCAATGTCATCAAATTAATTTCGAATCGATTATGTTGAAACAAATCTTAGGTAAGTAAGTCATTTAAAAGTTGTAATTCTGCATACGGACTTTAATTATATTTGAATACGACCCTGCTTAGTCAACCATTTAAGCCACGCCCAGTGGGGTCATTTTTAATAAAACGTATCATATGCAAAACAATTGCCTCATGGCATCTCCATTAGTATTATACCTCCATGGTTCGGACAGACAAGTTCCATTCACTTTTTAGTCCACATACTTCGATGATTTGGTCCGATTAATGACAGTTTAACACGTTTAAATGTCATTTAAAAGCACCATAAAAAATTGGTTCCAGCCCCTAACCAATCCATGTTTTATCACAATTTTTTATAGTTTTACATTTTTGTTAAATTTCGGGGATTTAGAAAATTATTTTGATACATATAATATGGCGGCCTGGCATCTTGGTGAAAAACACATTGTGTATACAGGGGCAAAGCCAGTCCTTTGCCGCTGAGAGAAAGAAAAATGAAGAGAAAGAAATGAAGAGAATATAAATGAAGAGAAGAGAAAAGAAGAGAAATGAAGAAAACAATGTAAAAAACTAAGCAAAAAATTATATCAAACTTACCATTCCTATTATTTGTCCTATTTCTGGTATTGAATCTTAAAGTATTTCTTACAAATTCTTTCTTACCATTACCATAATACATCTTCGACAATTTTTCATTTAAACTATGTTTAATAAATTCAATTTCTCTCAGTTTTCCGTAGAAATTCAATTTAACATTTCTTAAATCGATCATGTGTTTCTTGACATAGTCGCTGTATCTAGCGCTTTTTTTTATTACAGTTTTACATTTCGGACAACCTAATGGTTGTATCTTCTGATCTTCATCGTTATTTCCTCGCTTCTGATTTAACCAATTCGTCATACCGGTAGATTCCATAACATGGCCGCAATCTAGTAATATAATAGGAATATTATATAACCAAAATAATTGACCGCATAATTTTAAACAGACTACATACACATGAAATAGATAACCCGATTGTACCGTCAGAACAATACGGGTTCAGGGCTGGTCACAGCACTGTAGCACAAGTAATAAGGATTGTAAATCACGCCAAGAAAGTCTTCAACAAAAATCAACAAACAGTACTTGTGGCATTAGACGCTGCAAAAGCCTTTGACACGGTTTGGACTGACGGTTTAATCTATAAAATGTTTGTGAAGGATTACCCTGTGTACCTTGTAAAAACTATTTTAAGCTACTTACAAAACAGAACATTTCATATTAAAATAAACGAAACTATTACAGGACCATACACTGCCAGAGCGGGAGTACCTCAGGGTTCGGTACTCTCGCCCCACCTGTATACCATCATGACCCATGACATACCCATGGGACATAGTGGTATACAGACGGCGTTGTATGTAGATGACACCTGTATCTACAAATCATCAACATCGGCTGAAATAGCCATGAGAAGACTGGAGATTCATACAAACAGAACGCTAGTCCCTTATCTAGACAAAAATAAAATTAAAATTAACCCTCATAAAACCGATACGGTCTTACCAAAATGAGAAGTAATAACATTATAACAGAGCTGAAGGTACAACAAAACAAAATCCCAACTGCGAACAATATAAAATATTTGGGAATTACACTAGACAAGGGACTAACGTTCAAAACCCACGTTAAAGGACGAGCTAACAAAGCTACGGCTATGCTATGCATACTTTACCCTATGTTACATAGGCGTAGTGGAGTTACACTACACATACTACCCATGCAGCGGCATGACACCGAGTACACTTGACATAGCAGTGGCCAACAACCTACCCAACGTACAGAACATTACAACAATTGAATCGGTGAGTGAAAGAACAATACAAGTGCCAAAAACGGTAATTTTAACTGAGATAGGCAAATAGTTTAAAATTCATAGGCCTATCACATAGCGAAAGAATAATACACCGACCAACATCATACGAGCGATGGGGCCTTGTTCAATTTTCGGCTGATTGTGAGTGAAAGAACAGTACAAGTACGTCGAATGTACTGTTTGTTCACTCCGTAGCCATGTCGTTTCGTAGACAAATTTGACGCAGATTTCAAAAACTGGTGGTCGCAATTTCATAAAAAAAAAACTTCTAAATCAGTAGATGAACATAAAGCTAATTTTGTCATTTCACAGTACAACCAGTTTACATACACTGGTAAAACTCCTGGATATGTTACTACAAGTGCCTTCATAGGCGGTTTTGTCTCGCACACTTTTATGTGTGGAGCGCATTAGGCTGATCAAACCTAATTTCAATCTGCAGGTACCCTTATGGCGGGCATACAAGTTACGGTCTGTCTGTGCAGGCACACCTGCACAGGTAGACATACACGCTACGACATGGAGCCGATCTGCGTAGGTACACGTGCTCTCTGGTAGACCGTTACGTGTATGCTAGCCATTAGAAAAGGCATACTCAGAAGTTTTCCCTATTAACGTAAAGAAGATAGTCAATATAAAGAAACTTTTATTCTACTTTAGTGATGAAATCCTAGAGTTTTACTAACATATATTATTTCTGGGAAAGTCAAAAATGAAGATTCTGATAAAGAAATTACAAACAAGTTTGTTAAATAATAATAAATAAAGCTACAAAAAAAATTTAAAGCATTTTTTTAAATTGAGTAAAAGAACAGTATAACTGCAAGTCATTTTTTCCAAATATAATTTTTTGCATACTTTTATTTTTAAATTTATGTACGTATTATTATCGGTTAACAAAAATTCTATAACTTCACAATACATAATTTGGCCGAATAACCCATAGTTCTCCTTTAAAACAGTTTTTTTTTGTTTTTCTAAAAATGCTCACTTTGGATATGTATTGTTCTTTTACTCACCGATTCAATTAAAACACTGACTTCGGACCACGACCCTGTGTATCTTGAATTTAAAACTAACCACAAAATAAGTAGATCACAGGGTAAGTATCTTGACTACAAAAACACGGATTGGAAACTTGACAGACAAACCCTTGACAAAAACATTGAAATAAACAATAACATCACGGACGCACATACTCTAGACGAGGAAATACAAAAACTAACGACAGCAATCATCAGGGCTATAGACGCGTCAACAAAAACACACGGACAATACCAAGACAATTTTCCACAAAAGATCCTAGACCTGATTACTAACTAAAACAACATACGAAGACGTTGGCAGCAACATAGACAGGACTATGACAGGGTTCGACTCCACGACATCGGGAAACATAAATAAACTCATCCTAGAACATAGAAATCAAAAGTGGAGAAAAACCCCGGGATCAATTAACCCACAGGACAATTCAATGTGGAAAATTGCGAAAGGCTTTACTAAGTCCTTCTTGCAACTTCCCACATTGAATTACGACGACAAAGTGTGCTCGACGGTCAGACAAAAGGGACGAAGCGTTCGGCGAACTCTTCCAAAAAATATTTGAAAATAACATTGCAAATAATAATCGAAAACATAGTTAATGACATTAAAAACATGAACAGGGATGCAGTACCTGTAAATAACCTAACTTCACCCCAAGAAATCAGGAATGTGGTAAAGAGATTACACAATAGGAGGGCTCCGAGACTAAATTGCATAAGCTATAAACTAATTAAAAATTTTTCCCTAAAAGCATACGTGCAGATGCATTATATCACAAACGCGGTGCTCAAATTACAGTACTACCCCTAAAAATTAAAAATTGCTAATGTTATACCAATTTTAAAGCAAGGTAAAAACGCTAGGGCTGTTAAAAGCTATCGCCAAGATAATTGACCCAATTATATTAAAAAGACTACACACATACGAAATAGAAAACACGATTATACCGTCAGAGCAATACGGGTTTAGGGCTGGCCACAGCACAGTAGCACAAGTGGTAAGAATAGCTAATAACGCCAAAAAAGCGTTTAATAACAAACAACAAACTATGCTGGTGGCTCTGGATGCTGCAAAAGCCTCAGACACGGTTTGAACTGACGGTCTAATCTATAAAATATTTGTGCAAGATTACCCCGTATACATTGTGAAAACAATTCTAAGCTACCCACAAAACAACATTTCACATCAAAACAAAAGACACCATAACAAGACCATCTATTGCTAGAGCGGGAGTACCTCAGGGTTTGGTACTCTCGCCCCACCTGTATACTATCATGACTCATGATATTCCCATGGGGCTTAATGGTGTACAGACGGCATTGTACGCCGATCACACCTGTATTTTCAAATCATCTGCTTCAGCTGAAATCGCCATGAGAAGACTGGAGATCCACACGAACAGAACGCTAGTCCCTTATCTGGACAAAAATCCGCAGAAAACCAAAGCAGTTTTACTAACAAAAATGAGACCAATTACTGATTTAAAAGTATAGCAAAACAAAATTCCTACGGCTAATCATTTAAAATACCTAGACATCGTACTTAATAAGGGACTAAAGTTCAAAAACCACATTGATGAACGAGTTAACAAAGCTACAGCTATGATTCGCATACTTTACCCTATGCTGCATAGACGTAGTGGAGTTACTCGTGGAAATACAATTCTGTTGTATAAGCAATTATCAGACCTATACTAAGGTATGTCTACTGCTCAATAGCGGATAATCACATCCAAAAACTCCAAAGAATACAAAACAGGTGTCTTCGGTTGGCTTTGAGGTACGACCGCTACGCCAGAATAACAGACATGCACCATGAAACATCCATGCCCATTGTCAAAGATTACATTGCTGCAGTCGCTGAGAAATTCTACACACATAATCTCCCGAATAACGTCAAGGAAGACATACTATCTCAGCACAGCGGAAATGCCGGAGACAGGAGGCATGGATGCTTACATGAGAAGTTGGACCTCCACAGACGAGACAATTAACAATGACAGACGCAGCAACACCCTTCTCACTGCGACAAACCCACTAAATAACTGTTTTACTAGGACAAGTACTTAACCATGCTAGTCATACAGAAGATTGCACGGCGACGTCACTCGCCAACTTTGAGGAGATTTGAGAAGCGGTAAACCCCCATGACAACTCAATGTGGAGAACTGCGAGGAGATTCACAAAACCTCACTCGCAGCTTCCCACATTGAAATACAAGGACAAAGTGTGCTCCACCGACGAACAAAAAGGCGAGGCCTTCGGTGAACTATTTCAGGATATTTTCCAAAATAATATCCCCAACAACCCCGACCAACAAACAATCGAAAACTTGGTGGTAGACATTCAAAATATGGAGCGGGATACTGTACCCCATAGCTGCCTAACCACACCCCAAGAAATCAGGGATGTGGTCAGGAAACTACAAAATAAAAAAGCCCCAGGGCCAGACGGCATTAATAATCACTTAATCAAGAACTTCTCTAATAAAGCCTACGTATACACGCATCACATCATAAACGCTATCCTAAAGTTCCAGTATTATCCTCAAGAATTCAAAAATGCTAATATCATTCCAATCCTAAAACGAGATAAACCATATAAAGACGCGCAAAGCTATCGTCCCATCTCTCTGCTGAACAGCTTAGCCAAACTTACAGACCGCATAATACTTAAACGCATACACACTTACGAAATTGACCATCCTATTATACCGTCAGAACAATTCGGGTTTAGGGCATGCCACGGCACAGTAGCTCAAGTCATCAGAATTGCGCATCATGTCAAAAAAGCGTACAACAACAAACAGTTCTGGTGGCTTTAGATGCAGCCAAGGCCTTTGACTCGGTTTGGACTGACGGTTTAATCCACAAAATGTTTATGAATGACTACCCCGTATTCATTGTAAAAACAATTCAGAGCTACTTACACAACAGAAACTTTCACATCAAAATCAATGACTCACGTACAGGACCATTCACAGCGAAAGCGGGGGTACCCCAAGATTCGGTACTCTCGCCTCACCTGTATTCCATAATGACCCATGACATACCAATGGGTCAAAATGGCATACAGACGGCATTGTACGCCGATGACACTTGTGTATTCAAATCATCGGCATAGATCGCCATGCGTAGACTGGGGATCCACACAAACAGAACGTTAGTCCCCTACCTAGATCATAACAAAATCACAATTAACCCGAACAAAACCGAATCTGTATTGCTAACTAAAATGAATTCAAACAAGATTTTCTCCCCTCTCAAAGTCCAAAACAACATTATTCCCACTTCAAATTACCTCAAATATCTCGGTATTATACTAGATAGGGGACTAACGTCTAAAAGACATATTGACGACAGAGTGAACAAAGCTACGGCTATGATACGCACACTTTACCCCATGCTACATAGACGTAGTGGAGTTACCAGACAAAACAAATTATTACTATACAGACAAATCATACGACCAATACTGACATACGGATCTCCAGTCTTTTGTTCGGCCTCACACACAAATTTGCATCGACTTCAGATAACACAAAACAATCTTCGGCTGGCGTTGGGGTATGACCGCTACACTAGAATAACAGACATGCACAACGAAGCATCCATGCCTACGATTGCAGAATTCATTACAAAAACGGCTAACAGATTCTACAACAATAGTCTACCTAATCAAATCAAGGAAGACATACTATTTTTCAATGTTACAAATGCCGGCGACAGAAGGCATGGATGGTTACATGAAAACCTTGACATCTACACACAAAACCATTAACGAAGACAAACTCAGCAGCACCCTCCGTCCTGCGATGAGTTACTAACAGCTATTTTACAAAGGACTAGTTCTCTACAAAACTAGTCCGACGGAAGACTGCACGATGACGTCACTCGCCAGTGCGGAGATCGGAGCCCTCCTGAGCACCGCTCTGACGAGTGATTTCACCGTGTAGGCTCGTAAAATAGCAACAACCCACACACAGACTATCACAATGACACACATACCCTGGTTTTTCGCAGTTTTTCCCAGGGAACTCTCTACAAAATTAAATTCACACAAAAACTCACACTTTCACTTCAATTTCCGACCACAAACTCGCCAATAATTACCATATTATATCTTCGGATAACGAGATGGTACTTTCACTTCACCTCACAATTTAAAAATTGGAAAAGGTAGTTCGGGTTAGGACGTCAGTCGCGTCCAATAATAACCAGCATGGGCGGATTATTCGGCACGCAGGGTCGCGAACGTGAACTTATTTGACATGTGAATGCTATACCAATGATATGTATATATTTTATTTGAATAAAGAGATTTTAAAAGTAAAGTAAGAGGAGATTGCCAAAGACAACCTTGTTTTTTATAACGGTTTTTCAGGGAACACAGACAGAAATAAATTCAGACAAAAACTTAAACGCATTTCCACTATCGACTCTAGTCATTTAACCACAACTGTCCTATAATGCTTTTAGATAATAAGGAGAGGACATCCTAAACTCAAAATTGTTAATAGACAGGCATATTCACGGCCCAGACATCGGTCATGGTCATTACATGGCCAACACAGTAGTAAATCTTCCAAACTACCGTCAGGAAGAAATCTATTGTAAATTATGATGTACTTGAATATTAAGATGTATTGTAAATATAAATGAAGACTTTTGAAATGAAATGAATAAGGAGATTGCCAGAATTTCAAAGATTAATAGCGCTAATGCGTTTATAAAAGCCAAAAATAGGATAGATCCCACAACAAACGTGAGTAAAGACACTGTTATACTAACATATCATAACACCGGGGTCAGTTGTTCCGGGCAGGGGAACCCCTGGTCGAAAAAATCCCGGAACAACCTTCAAATGACCGTCAATTGTTAGAAAACACAGTAGATACCATTCAGAACAACATTGTACAGGCAGAAGAAGTCAAAAATAATATAGAACTAACGATCGAAAACGAGGATAAAAATGACGACCAATTCTACAGCTCGGTGGAGAGTAGCGACGATGAAAATAGTATAGCTAATACAGATTTAGAAATGGATAATCAGGATACAGATATCCAGGGGGAAAAAACCAGACGAGGATCCAGCCCTCCCACATGATTTACCCACAAATAAGGAACCGCAGGACTCCAATAGTAATAAGAAAAAGTCTCACTCGGACGAATTTGTATCGGAATACGTGTCTATACCCTCGTCAGAAGGAATAAAAATTACAATCAAACAAAATGACGTCCCATTAGGGTAAAACATTATGAAATATAACAGCGGTTCAGAGTATTCGGGAGATGAAAATGGTCCCCCAGTCTTAAAACAAACCAATATTACATGTACTAAGGAGCTCACATTACCAGACGGAAGAAGGCAAATGAAAAGGGGTAGAATATTATCTAGAACCGGAGGAAAAGACATTGCCTAATAGTACGTTCCAATTTCAAAGAACTAAGAGATCCAGAGTAGATGAGGGCGACATAAACAAAATCAATGTTCTACAAAGAGGAGAGGACATGGATGTAAAAATTAACACACCTCCCAAAATTAGTGCCAACCTCAAAAGAGTACTCAAACAAAAAGTTATGGCTACGTTACAAAAACCACCAATTCCACTCAAAAACCGTTATCAGATCCTATCAGCCACATCAGAAGTAGAAGAGGATGAAAGTGAAATTGAGAAACGTAAGCAGGACCCGAGAAAAGAAAGAAGAAACAGCAGAAAATCTGTTACCGATACAACCAAAGTTACAGAGAAAAATACGGGACACAAAACAAAAAACGATCTAACATGCCGCCAATAGTGATGAACGGAGTTCCAGAAGACCATAAGGGACTAATGAGCACGTTAAAAGGTATTATTAAACGGCAATTTAACATCAAATACACCAATGCGTCGACAATAGTGTTCACCGAGGAGAAATCGGACTATGACAACTTACTGACCAATATAAAAAGTGAGAAGGTGGCATACCATACATACATTAGTAAAAGCGATAAATCGCATGCCTTTGTGCTTCGTGGACTAGGAGAGGGTACCAAAATAGATGATCTGGAAGAAGATCTAATAAACTCATATGAGATCAAAGTTAGATCAACATACAGAATGACTACCAAGAATAGACCCCTATTCATCCATCAATAACATTAGACTACTTGAACAGAAATTTCAGAGTGGTATTGTACACCAGAGTGACCTCGGAGCTACGCAGGTCGACAAAGCAGATCATACAGTGCCACAACTCCCAGGCATGGGGGCACGCGACATTCAATTGCGGCAGGCCACCAAACTGTCTCAAATGTGCAGCAAATCACCATACCAGAACATGTGTCAAGTCCAGAGACACACCAAATGTTTCAACTGTGGAGGCGACCATCCGGCCAATTTCACTAAGTGCAAAGCTTATCTAGATAGAGTTGCTAGAATTGACGACCGAAAACAATCAAACAACACTATGAGGAAGAAATATATACTTATACCTGCACCCGCTCCAAAAAGAAATATGTGGGATAGAAATAATAGAGAGGCCAAACAAAGAGACGAACACAACGAAGAATTTCCGCTTCTTCCAGGAATCAGCACACAACAAGCCACTAAGCAGCAGACAAGGCAGCAACAACAACCCAACTACCACAACAAAGAAGACATACAAGAAGGTATAGATGACGTTCTCGCCCTGAATCATGATATGCAAGAACTAAATTCATTAGTTAACATCACAAAATTAACAGGAGCGGTAAGAGATCTTAATTCAAAGCTAAGGGCATGCCGCAGCAAAGCATCCACCTTTTTAACATACAACAACTTTATGTCTAACCTCAATTCATATACCTTTAAGAATTAAATTCGCTGCGGTATACATAGACAAATACAAAATCTGTTATTACGATGTAAACGGGCTGCTCAACAAGATATATCTTGTACGCAAATTAATTTATAAACATAAATTTGACATCGTAATATTATCGGAGACAAATCTAAAACACAATCACAAAATAAAAGTGCGCGACTATGACAATTTATAGACACGATAGACCTGACATGCTTGGAGGGAGAGTAGCTTTCATTATAAAGAGTAATATACCGAATACTTTAGCCGCGAATGTAAATACCAACATTGAGCACGTAATAGTAAACTCAGGGGAGTTCACTTTTATAGGGGCTTATAATAGACCGGCTAATGTACTCGGGGTGGGGGACTTTCATAACCTAATGTCGGCAGGAAACAAGGTTGTCTTAATGGGGGACTTAAACTACAGGCACGAACTATAGATTCTAATTGCACACAGAGTAACGCGAGTGTTTTTCGATCTTTAAACTAGATTTAACCTTATTGTTTCACCTATTACTTTTTATCTTTTCATATTTAAACTCAACGGGGTGGGAAGTATGTAGGAATTTTGACAATATATGACGACATAGGCGCCGAAACTCAAAAATTGTTTTGGGTGCCCGACTCCTTTGCAGGAAATAGGAGCTCCCCTAGTCCTTCCACACCCCACTTAGGGTCACCACCAGTTTTTTAAAAGCACTTTAAAAGCCATTTTAAATCGTTGATGTTGTGAAAATTGTCTTTAAAAAAAGTATTGTCAAATGTCGAATTGCTGGAATTTGAGAATTGAAGCGGTAGATGATAATAATAATAATAATGCTCGGTGCAGCCGATACTTGAAATAAAGAATAAACTTCATTTTATAAAATAACAAAAAAGATATTTCTTTTTATAAAATTAAAATAAATACATGCTCAAATGTGCAGCAAATCACCATACCAGAACATGTGTCAAGTCCAGAGACACACCAAATGTTTCAACTGTGGAGGCGACCATCCGGCCAATTTCACTAGGTAAGTGCAAAGCTTATCTAGATAGAGTTGCTAGAATGGACGACCGAAAAGAATCAAACAACACGATGAGGACGAAATATATACTTATACCTGCACCCGCTCCAAAAAGAAATATATGGGATAGAAATAATAGAGAAAATTTGTACATTACATATATAATAAGTCAACTTACATCTCTTCTATGCTATAAAGTGAATATAATAATAAAGTGATTTTATTTTATATTATGCATTTATTTTGATAATGATAAATAAAACGTTTTGCGTCTTTGGCTGTTTTTAATAATGAACATATAGATCGTTCGGAAGAAAAGAGTTACAACTCAAAAAATAAATTTTTACAGGAGAAGCATTTTTAGATTTTTATAGTAGATAATTGCTTTGTATGTAATCATGAAAAAACTTGAATGCAAACTGTTATTCCAAGAATTTGCACTAAACCAGTCTTAATTAAAGGTATATCTTGTTTTTTTTATGTGACATGATTTTTTTTCATAAAAAAAAAGATGTAACTCTCTTTAATTAAAAGTAAGGTTATTTTTCAGAATTGTAACAATAGCAATAAGTGTCGGCTAACTCCTAAACAAACGACTGTGATAGTTCTATAAAGCTTTTTTGAAGTTCATTCTTGCGTATTGTAGTGGAAAAAATTATTCATTAAGAAGAAAAAATACAGACAGGTCAAAAAATTACAGATGTAACCATTTTGACTGAAAATTATGGGCAAACTAAAAAAATCCTTATTAATTTCTTACAATAAAGGGAAAATAAATTGAAATTATTGCTGTTTCTTGATTGCTAAGGTCGATAAATAAAACCCATTCAATTTTATTATGAAACCGTTTAATTTAACACAAGACGTTTCATCAATTAGAACTTTGAGAAAATAAATAAAAAAATTTCTGCAAACTTAATTATACCTTTAGGAGAAACAAACTTAAATCTTCGTCAAGAAATAATAACGTTAGGTTAAAAAGTTATAAATTTTTAAAAAAGTCTAAATAATACATTGGAACACACTTTTTCTTCTCAACTAAAGACAACAAGCCATTCTTTTTCGCCTCTGTTATTCCTGGTTTTTTGACATAGGCCTTGTTTAAATCAATTTGGTAAATGTCAATATTTTTTCTTTTACTTATAATTTCAGCCTGGCCAAATTCTGGTTGTTCAAAGGAAGTTTTATAGAACAAAGTATTGGGATACGCTTTTTCTATTTTTATTACCCTTGTTTCCGATAATTTAACATTCTTAGGAATATTGAGGAACAGATCCGAAGTTAACTTCTTTAAATCGAAAATATCTTTAAAACATAGTTCGTTCACTTTGTAAGGAGATCCTGTTTTTTTTGCTGATCTGATTATACTTGCATAATGATCGGGAATGTAAATTGGACTTGATCTTTTGTACTTCTTTACTGCTTTTTCTATTGTTGCATGCATACTATCACCTTCGTTTTGGCTGTGACCGGTTATAAAATATTTGTGCGTGATAGAAGTTATGTTTAAGTTAAAAACAACATACAAATAAAGTGCTATCAAAAATCTGTTTTTATTTTGACCAGCACAATTATCTGAAAAGAATATAATGTCTAAATCGCCCTCCCGATTTAGATCACTTATGTTTTCTAGATATTTATAAATGCAAGTACCTATTTCATTTGCACCTCTTTGTGCTTCAGCTTCGTGCCATAAAAAACAGGTTCCGTGATGACTTTTGATGTCATATAAAGTGAAGTTCAACACATTTAACTTCGAGACATAAAAGAAAGATGAAGCATCTCCAACTGGACACGGAAGAACCGCCTGAAGATCAAAAACGATTACTTCAGCTCCACTATTAATGTCATGTTCTTTTTCTTTGCGACTTAAGTCTTTTTCTTTGATGTGCGATTCATACTTCTCTATTAACGATACTTTTTCCTCTTCAGTACGATTTTTAAATTGCAAACGGAGCTCGTACTGATCCTTTTTCGGAACATGGAAGGCTATGTTAAATTCTTCTTCAAAAATTTTTCTATACATTTGATAATTGGCAGCAGGTGACTTTTTCTCTTCACATATTTTTAAATAGTCACGATGCAAGTCTGAAAGGGTTTTACTTCCCTCAATATATTCTTTTGACGTAGTTGCTCTGCAATAGTGACTATCTATTCGTGGTATCGATTTAATGTGCTCCCTAATTTCATTTTTTATTGCCTGATCCACCTGATAATGATTATTGTGTTTGCCTCGCTTATCAACTTCGACAATTTTGCCACTTTCACAAACCTTCTGCTTTTTTATAATGGTCTGAATGACTCTGTTGTTGATAGACAAAGTTGCCATAAAAAAAATCTTACAAACACGTACATTTTTGTCATCTACAATAAAGTATTAGGCATTGTTAGGCTTTCTGGGAGAAGCAACATTACTATACTTGTATCTAGGATTGACTGTTTGCATATTCGATGAAATATACTGTCTTTGTTTCTCTAGATCTTACAGGCCCCAGTATTCCTTGAAAATTTTCAACCTTATCTCATTAGTAATTTTTTCGGAACATTTTAATTTGCAATTTTACCCACATGGAGGTTGTAGCTCTTTTTGAGGACGTTGTGTTTTTACTTTTTTCTTGGTGCCGCCATCATTTTGAGTACTTAAACCAATGTAACTCTCGCCACTATTCCTTAATCTCTTGTTGAAATTTTTTTGCCACGCTTGAGGATTTCTACTTCTTTTTTTAACCTTTTTTTCTGTGAAAGACTTATCTACTACCTTTCTTTTTTTTGGAATAATATTTTCTTTTTCTTCTGGTAATACTAATACTTCATCGTCCGATGATGATTCATCAGATGAAGACTCATGATAGGGCGGATCCTTAATGCTGTCATCAGAGCCAAATGGTTCTGCTTCAGAATCTGATGTGCTACTCAGTGAACAACTGGACTTACTGCAAGTCTTTGATGTGGATGAAGAATCATTACTAGATGAAGATGCTGAGCCTATTTCACTTCTCTTGGATAATGAAACATTATTTACCATGTTATCTAAAAAATTGAATTATTTAAAAGAACTAAAGTAAATAATAAACCTAAATTACTCATTATTATAGTTTCTTCCGCACCAAGCAACTCATCATTAGGTTCTTTTTCCTCTTTTGAACTTTTTGAACTGTTTGATATTTTTGTTTTAGCTGCTGATGCTTTTATAACGCATTCAGGCATGGCAATGTGCACATTAATTTGGGATAGATCGAGAGATTCATTTTGTTCGTTATTCGCTAAAATGTAATGCAAAATTACTTTCCAAATTATTATCGACAAATTAACAACAGGTGCAAGAAAATGAAGTACATCTTTTTAGCCCCTTCTTTACATGAATAGCACTTTAAACTGTAACAACAGCATTTAATAGACAATTTACAATTACAAAATAGAAGTGCAAAAAAATAAAATAAAAATTCACCCTAAAACTTAGATTTACCTGAAGCTGCATTCTCTTTTGCATCAGGCACCTCTTCATGATTAGGGTTTTCTTCATCTAGGTTTGTTGTGTTGGCCATTTTACAATTAGAAAATATTTTCAACGTCCGCTTCTTGTAAGACATCATCGGGTGTGTGTGTCACTTTTAGTAATAACTATACTAAAAAATTTGATTAGTTTTAATAAAACCGTTATACGTTATAATAAAACACTAAAAGTACTGAATACAAGCCAAGAAAGAAGATACATTTCAAAATATAACACACCATAGACAAATTAGGTTAAAAATTTGGTTCAAAAGCATTATAAAGCAAAATATAGCATCTTCTTCTAATAGTTTATGAACTGTTTGCTTCCTATTATACAAGAATATGGTTACAAAATTTATTGTTTCGTTATTCTTTCAAAAGATAAGTACAATTCAAATTTCATTTTAAAAGAAAAGCGTTGCATTTTGGGATGTATCTGTTTTCTTGCAAATTACATACGTACCTTTAAATAAAAAATGCACTAAACCGAAATGTAACCTTTTTGAAACAACTTTTCGACATGGTCTGCGGAACAGTTCTAGACAAACTAAAATGTCCCAACAGAATTCCTAAAAAACCGCGTGTTACATGCTGTCATCTATCGGCTACTGATCGAGTTTCACATTAAACTCTTTTCCAACAAAAAGTAGGCGTCTGCTTTAGTGGTAATATAGAAATAACTGAAAAATCGTTTTTTTTTGAGATGTAACCCTTTTCTTCCCAACGATCGAATTAGCAACTTCATTATTATTAATGTTTCTAGCACACTCTTTATAAAAGTTTAAAATAACACAATTGTTTAGCCTCGACTGCGACATCGTTGTTCTTAAATAGTTTTTTAAACGACGTAATCCCGAAAAAGTTCTTTCCGAAGTACAGGACGTTGTCGGAATTGTAAGAAATAGTTTCAAAACTTTGCTATATTCTGAGAATAACTCTTTGAGGTGACTATTTTTGTTTAAATATATAACTATTTCTGACACACATTTAAAATTCTGTTCTTTTGTGACATCAAAGAACATTTTTTTATGTAAGGTTAACTTATCAAGATCAAAATTTTCTGAATAATATTTTTGGATTACATTGTTATCGAGATTGATAACTTCTTTCTCTAATAAAAAAACTTTCTAAGTCTACTATTCTATTTATGCTTTCTGATTCAAAACGGACCTTAATGCTTTTAATGCACGTGTAATAATAATAAATAATAAAAAAATATTTATTTTTCAATAAACATGAATACAAACAAGTAAAGAAAAAATATACGTACAAGAAAAATAAATATAAAGTTGTCGATAAGCGAACAAACGCTTGTTTCGACTGGTAAGTAAAGTTAAAAATAACATAAATGTAGTATAAAGTATACTATTATATTTTTTGAAATGTACTACTAATTATATAATAAAATTAATAGAAATAATTAAATCTTCTTCAAACAAAAATGTTTTTAGAGATGACTTAAAATGATAGACATTTCTTATAGATTGAACGTTTTCAGGAATTATATTATAGAATTTTGGAGCTTGATATATATATGATTGTTGACCAATTGATTTTTGCATTTTCGGTATTAAGTGAAGCCGTTTGCGTGTATTATATGAATGGTTTCGTATGTGAAATATTTGTTTAGTATGATAATTCATAACAACTTTAAAAAAATACAATTGACGTATATTAAATACTTTAGCTTCTTTAAATAATAAACTTGTAGGGTATGTTCTTTCTTTCTATAAAATAATTTTCAAAAACCTTTTCTGAAGAATTTCTAGTGAATGCATGTGTGTGTTCAATGCAGCACCCCATCCTAGTGACCCATATCTAATGTGACTTTCGACCAGAGCTTGATATAGTATTTTTAATTGTGGGTACGTGAGTAAATTTGTTAAGTATCGAAATCGAGATAACATCGATCTTAATTTTTTACAGATATACTGGATGTGGATGTCCCATTTCATGAAATTGTCTAGGTAAACTCCAAGGTACTTCGTGCTTGTGGCTACTTTTATAATGAAATGCTGATTGTTGCTCGAGAAATTTAACATATTAAAATTTGGTTCTGAGGATAAGTTACAATAAAAAGGTATGTAGAATGTCTTGTCCATATTTAATGTAAGTAGTCTATGATTTAGCCAAGCTTTGATGTCAAGGAAGTCTAATTCTACTTTTGTTTTCAGGTTCTGCCATGTATCTGCGGTGTAAAAAATGACTGTATCATCAGCAAACCCTATTATATCTCCTTGAGATTTGATGGAGAATAGTCCATTTACATAAATGTTAAATAGAGTGGGTCCCAAGACGGTACCTTGAGGCACACCGTATTTTATTTCCCCATTTTCACTATAAGTATCTAAGTGTCTTACATTTTGTGTCCTTTCTGATAGATAACTTTTAAATAGTTGCAGTGAATTGTTCCTTATTCCATTTTCCTCCAAGGTTTCAAGCAGTAAGCTATGGCTAACTGTGTCGAAGGCTTTCGAAAGGTCCAAAAAAACACATAAACATGGTTTACTGTTGTCAAGAGCAAGGTGTATTTTATTTGTAATTTCGACTATTGCGTCCTCCGTAGACTTATGCTTTCTAAATCCATACTGATTTGGTGAAAGTAATTTGTATTTTTGAATAAATGAGTTGACGCGCTTTTCTATTATCTTTTCGAAGACCTTTGACAAGCTAGTTATTAAGGAAATTGGGCGGTAATTGGAAGAACAACTTGCATCTCCTTTTTTAAAAATAGGTACAACTATGTTTTTTTTTAAACGATGTGGGCCAAGTACCAGAATCTATACACCTATTAAATATATGTGTTAATGGCTTTTCAATATATTTGGATGTTTTCTTTAATACCTCGGGTCTAATGTTATCAAATCCAGGAGCTTTTCTAAGTTTTAATTTTGCAATTGTGTCCTTCACCTCGTATTCGTCTGTGTGAAGCAATACAAAACTATTAGTTAAAGCATGTTTTGGTGGTCGATATAAAGGATCAGGCTGTATATTATTTGCTAGCCTTTCACCTACTTTTATAAATGAATCATTTAGATAATTGGCTATGTTCTTCGGATTTGTTATTCTTTTTCCATTTTCGTCTTCTAGGTAGTCTATACTTTTGTGTTTTCTTTTAGTGTTACCTATTTCATTTACAATTTTCCAAAGTTGTGTAGCATTAGATTGATTATTATTAATCTGCGACTGATAATAGTCAAATTTGCATTTCCTTATTAGGTGATTTACAAGATTTCTTTGTACATTATATCTTTGTTTTAGGATGAGATAATTAGGGTTATCCTTGGATTGTTTAAATAGTTTATTTTTTTTATTAACAGATTTTATAAGACCGTTTGTTATCCATGGTGTAATTTTTGTGTCTCTTCTCTTGCATGTTTTATATGTCGTGCTGTCTTGTAGTGCTTTGTTTAAAATGTTAATCAATGCATCTGTTTCAGAGTCCACACTAGAAGTGTTGTAAATAGATTCCCAAGGGATTTTATCAAGTGCTTCGTATAGTTTGTCATATTTGATGTAGTCCTTCTGTACCGGACGTTGTGCTTGAGAAGGAGTGAGTTTATGGACAATTTGTAAGGCGGTGGAATAATGATCGGTAATATTTGTCTTTATAATTAATGGCAATATTTGATCTGCTATTGTTGTCATTTTAGACCTTATAAAAATATGATCAAGACATGTTTTTGTATTGCCCTGTACCCTCGTTGGACTATTTATTAGAGATGTATAATCATATTCATTCATAATATTAAGATATTCATTAACATGATGGTCATCTGCTAGTAAGTCAATATTAATATCGCCCAAGAAAATATTAACGAGATCATTATTTTTATCGTTATCTTGTAGATATTCCTGCAGACAATGACGGCGATCTATAATAAGCTGTGATTTTATAGTTTGTGTTTTTAGAAAATTTTATAGTTACCCGAATCGAATTACTGTATCCAAGTTTTAAAATCTGATAATCGTAGTTATAAATTGATTTAATGAATATAACCACACCATCATTTTGGTTTACGTTACTAGCATTGTATATAGTATTGTAACCAGTAATATTGTATAAGTCAATATTGTCAATTATTCTTGTTTCTGTGAAAACAACAGTCAATATCACTATCCAAGTTATTCAGAAAAGTTTTATATTCGTCCAAGTTTTTATTCAAACTACGAATGTTGTTATGAATTATTTTAAAATTATTAAATTTGTTTGTTTTTAATATATTTTTGAGCTCATTTACCCCTTCCAAAGTATAATCCTGAATACATTCGAGTTTAAATTTTTTAGATATGGATCCATTATAGTAGTTAAGTAAATAAAATAGATTTAAAATAATTATACAAACGTAGATGGCGTTAAAAATATTTCACTTAACACATTTATAAAAACTCTATAATCAATAGTAAATACCTTACGAACTAACTATAACAAATTAAAATATGGGTCACTAAATTTAAGAGACTATACTAGAACAAACTATGACAAAGCGATTAAAAAATTTATAAAAATAGTACATAACAATCTATATTAAAATACCCAGCTAAAATTTGACATCAATATTTTGTTTCTATTGTTTTGTGCGAGAACTTATTCTGGTTCTGTAGTGGTTTGATTTGGGCTTTGGGTTCGGTGTAGAATCTTTTTTATGATTATCTAGCTGGTCATTTGCAACCGGAATATGTTTTGGAATTATTTCTTCCTTTTGATTATCTGGAGTTTTTTCTTGATCTTTTAGTGAAATTTCAGGGACTGGTGTACCGGGATCGCTGCTTGGTTTAATACTGTTTTCAAAAATGTCTTCTTTTTTCTCTAGTTCCTATACGCTGAAGCCGGCTCCGTTTAGTTTATAAAAAGTTTGTCGTTTTTAATATAGCATGTACCACCTTGACTATTTTTTGTATCTATTAAATGTTGTCTCAGAATTTTGTTGTTCTCCCTCTGAGTAGTGGTGAGATCATGGGAAATTCCAATTTTTGTCCCTTTCAATTTCAAAGTATAAAGGTATGTACATATCTTTAGGAGTGTTGGGAAAATACTGACTTTCAGAGCTACCCAGTTTTAACGGCATTTTTCTTCTTCTAGGCAAACAGGGTTCCTCAACATTATATCTTTCTTTCTCATTGGATATAGATTCCCATACTATTTCAAAATTGTTTCGTTGTTCTTCAAGTATTTTGACAAGACAATTAATTTTTTTTATAACTTCTGCTACATTGGTATTTAATTTTTGTATGTTAGAATTAACCACTTCAATTTGATCAAAAATATGTATCAAAATTTTTAGTAAGAAAAAAAATTCAAAAGATTCTAGTTTATCCAAAAAACCACTTGCTTTTGCTCCAGCCTCAGATTTTTCTGTACAAGCCTGCTTTTCCATAAACTGAGTAATTTCTTTATAGTTCTCAAGGAGCGATTTTAGTGACACAACTCTAAGACACCATCTTGTAGGACAAAATGGTCTCAGAGATGTTGATCCAGCGTCTTCAGTATTCGTCTTAATGTTATTAAAAATTTCTATCCGCTTTGCCGAATCTCTTATATAATTTAAAATATTTTTCGCAAATGCTAAAAAGTCTCTTACTCTATTTATCCCGTTAAAAAATTCTTTTTTGAAGGCCTGTAAGCACCCCACTTACATTTGCAGCTCCGTCGTAGCACTGACCTCTTAACAAATTAATATCAAGTTCGCATTTCAAGAATACGTCTTTAAGTACTTTATACAGAGTATTTGCATTGGTGAATGGTGTTTCATATAGCCCTAAAAAATATTCTTCAATTTCAAAGTCGTCGTTTACAACTCTAAAACAAATTGACAACTGCTCTTTGCTAGACAAGTCAGTTGTCTCATCCGCTATAATAGCAAAGATGTTTTTTTTTTAATTTTATTAAGTACTTTATCGCGTATGCTGTCAGTCAGTTTTTGCAGCAGTTCATTAATAATTTCATGCGATATCCACTTATGCCCACTACTCTCTAACCAAGTTTTAAGCTCAGCACAGTCTTCAGCTCGCATGCGTAAAGTTTGTATGAAGTTTGAATCTTCTTCAGTGTGACCACGCAATGCAAGCCCTTGGATGGCAAGAAATTTTACAGAGCTAATAATTTTAAGTAGAGCAGTTCTTGCTGTTTTCATTTCATTAAGTTTTGACTGGGAAAGCGCTGTTAACACGTTGGTTCCATGATCAGCTGCTGATAATGCATAACAAGCTTGGCGATGCATATCGGTCTTTTCGTGAGATTTAAATCTCTCAAAAGCCTTGTTCCAATTGTCAAATCCCACCTTCACAAATGCTTCAAATGATGTTTTAGAATCCTAGGCTAACTTTGTAATATTTTGATTCATGTAGGCATTTTGACATACCTCACAGAATGCTTTTGAAACATTTTCTTTGTAGAGACTTAAAATTATCTTTCCACTTTACTTGAAAAGAATGACCCCGCTTTTTGGATAATTTAAGATTTAATTGGTCTTGGTCAGTTTGAGCGGTGACTGTGACAGTAGTATTAGACGTTAAAGCTGCTGCATCAGATGTAACAGATATCGAATATTTAAACTTACCCGACGCCGACACCGAGTCTGTGTCTTTTGTTTTTAAACGAATGACAAAATTATCCATGTCACCTTCCTAATTGTTAAGAATCTAGAAATATGAAATAAGAATACGCATATACATAACTTTTATGTATGCGCAATACATACCTTTCCTTTGAGAATAAACAAATTAATTTAACATTTGAAACTAACAACACCGACAATATATTATTATGCAAATGCAATTGAAGTTTTTTCTTGAACTTAAACGAAAACCTGTCAAATATCTCTGACTAGTCGTTACGAGTTGCAACTAAGAACTAATCTAGAAAAAGAAATTCAGTATTCCTAATTTCTATTTTCTATTACTTGTCCACTTGTCCTCGTTGCGTATCGTACTAGGCAATCCCACCATTCCTCCGTCAGGCCGGCCAAGCTCAGGGATGGTAAACGAAAAGGATGTTCGATGCTGTTTAAACAATGTGAACGTTGTGTCATGCATTATTTTAAACATTATTGCTAACTTTATTTTGTTGCAAGTGCAATATGGAGATAATTATAATCATGTTATGTGATACATTCAATTAGTTATTAAATTGGCTTTCAAATAAGGTGCCATACTTTATAATTCGTTACAGTTTTTTTTATCCCGAATTAAAAGTATCGCAATAAACAGTCATATTTACGAATTCTCCATAAAATTACCCTTTCAATGATGTGCTGTACATGGTACATTCTCTATTTAAAATTAAGGCGTTGGAGAAGTGGAAGGTAGGGGGTAGACATAACACAAATGTATGTATTGTAAAATATGTTCAATTTGGAATAAAAAATCGACCTGTTGTAGCATTTTGTATATATCTCTCTGTATATCAAAAATGGCTAGATTTATCGAATTGTTCCATGAAACAAAATCTGCTAAAAATACATTTTTTACAAGATGTGCTATATAAGAAAGATTCAACCCATCGAAAAAAAAAAAAAAAATAAATTTTAAATTATTTAATATCTAAAATTAAAGCTCTTACTGTGCTCTGTGAACTGACTTTTACATAATTAAAATACCTCTATTTCTTGCCAAAATATCCGGACTGGAAGTTTTTATTGGTACACCCTGTATAGTGGTTTCTTTTATGTCATCTCGGTTATACGCAAGCACTACTAGAGAGCTCTGTTTCTGATTTTAAATGAAGATCCTTTTATAACGGTGCTTGAGGATCTGGAGCAACTTCCACATGTTTTCCCTTCTCCCCTCAAGCATATGATCAATAGCATATTATGTACAGAGCTCTTGTTTTGCTAATTGTTGACCGTTATTAGTCATTCTTTTTTCTCGCTATAGGGTTTCATACACCAAAAGAATAATAAACTCTAGAAAGCTTTAATATGTTGCATTAGCATTAGGATTAGCGCAACGTGCAACGTCACAGCTCACAAAACTGATGCCTCATAATAGAGACATCCTGTTGCTCGACCAACTTGGGCCACGGCAGCTTCCTCATTTCACTTATTAGTCATTTTTGTCCACGTTGTGCTGTGGGTTCTCCGCACCCCGCTTCAAACTGCTCTGCCGAGCCCCGAGGATTCGGCGCCTATGTATGACGACACATTTCTAATGAGCAACTCGGGTATCCCGTTTCGCAACATTCGCGTGTCACAATCATTTTGGGACGTAGGAATACGGTCGCTAGGCAAGTTGTTGTTTTTTGGGCAGAAGTCAACGGAAAAAGTCAGTTATTCTTGTAATCTCAATTTTTTATATAAGAAACCTGTATTAGAATAGAATAGTTGTAAAAGAATGTTAATGTGTTCCTGTTCATGGTAAATTTTACGAATACAAAAGTTTGCAGTTTTTTATTGACGCAGTTAGTGTTAAATCAAAAGATACTAGCTGTGGCCAGTCTCAGAACTGGCACTCGTGATGAGGATGTAGCCAGCAGCATCATCCCCATTCAATGTTTAAAATACCTATTTACCAAACATATGTTTGCTTTGTCCAATTCCATTGCATTTTGCGTTCCAACAAGGACAAGTCGCTGATTAAACAACGGACGAATAAACGGCCTGACATGCGCAGTGATTAGTTTACGAATGCATCCATGCACGAGTCAGAGGACACATCAAAAAAGGAGCTGTTGGAACAAACCTATAGTTTTGCGAGTTAAACTGGCAATTTGAGTTCTATTGGAGACGATTTTATCCTCGTATAGGAAAAAGTTATCATTAATTATAGTTTTAATATGTTTTTACCTAACAATAAGACGAATCTGGCATCTACATTGCCTTCGGTTCCGAAAAATATTTCCGTAAGTTCTTTGACATCGCAAATTCTGCATAATGGTGGACACGGATCTCCGCAAAATCCGACGCACGGATGTCCGCATTTATTTATACTTTTAGGACACTGCTCGGTACAGGGCTCCACCGAGCACAAGTCTCCACAACGGTTTTCACAGCTTTGATGAGGACACCATCTCGGACATTTCTTCCTACAACTGAATAAAAATCCAACTTTTTTACTGTCACTAATCAATGAATTAATTGTTATTAGATATGTGGTACCATTAATTTGGCAGGAAAAAATAGTTTAAATATAGGCATAAAACATGGGAAACATTTAGAACTTTATTAAATTGAAAGTCGTTATAAAGCAATGACTTTTATCTAAAAGTTCTAAAAACAAAATAAACATACAATAGGTACTTACCAAGCGCACGGATCGCCACACTTTTTTTTACATTTGCCATGCACACAACTGTACTCGCATGGTTTCCTGCAAGGCTGGCAGTACTCGCTGCAAGGTATCGGACATTCATGGTTACACACTAGAATACCATTGCAATTTTCTTGGCACCTTTGGTGGAACCGGCCCTGGTAACATTCGACGCAGCTACCGGAACATTTATGTGTGCATATCAACTGAGCGTTACAAGGTTCCGTGCAATTTTGGGCGAAAATGTTGTCGTCAGCTAGAAATAAATTAACTTAGCATAATTATCTAATACGAGAAAACAAATGGAATTTCTGAATTTCTAAAAAAATCTCTGGTTTCTGTGCGAGACAGGTAGCAGCGGTATGTTTACTGTTTAATACCAAAGTCCATAAAAAAAACATGTCTAGTTCAAGTGATGGGGAAGAATTCTCCGGATTTATAGATGTAGATCAAGATATTTCCACGTCAACGAAAAGAAAATGCAACGAGTTGCTAACGAATTTACAGCAATTGAATGAAAAATCGCTAGACGAATTTATCGGAATCTCTAAAAAAAGGCTAATAGATAAGAACGGAAAATCGAGTGACACCTCCAAAAAACCAGTTAAAGATAACGAAGGATATTTCATAGTTTCTTATAAAAAAAACAAAAAGCAAATCCAAAACCAAAATAATAATATTCCATCAAATACAAATACAGGGAGATCCATAAATTTCTCACCACACATGAAACAGTTCCAACAAAACCAATTTAATAATATGTTCTATATTAACACCAATAATACCATTATTAATAGAATCCAAATGGCTGATTTGTGGGAAAAAAACAAGATAAAATAATGGTGATATAAAGACAAAAAATGATCATACAAAAGCGATATTAGAAAATGCACTAAAGATCTTAAAAAATAACAATAAAATTATGGAATATAGCGCAACAATACCCTACAACCAAGCTTCAAGAGATAACAAAATTCCAGCGACTTAAGTCTACTCTTGTGTTATTGCCTCTTTCGAAATATCGGACGAAGAAATCTCACAAAAAACGAATCATCTCAAAAAAACAGACACTCCAACAAACTTCATAAGAATTATCACAAAAAAAATAAAATTTTACAAAAAACTTCTCTCTGAAGGATTACATTACAAATCCCGCCATTATGCTGTCTATACGAGCTCTCCGCCGTTCCCAGCCACAATGCCTTACAATAAGTATTTGAAGTTTTCCCACCCAATAGAAAACTGCACAGAAACAACAAAATACAACAAATGTTCTGAAGCGCATTCCACGAACAAGTGTCCAACCACGGTACCCCCAAAATGCAGTGGATGTGACTCAGAAAATCATCAAGCTTGGTTATTTAAATGTCCTAAAAGACCAACAAAACTAACTTACCAGTAAAAACATTAAATAAAAAATCTGACCAAATTAAGGACAATATGAAAATGAACAGAATCCACTAACAATTAATAGAAAGACTACGAAAAAGATTCATGACGGAATACAGAATATAACATTTGTTGGAACAACTGGATTTACATCTTGATGTTTGACATGGAACTAGATAACTTCGAATCTCCCACTGAAACTATTGCAAGATCGCAAGTAGCTCACATTCAACAACGAAATTAAAATATTATACACTAATATAAACAATTACTTCCAAAAGAAATATTTAGTGAACTATCCGATAGAAAGGAAGTTAATAGACTGTGCCCCATTTGTAGAAACTAAAACCAATGCGGAAACCAACACCAACTATAGAAATTGGGATGTAGTAAGACACGGCGGAAATATTCTAAACCAAAATATAAGAGGAGGATCACCAACTAATTTCAAACAACACTAATATTACTACCAATGAAGTCAATACCTTTCACACAAAGGTCTCCGAGATTATCACAAACAATACACCAAAAACTGCAAACAAATATTTTACTCATAAACTTCCTAGATACATCGTGACACTCATCAAAACAAAACCTAAAATGCTCAAAGAATACAGGCAAAACCCTAGTCGAGAAGTCAAAACAAACATCAACAACTTTAACAAAGATATTCAAAAATTAGTAAAACAAATTCAGCAACACACATGGCTACAGACCTGCCAAGAAATCAATCAAGAACAGGGAAGAAACTTCTATCATAAAATAAATGAACTGTCAAAATATAAAACAAGGAGTAAAATTCCAAATATCTCAGACAATGGTAGAGACTATGCCACAGATGAAGAAAAGGACGATGCATTCAAGAAGAACTTCATTAAAACATATAACGGAACGAAAGATCCATCTTTTGAACAAGAAAACTGGAATAATGTAAACTCATGGTGCAAAAAATATTTTAGAAACAACCCAATCAATGAGGAAGATAACACAGAATTCGACGATGAAAAATACTTTCAAATACTATCCAATCAGAAAAACTTCGCTCCAGGATCGGACATGACCCCACGGCAAATTGTGAAAAAACTAGAATATACATATCTATAGGTATTATAAAACGCTGTTGCTAGGTACACGCTAAAGTTTACGCAAATCAAAAAATTACATACACGTGAAACCTCATATTGCTGTGGTGGGAGGTGTTTGTGTGAATGCGTCTTGTTTGTTTTCATTTACGCCGTGACT
>CAKMHV010000005.1:499372-542697 GCA_927349885.1 Psylliodes chrysocephalus
TAAACATTGAAAAATAAAAAAAGCACGTTCAATGAGAATGCTGACACTCAAACTCATCAATAATTTTTTTAATATTTGCGGTATAATTTGATACAGCCATTCGAATACAATTATCCAAATGTTCATCTGTTAGTAGATTGCGATATTTGTTCTTAATAAACTTCATATTGGAAAAAGAAGATTCACACAAATAGGTTAAACACGGCATAGAACTGAATATTTGTCTTTACTTACAATAGGTCAGATACATTTGGTACTTGAGACTAACGATTTTAAGGCTAAATCATTTTGAAACTCAATTACTTCCATTTCTGTTGCAGCGATGTCTTCGCCAAAGTTCTGCATAACACAAGTTGCAAACTGTTGGATATCAATTTCCATAAAGGGTGAAACAACAAACTGCGCTACTAACGCCATTTCGTTGAAATCCTTAAAACGATTTTTGAAGTTATTCTTCAGGGTAGAAACTATTTCTACATAATATTTGCTGTCATAAGGTTCTAATGGATTTTGAGATATTTTTTCTGAAAGAATAGGAAAATGCTTGACATCGCTGTTAATTAGGCTTTGTTCCCAAAACTCCAGCTTTTTGATAAATGCTTCTATATCAGAAATAATTTCCGCTAGTTCTTTGTCTCTCCCCTGAAGCTGCAAATTGGGTTGGTTTAATTTCTCTGTAATGTCCACGAGAAAACCAAAATCTCTAAGCCAGATTGAATTTTCTAGTTCCAGAGTCGGTTCATCGCGTTGTTTGAAAAATTGAACTATGCCAGATAGGACATCATTAAAACGTTTCAGCACCCGTCCTCTACTTAACCATCGGACTTCAAAGTGAAGGAGTATTGACAGTCAACTTTATCGGCCAAGGTTTTGAATAATCTTCTTTGTAACGCTTGAGCTCTAATCTTGTTCACAATTTTTACAACCAGTTTCATAACGTTGTTTAGTTTCAGGAAATTTCCACATAATGCTTGCTGATGGATAATGCAGTGGTAACAGAGAAATTGCGGAAAAGTTTCATCTTTACGACATAACGTCACCAGACCCTTATCACAACCCACCATAGCTGGAGCGCCATCGGTTGTCAAGCCTACCATTTTCGATATTGGAATTTTCTCGGAAGAAATAATATTTTTTAAATGAGAAAACTCCTGTCCAGTAGTGTGTCCTTTCAGTGGAATACACTTCAAAAGATCTTCTTTAATCGTAAAATCACTAAAAACCATCCTGACGAACACGGCCATCTGGGCAATGTCAACGACATCTTTTGATTCATCCAGTTGAAGTGAAAAATAAACACAGTTATCTAAGTCAGTTCTTAACTGTAAAAAAATATCATTGCTCATTACTTTTACGCGTCTCATCACTGTATTAGCAGAAAGTTGCATAGATTTTATAGCTGAAACTATCTCTTCTTTATTTCTAAAGTTGGCAAATAACGAATCAGCAGCTTCTAAAAACGCCTGTTTTATCATTTTCCCGTCTTCATAAGGTTTATTTTTTTGTGCAATTATCTGGGACACACGATGCTTTAGTTGTAGTCTTATTTTTGTCGACTGTTCTTAAAAATATTGATTGTTGTCAAATTAACTGCTTTTTTAACTGTTTCAGTTTCTCCTTTCTGGCGGCAGAATGTAGTGGGAATGATTTTTCAAAATTAGAATTTACAGTTTTATGATGTCTCTCAATATTTCCTTTTTTAGCAACGGAGATTGAAGTATTACATAACAAACACACATTTTTATCTGTAACTTCTGTAAAAAAGTTTTGTTCTTCCCATTCTGAATGAAAATGGTATGTCTTTACCTTCTTACAACTGCTTGCCATAATATTATTTTTTGTTGTTTTCTACTAACCCAACTGCGCAAATATGGGGTAATTTTCTGATTTCTCCCTATATTTGGGTGTTTTTTAATGGACTGTATGATTAGATTTTACTGGTTTCGGGTATTCAAACTGCGACACCACTTTTAATAGAGTTTATTACAATACTATTCGGTATACAACAAAATAACAAGTTGTTGATACGAAACACAGGCACAAAACAATGCTAGAGTATGTCTAGTATGAGGCTACTTCCTTTTATAAAATGTTTTACTTGATAACACCCCGAGCTAATAAGTTTTAATTCACTTTTCCCGATAAATACTAATGCCGGTCGGCTAACGCCCACAAAGTGCGGGAAAACTCACACACCCTTCTCACCTTAAGTTAAGATTGCTTCTTGTTTAACGATGCCCGAGATTGCACCGTATAACAGAGGAGATAGAAAATGAGCGCGAATTGCCAGAATTGGTTGGAATTACGTCATGAACTACCAATAGTACCAATCAGACGCAAATGTGATGTTGGTTGCATGATGTTAGAGGCGGTTTAGCATTTAATTATGTAATAAGGGGCGAGAGAAACAAATATATTTAAATTCGCTGACTAGCGGCGTAGGGGAAAGAGGAGTAAAATAATTAGATATATTCTGGCAGAGAATAATGTTAGTTATTTTCCAACACCAACCACTGGACGTTGGTTACGCGTTCAGTTTTAAATTAAGCGCAATGTCGCCGCGCCGTGCGTATTTATCCTGTTCAAAGCAATCCTGATCGTTCTCGAACACTAACGCGTTGGTCCGGCTGGTCGGTTCTAGTCGATTCTAGCTTGATGGCGTCAGCGGCAGATCGCTCACTGCAACGTTGCCGCTGTTTATGTTTAATATTATGACAATTAGATTTTTTTGTGGAATTTTCGGAAGCATCTCTGATTTTTGCAGTTTGTATTTTTTAAATTAAAGTCGTTGTGAGAGCTACCAGAATTGCCTTCGCGAGCTACCGGTAGCTCGCGATCGACAGGTTGGCGACCACTGATCTATGTAATGTCCATATTAATACTAAAATCGATATGATTGTTAAATTATTGAACACATAACCGATTAGATCATTCAATTGACGCAAGGCCTATTAGCTCAGATGGTTAGAGTATCAAACTTTATCAACGTTGCCATTCAAGACCTGGCGAGCAACCGCGTTCCAATCCTTGCGGGGGCAGATTTTTTTTTTATTTTTTTTTTTTTTAGAAAATATGAAAATTTAATAAATTCAATTATTTTGATTATTTTTTTAGCTACATTTTAATTATTATAATTATAACCTGGATGGGATGGGTGGCTCAGTGTTAGAGTCTCTGCCTGTGGATCCAACGGTCCCAGGTTCGAATCCCACCGTTGGCCGGGATTTTTTTATTTAATTTACCGTAAAATGGGGTGAATAGAAACAGGTTTCATGTTATTGTGTAACGCTACTGTGATGTTTAATGAAATAATGTAGTTTAAATTAGTGTAAAACTTGGGTCTTAGTCTCTTCTAGATGAAGTGTACTATAAATTATTTAAAAAAAATTAATTTGTATTTAATTTTTTTTTTTCGTTGTTTCTATTCACCCTACAAATGGGGTCAAAAGAAACACATACTTAATTGAACGTTTGTATCTATTCATAGCATTGTGGGGTGTCTAGAGACTTCAAAAGAAAAATTCAGTTTGATTAAATCAGTTTTATTTAACACAAAAACCTTAAAACGAACTAAAAACCAAAAGTTCAATATATTCATCTACATAGTATATGTAAATATAATCAGATGGAAGAAACCAAAAACATAAAAATTAAAAACATCAGTAAATAAAATTAGTATATTGTCAAATCACTGAGATTATCCGGAAAAGAAAGCATATCTTTAAATCGACCAGAGGAAAAAACAGTGGGAGAAGACAACAACTATATCAGCATGATCTATGAACGACTCTACGCCCTTTTTATAAAAAAGTCCCACATACCCATCATCAACGAGATAACAAATTTTGATCACGTACAATCTAACAGACTGCTTGGTCTTACCCGTAGACTTTCGCAATTGCAAAATCTCCAGGGTGAAGGGTCTCTGGTACTTTTACGTGTAGGACTATTTTTTGAAGGAATTTTCTTTATCCTCAGAAAATGATAGGTCCAATTCATCATCACTGTCTTGAAGGGAATACTTAGAGCTCACTGACGATGAATCTTCATCATTCGTTTTTGTATTTTTCTTTGAACGAGTAGGATGTTTGCTTGAAGAAGCTACCGGTGTTACAGCTTGGTTGAAATCTGCAGGCTCGATATCTGCTTGATATTCCTGTATGCCGATGCTTTTACCTGGTTGAACAACATATTTTTTCCTAGTCTTCCGGGGTTTTGGGGTGTCTCCTTGCCTCAAACTTCTTAATAATTCTTTAAAAGTGTCGTCGATTGATTCAACGGTACACATCTGTAATGTCTGGATGGGGTCAGTTTTTGGTAGCATTGACAATACTTTGACTCGACATATAGGAACAATGCGCTAGTTCAGTGATGATGTAATTATGGTTCCATTGACAATTAAAGTGACAGTAGATTTTGTGAGTGCGTTTTGTTGGTTTTGTTTACCTAAATTACACCTTTTTTTTTTCACTTTTATAAATATATTCTTAAAGTAAGCAGATAGCATGTATCAAATATACAATCGTTTAGTTACCAATTACATAACTTTAAACTATTTTTTACATACATTGCGATATGTCCATGTGAAAGTCGCGATCTTGTGAACTGTGTATATATTGTTAATTTTATTAGTGAAAGAATCAACAAAATTAGTTGAAATCTGGTGATTATGCTACTAGTATTATAAATTGTTGAGAAACGTATTGAAAAGCTTATTATTCAATGAACTTAATTATAAATCTAAATAAAATCTAAATAATTTTATCAATTAAAAACAAATACTAAGCCTTACAAAAAACCGTAAGCGATAAAGAATCGATGATATTTTAAAATAATATAATTTAGGAAGTGTCTACTGAGCCAACTGGAATATTCTTCGAAATTGCAAATCAAATTCAAAAATAAAATTAATTATTTACATTACTAAATGCCAAATATGCCTGAAAATGAGCAAAATGTAACTGCGAATGAACTTTTCAATGAAATAATAAAAAGCAGAACTGATCTTTTAAATGAAGTTAGCAAAAGTAAAGCTGATCTTATTAGCGTTATAGAAGCTTCTTGAATTGGAAGAATTAAGAAACAGAGTGCTACAACTAGAGAAGAAAAACAAATTTTTAGAAGGAGAAAATGAAATCAAACAACGTTGGGAGAAAAAAAATAACATTTTAATTTTTGGCCTAAAAACTTCTTCCACGAACGTGACAGTCGAAAAGGTATGTGAAGATCTAAACACTCTTCTAGATATCTCACTCCAACCAAGGGATATTAATTGCACATATAAATTGGGAGCAGCCAAAAATAAGCCATTGAAAGTGGAATTTGTAAATTACTGGTTTAAGCAACGTATTTATAAAAACTGTTACAAGCTTAAAGGGAAAAATATTAGTGTTGTAGACGACCAAACACTCAAACAAAGACAAGACGCAAAAATACTTAGAAAACATCTTTTACTTGCCAAGCAAGAGAACGGAACGAACTGTTTTATTAAAAAAGGAAAATTGCATGTCGACGGCATTGTTTATGAAGTAACAGACTTAGAGGAAGTCTTAGAAGATTCTAAAGACTCGCAGAATAAGAAGTCAAACAGTGCGCCTCCAACTCCTTCTAGACCATTGAGGAAGGAATCAGTGGATGAAGTTTTTAAAGAAACAGACGCTAAACCAACAACTACTGTTAAACCTCCTACCACAGTAACTCCAGTTGGACGTAACGGATCTACGGGACAAGGAAGGAAACCTTCGACCCGTCATCAGGCCCAACAAGTTGCAGATTCCAAGACAACCAGAAATCGTACCAATAATAAGTATGTATGAACCTATTTCTATTTATAGTTGAAATTTTAAATTGTTTATTTTCCCAAATTATTTTTTCCCTACATAATGGCATTTTATTAGAGTAGCCAATATTCTATTTTGGAGTTTATTGATTCTGTTTTAGCGGTTATTCATTCTATTTTAGAGTTTATTAATTATAATTGAGCGTTTATTGATTTTATTCAAATTAATCTTAAAACACAATTGATTGTTAGAAAAGTATTAAAGTAAGATAATACATAAAAAAAAACAACGATAAATTGGTAAACAAAAATGGCCCCGTATATTCGAGACGTAAATTATGAATCTTATGATACCGTAGAATTTAAAAGTGTAAATGAAATAAATAATTACTATAAAAATGTTAATACTTGTATGTTTAAATTATTCCATCAGAATATATGTTGCATTAATAAGAATTTAGATGAGTTGAAAATATTTCTATCACGGTTAAATCATGATTTCGATTTTATTGTTTTAACGGAAACACTAAAAATACCAGATTTAAATACATTTCAGCTAACAGATTACAATATAATATACAGTGAGCACCATAAGTCTTACCCCCCCTATCTAACTCATTACTGGAGTCTTCTTAGGAAAATCGCCGAGACACGTCGATTTTTGTTTTCTACAATGTACAATTTTGTATGAATAGTTTACACTTAATTTCATCCCTTACTGGAGGCGAGCAACCCTTTTGAAAAATTTAAATGGCATGGGGTGGTGAGTGATAGCTCATTTGAAAGAGGGTTTTATTCTCTATTCAACCGTGTAAAAAATGTTGAAATTTGCTTCATTAATTCTCGACTAATTGTTGTTTCAGAATAACGGAAATTAACGTAGCGCACTCAGCCTTAGAATTAAAATTCGGCCGTGCATGATTTCGGTTTTGGTTCAGACGTGAAGTAAGACTTTTTGCCATTAGAAGGTCACTGTTAGTCTAGTTGCTTTCCTATTTTGTGAGGTTTTGTTATTTTTAAACATTAATAAATCAACACGTAATGAAGCAAATTTAATTTTTTTTCACGGTTGAATAGAGAATAAAACTACCCCTTTCAAATGAGCTATCACTTAAAAACTAATACAAGGAGATAGTAGAAGTAATAGAGAAATACGTGAAATAACTGCAGATGAAGGGAAAAATATTACAGACACAAAAGATATAGCAGAAAGATTTAATAATTTTTTTTCAGAAATAGGCACATCACTTGCAAATAAAATAGATGACCCAAACTCACCACCTCCGGTCAGAAATATTCACAAAAACTCTTTTGCGCTACTACCAGTAACTGAAAAAGAAATAAATAATATCATTAATTCACTTTTGAACAAAAAATCGCCTGGAATAGATAATATTTCCTCAGAATTAGTAAAAGAAAATTCTGATACATTAGCACCACTTTTGATGGATCTAATTAATAAAATGTTTGATAAAGGTGAGTTTCCAGCCGAATTAAAAAAATCTTTAGTAGTACCAGTCTTTAAAAAAGGAAAAAAGAGTATGTTTACAAACTACAGACCTATTAGTTTAATAACAACTTTTACAAAAATAGCAGAAAAAGCCTTAAATTTACGTTTAAAAGATTACCTCAATAAATATAAAATCATCTCAAACAAACAATTCGGGTTTCGAGACGGGCTCTCAACAACAGATGCGATCTGTGAGTTTTATAGTTCTGTTGACTGCAAAAAACCATGTCTAGCAGTTTTCCTGGATTTCGCCAAGGCCTTCGACACTGTAGATCATGGACAGTTATTAGAGACATTGGAAGATATACGTGGGAAAACTTTTGACCTTTTTAATAGTTATCTGAACAATAGATTTCAAAGAGTTAAAATCAATAATGAAATCAGTGACGAGAGGCCAATAGAAAGCGGTGTTCCTCAAGGAACTATATTAGGTCCCACATTATTTACATTATATGTAAACTATTTATATAATTTACAGACCACAGGAGAAATAGTAAGTTTTGCAGACGACACTGCGATTTTTTATGAAGCAGAAACTTGGGACGATCTAAAACGGAAAACTGAAAGAGATTTAAAGAAAATAATAGACTGGTGTTCCCATAAAAAATTAACCATAAATTACAACAAATCTTTCGTTTTACCATTTGTCAGCTACTCTAATAATCTACCTCAATTTAGTAACATTAGCTTAACTTATAATAAAAAGAAAATAACATTGGAAAAAAAATGAAATAAAATATTCAGGAGTTACCCTAGATTGTCATTTACGTTGGGACGCACATATAAATAACTTAACAAATACCTTAAGACTTCTTTTATTTAAATTTAAATACCTCAAAAATATTTTACAAGTTACTCACCTAAGAACTATTTATTATGCTTTAGTCCAAAGTCGTGTACAATACGCAATCGTCTGTTGGGGTGCTACAACCAAAAGTCACATATCCAAACTTGAAATATTACAAAAGAGAATTCTAAAAATAATACACAACAAAAAAGTTAGATACTCAACAGGTGCATTGTTCGAGAAAGTAAAAATAATGGATATACGACAAAGGGGCATGTTCAAAAATTTTGAATTTTTTTTTATGAATAGTAGAGTTAAAAATAAAACTACATTTTTTTTATTTTTTTTTATCTATTCATTTGCCGGAGTTATGAATTTTTTAAAATTTATGACGTCACCTGGAATAGACCAATAGGAACTAGCGCACAACGTTGCCGGCTAGAAGGTTTACGAGAAGTGATGTACGTTCGTTTGTGTACTCCTTCTTACTTTTAGACTTCTAAAACATCGTTAAACAAATATCTTTTAAATATATAATATCAAATGTTTTTTGAAAGTATTATTTCTGTTTAAACTTTTACCATATTTAAAGTTTCATTGTTTTAAAAGTCACTTAATAATTCAGAAAATGGCAAAATGGCAGCACTGTGTATGGCATCTGTCATCATAGTGTCTCGATCTAGAATTTATTTGGAATTTGAGTGTTTAATTTTGTACTTTTTATAAATATTATGACTACGAAAAAGTGTTCCAGAATGTGATAATTATTCACATTCATCTTCAAAAATATTTATTAGTGTTCCTAGAAATTTGGGAAGAAGAAAATCAACCTTCTACTAGCGATGTTTCTCGTAAACTTTTTAATAAAAATACACCGGATTATCAAGATGTAGCAGCAATTCCTGCTAATTGTCCCCTTCAGGAAATTGAAAATGAGGCTACTATAAATTCTTAGGTGTATAACCTAAAAACCCTTCTGGAAGAAAATGCAGAATCTCCTGAAAGTTTTGAAGATACCGAATTTATTCATCATTTTGTGGAAGAACTAGTGATAAAGAAATAATAGAAAAATGTGGGTATTTAAACAAACTGGTTCCTGGACCCCATATAATGGCAGATAGGGGTTTCAGAATATTCAGCTACTTGAAAACATGGGATGCACTTTAGTAAAGCCACACCTAGTGTATCACAGAATGAAAAAAGTTCCCCAGAAGATGTACAATTAAGTAAAAGAATAGCATCTCTAAGAATACATGTGAAAAGAGTTATAAGAAGGGTTAGTTAATTTAACATGTTAAAACCACATTCGTGTGTGAATTTTAAGCAAGTACATTTACTTAGTAATATCTGCATAATTGCTTGTTAACTTACAAGAACCTATTTTGTAAGAGTAAATATTAATTTAATAAATTTTTTTTGTTTGTTTTTTTAATTTAATTTACCTAATTATCACATTTCAGGGATTATAATGAGTTTTTAAACAGCCAATGTAATTTTTTATAAAATTTTAACTTTTCGAACAAATCAAAGAGGAATGAGTACCTGTATATGCAGATTTTTTTTTAAACTACCAAAACAAAGGCACCTATTTACAGCAGTTTAAAATGAAACATTTTGACAAAAACGCCTATGTCACAGTAATAAATATTAAAAACAACCAAGTTCAGTTGAATGTGGTAGCAAAGTCTATATATTCCAATAAATCGGTATGTGGTATCACTGGTGATAAATTTAAAAATATCATAATTCTTGCCCCCTTTTTCAAAAAACCAGAAAGTGTGCCTTCTTATCAATCCTTTATGAAAATGACAACAGAGATAAATGTGAAAAAAAAAAAATTAATGTTGCTATTCGTTATTATGATAGTAAAACATGTTTGCAGTTCCGTTTATTTTTTATGAAAATCTAACCAATGTCAAAGGGTTATAATTTTTTTTCTGTCGAACCAAATATATCACAAAATTTAAAAATTGATCATAGGTCAAGCTAAAGTAATACCTTTATTGATAGTAGCTTTAAAAAAGGAGAAAGAATAATATTGACTTAAGTTATTATTATTAACATTGGTGATTTTTAATAAAAACTCTTCAATTATTGTTTACAAACAAAAATATAAAAATCTGTGAAAATTTTATTTATTAACCTTTTAATAAAAAATGAGAAAAATTAAGTAAAAAACAATTTATTTACAAATAAAAAATATATATACAAATCCCAAGAATATAAAAGTACTGATTTATTTTCCTGTAGTGGATGAAGAGGTTTCTTTAACAATCTAGCCAAGTGTACATCAATATTTACGCAATTTGATAAATTAGAGCCTTTCCAATAACACTAAGTAGATGTTACAGATGGTTCCTCACTTCTTCTATGAAGCCACATATTTACAACCAACTGAAAAAAATAAAAGGGTTTAGATATGCAGTTACAAAATAACTATATAACCAGCTACAAAATGCCTTTATTTTATGTAACAAGACGAGCAGAGCTTTACTAGCTCTGAACGAATCCAGTAAAGAACCTCGGATTTTTAAAACTTAAAAAAAAACAATCTCACCACATTTTAACATTTTTGAAATATTATAGAGCTTTTGGTAAAAAACTGCTATTTTTAAAAATACAATTTTTTGTTTAAACAGCTATGTCTCATTTTAGGCTATTGAGTATTATAAAATAAAAAATTACGGAATGCTTTGTTAGCTTCAAACGAATCCAGCAGAGCACCCCATTTTTTTTTTAAACCACACCACGTTTTTTGGCTCCTACAATATTATAAAATATTCAAAATTTGGCATTTTAAAAAAAATTCGCAATTCCTTGCTGACTTCAAAGTTTTTTTCTGAAAACAAATGTACTTACCACATTTTTAGGATTTTAAAACAGCCTAAACATGTGTCATAAGTAGTTGTTTTTATATATAAAAAAAAAAAATTAAAAAACTGAAGTGTCCTGCTGACTTTGTTCCAACAAAGCACCCTGTATTATTTAAAAATAGCAATTTTTTTAGTAAAGTTTTACAATATTTCAAGAGTCTAAAAATATTCTAAAAATGGGGTTTGGTTTTTAGAAAAAATCTTTAAAAAACCGAATTGCTCTGCTGGCTTCTTTCGAAGGTTAGCAAGCACCATGTATTTTTAAAAATATAATATTTCAAGTGCATAAATATATGGTGTTGCTGTTTTTACAGAAAAAACTTTATACAACAGAGGTGCTTTGCTGACTTCGTTCGAAGCTATAGAGCATTTTAAGTTTTGCAAAAAACGAGGAGCATAACATTTTTGAAAAGGGTATAAAAATAGCCTAAAAATATGGCATATTTTTTAACTCAAAATTTCATAGGTGCTCTGCAGCATTCTTTGGTATCATAATTATTACTAGGTTCACTAACAAAATCTGTTTCTAGATTATTTTAACACTTGCTGCGATTACAAAAAATATCTATATGTCAAAATTAGAAAAAAAATATTTATAGGAATAAAGGGCCTTATACACTGTTTATTATATGTAATATAAAAACAAAAAGCATAATAAATATTACAAACCTTGACATGCAGCATATCCTAAGCATATTGTGGACTAAAAATTTCATTTTTGTTAATTACAACAACCACATCAGAAGGTTTTTGCCGTACTTTATGTTTAGGTGTAATTTGTCTCCTTCTCTCTTATGGAAAAAAAAAATTATCCCCATATTCTTGCTTGGCAGATCTAAAAATAAACCTGAGATAAATATTATGTTTTACTTGCTCTATATAAACTGTAACTACCTACTATTAAAACAAAGTCTTACCTTTCTGACTTTTGTAAACTGAGTATTGTTAAAAAATGCAGTAATCATCTCGGTAATCATATTTTCGTTTACAATGGGTAAAACACTTGATTTAACTTTTATAAATCCAGCTGATTCATATTAATAATAATAATAAAATTAAACCAAAACAAAAAACTAAGGTTAGGTGTTAGGTGGTGTCAATTTTAATGTCACTTAGATGTGCGTTCACTTCGACATTCTGTGTGTCGGTTTGTTCGTTGGCCTAGTTTTGTATAACAAAAAAAACTTCGACACAAGATGATTGGTCTATTCCCGATGACGTATAATTTCAAATTTTAAATTTCAATTGGGCTTAATTTAAAAACTTTTGGCTTTTTTAACGAACTTACTATTTAGAATAACTTGTATAGCGACTAACTATTACAATATAATTTATAAAACAGCATATCTCACATGTGAACATGGCCCATTATACATATACTCAGTTATAATACTAATCTACAAAAATAAACAATTATTAAACAAAATTACCCATAACTATGATACAAGAAGCAAGGATAAAGGAAAAGTTGGTACCCATCTTGAAAATAAAACAATAGCACAACGTTTTTATATTTATTTAAGTGCAAAAATATTTAATTATCTTCCGGATATGTACAAGGCATATTTAGTAATCATAAATTCCGTTGAACTCTTTAAATCTCTCATCAAAAAATTTCTTATTAATTCGGATAGAAAAACGCAAAGAGAAATAATTGAATAAATATACAAGTATTCGAACTTATATATTATAATTTAGTTGTAATTGTATACTTTTTACGTGATATTTTTATTTTGTATATCTTTATTATTTATATTTCATATTGATTTTGGATTTTAAATTATGCGTTTTTTAGCTAATTTTATATTGTTATTATTCACTTTATAATTTAATATGTATTATTTATTTAATTTAATTAGATATTATGAACTTATACAAGCTTTAATAGCTTTAATAATGTATTTAAAAAAATTGTTAAAAAAAATGATTTCAAAAAAAAAGTTAGTAATTCGGCAGCCCATGCGCAACCACATGGTCATAAATGGGCAGCAAATACTTTTAATGTATAAGGTACCTGTCAATTACTCTAATAATTTAAAATTATTTAAATGTACCTACAAATATGATGTAATCAAAAAAAAAAAAACAAAAATGCTGAATAAAGATTATTATTATGACCTGTAAACAATATTTTAAAATAAAATAAAAACAGTAAAAACGTATATGTCAAATTTATTGATGTTTTTGTTAAAAGTTTGGTTAGAACTAAATGTCACTGGAACCAAAATGGACTGAACTAGCGCATACCACATTTTTTGAAACCGGAAATAACATTACCTTGTTTAAATGTTGAACATAGCTGATTTAGCAAACCAGGAAATTTGTCTTTTGGAACAGTCGACTCATTTCTACCTGAACCTTTTTTCCAAGTTTCTAAAATATTACGCCAAGATATCTTTACTGGACGAAAAAAAGCCACGTCCAGTGGCTGGGTCAGGTGGGTTGAATTGCTTGGGAGAAAAATGAATTTAATATTGTTCTCCTCACACAATCTAATTGCCTCCAATGACAGATGTGATGCTAAATTATCACCAATCAAAAACTTTTGTCCCTCAAGCCTTCGCAAATAGGGGACTTCTACAGTTTCAACCCAATCTTGAAAACAGAAGGCATCGAACCAGCCCGATTTTGTTCTATTGTAACGAGAGTTCTTAGTGCCATTTTCAGTCCAATTTTGGTGGAGATGTAGGGCTTTATATACCACAAAAGGAGGTAATATATTGCCGTCCCCAGCAGCAGCAAACATCACAGAAACCGAGGACTTGGTAGAGTTCATTACACGTTCCGGATATTTGCATCCTCTTCTGGTAATAACTTTCTTCCTCCCTGGGTCATCAGATAAATTCGTCTCGTTATAATTACCGATGTTACCAGCTGGTACGTCTTTCAATTCCACCTCGAGGTTGTCAAAGTATTCGTTTATCACCTCCGGAGAAATAGCAGCCCTGCTTCTTTTTATATTTTGGCACATCCTTAAAGATAAGGCTTGTTTATGTCTTTCGATAAAAGAATATACGAAGTCCCTACCAGGTAAATTGTCTTTGAACACTTTTATGCTTTTTCCCTGATGATCTAAAAACTCTTTCACTAAGAGTCTTAATGTCAGGAAATCAATGGGATAACCCCAGTCTCCACATACCTGTAGTCTGTTTACAAGAATGGATTCCTCCATATCAGATAAAGCCGTCTGTCCACCTTGTTTTTCATTTGTTTTCCCCGTTTGAAATGTCTGTAAAGCACGCTGAAATGAATGCCATGCTTTTCTGACGATTTTCTTAAACTTAACCCTGACCGTATATCTAGAATTGCACTTTTGATTTTTTCATCAGAGTGCTTTTTATACTGTTTAGTAGTTTCACTACTTCGTTTGTATTTTCGGGGCATGTTTCGGGTACAATCTGAAAAAACAACAAATTATTTAATAGTTATCTATAATATAAGGATACAACAAACTATAAATGACTGCACAAACGTCGTTTCTGACAGATCATCTAGTTACAAACCTACTAATATAAGTTTATTACTTGTGGGGTCAATTCGCTGTGTGCATTTGGTTTGGAGGGGATAGATTGAGCTATCGCAGCGCCTATGGTGGCAGGAGTCGGCGATTGTCCACATCATCGTAGTAGCGCGGCAGCGTGTTGTGGGTCTCGTAAACGCAATTACAAGAAACTGACAGAATTCGCCGAGTTGCATCAAGCTGAAATAATGGGTGCGTTCACCAGACGTCAGCAGTTAACTTTAATCGCTAAACGGCTGGGCATTAACATCCGGCAGCAGATGGAAATTGGCTGAACGCTCCGTTGATCGTTGGGTCTCTGTCTGTCACAAAACTGTCAGATTAGACTGTTGAACATAACCTTATAATTATTGGCTGATGCTGATCCTAGTCAGAAAACAGTGAAAACACCAAACTGTAGGTTGACAAATTTTCTGTATTAGTTTCCATCACATACTTTGATTTTCTTTTACTATACGGAGAATGGTCGCACTGCGCAGCTTTCTGAGTGCCTTTTAAGAGGAGATTGAAAACTCCGCCATTTTGAACCCTTATTACGTGTTGCCTACATCTTGGCGCAATATTTTTATTAGGTGCGTTTTAATCATCCGCTTCTGCTTTTGAATTGTCAGTTTTCTTGTTTTAATCTGACAGTTTAAAACGACTAAACCGACAATTACGGAAGCAGAAGCGGATCATTAAAACGCACCTGATATTTTGCTTGCTGCTGTCAGTGTCAGTGAATATTATTTTTGAAGTCACAGTTTATTGCTAAAGAATCAGTTAGCTCTCTCGGACCAGTTGAAAGTTCCAAAATAACATCCACTCCAGGGATACAAATTCAGGATACGCAGTTTTATTGTAGGCGGTTGTCATATATTGTATTATCCGAGTTGCACAGTGTATAAACTGAAATATTGAGATCAAAAGTGCCGACTCAGAGTGAGCGATCTGATTCTTTAGCTGTAAACTGTGTCACAAGGTTCAAAATGGCCGCGCCCTATGTTGGGCGTGTCGGACCTCTCTCTTGCCTCGTATAGTAATCAAATGCCGCGTTTGAGAATCCACATCGGATGCATCTGAGATGTAAAAAATCTTTGATCACGTGATTCAGTATACGTAAATGTAATGGGACAGATGTGTCCGATGTGGATAAAAAAACGCTCGAGATGTAAAAAATGCATCCGATGTGGATTCTTAAACGCGGCAAAAGTATGTGGTTTCCATAATATGTACGTTTTAAAAATTAAAAAAGCACGCGCAACAATGAACTGTCATCTCACTGCGCATGTCTAAACATATGTTGAGTCGGCTCAGCGCAAATTCATCGCGCTGGGTGAAATTTGATGCAGATGACATTCAGCGTAAAGTCATCGTGTCTGCCGAACGCGATCGCTTACTCAACAACTCAACTGTTGCCGTCTGGTGAACGCACCCATTATTAGAAAACATGCGATTATTTTTATTATTGTCAATAATAAATGGATTTCAACACAATTTTTATCTTACATGCAATTCTACAAGATATTCTTTTTTCGTGAAAGACGTTTGTCTAATGACACCAGCTCGGATAAAAAGGCCAACACCTGACTCTCTGTGCTCTTCGACATTTATGACATGCCCAGCTTCTACCAAATCTTTACCTTTTCTTGGCGTTTCAGGCTGAAAGTTTATGTCATGAGATATTTTCTCAAATCCAGTGTCACATACTTTGATTTTCTTTTACTATACGGAGAATGGTCGCACTGCGCAGTTTTCTGAGTGCCTTTTAAAAGGAGATAGAAAACTTCGCCATTTTGAACCCTTATTACGTGTTGCCTACATCTTGGCGCAATATTTTTAATAGATGCGTTTTAATCATCCGCTTCTGCTTCGGAATTGTCAGTTTTCTTGTTTTAATCTGACAGGTTACAACGACTAAACCGACAATTCCGGAAGCAGAAGCGGATGATTAAAACGCACCTGATATTTTGCTTGCTGCTGTCAGTGTCAGTGAATATTATTTTTGAAGTCACAGTTTATTGCTTAAGAATCAGTCAGCTCACTCGGACCAGTTGAAAGTTCCAAAATAACATCCACTCCAGGGATACAAATTCAGGATACGCAGAAGACTGCTGTTTGAATATAGGCGGTTGTCATAATTGTATTATTCGAGTGGCGCAGTGTATAAACTGGAACATTGAGATCAAAAGTGCCGACGCAGAGTGAGCGATCTGATTCTTAATCTATAAACTGTTGCATAGGGTTCAAAATGGCCGCGCTCTATGTTGGGCGTGTCGGACCTCTCTCTTGCGCCGTATAGTAAAGAAAATCAAAGTATGTGTCCAGTGTACAAGATGACATTCATGACAAAAATGTAGCATCTAAAAATATAGACAAATTACATTGATTTATGACATTCAAAACGCAGATACTTCGTATGCATAACCTCCAAATATTTTTATGTCATTTACTTACTTTTTGTGCGACAGAAACAATTTTTGTTAGTCTATCAACTAACAGCGAACACAAAACTTGTTGCAACACTTAATTGTTGAAAAAGAATTTAAGTTCAACTGTTGAGTGTGAGGTGTATAGCAAGTATGCGGGAATGAATGAGGAGAACTGTCGCTATCCCGTCACCAGAGAGCGCTACCAGTCTTACACAGCGAATAGAAACACTGTTTCTATTCACCCCACAGATTCTAACAACAAACAAAAAATCATTGCTGACAAACTAATGTGAAATATCAAAAATTAAACATAAACCTATTGCTAAAACACTGTGTGTAACGTTTAAAACGTACCAGTGATATATTACATTCAGTAGTTTGGTACTTACATAAAAAGTTCTGGGAGCTCCAAAAAATCACAAATCTTAACCTCAAAGTCAACTGTCAACAGAAGGAATTTACAGGTGTGCCAACATAACAAATTACAATTTTTCTATTACTTTTAGGTATAGCCAACTTCACGATGACCATAAACTTCTTCTTTTTTTTATTGTTTATTTATTATTTCCCGCCAAAAATTTAGCAATATTTTGTTTCTAATTACCCCACTGTTTCTATTCACCCCATTTTACGGTAATTATTTAAAATTAATTTTGATGCCTTGGTAGGATTCCCCACTCGACCATTCACTGTTGGGTTCTAATTAACAGTGCTGTTCCCAAAGTGGCGCTGGGAAACAGTAACAAAGCCTACAAAGGACACGAGGCTAATGACCTTAGCAGTCAATGCCGATGACACCAAATTAAAAAAAAATAACCTGGTTTTTCATTTTTTGATGAAAATATTTTGTGGTCCTAGGAAAAATATTGTACATCACTTGTGTAAAAACTGATTTTCCACACTCGTGATAGTCGCACTCGGCTTGGCCTCGTGCGACAATATTTCTCACTCGTGTGAAAAATGTCACTTTCCACACTCGTAATGTAATATACCTATAGGTAAACATTTTCAAAAATAGTCAATATCTCAAGAAAAAAAATCAAAATTTGGAAAAATTCGGTCAAAATTTTGAAAAAGGTCAACATTTTCGAAAACAAATTTTAGATTTTTCTCAAAATTTTGAATAGTTTCTGTGGCACTAAAATACTATTTAGATATTTAAAAAATTACTTTAGTTTGGACACTCGGCTGATGCAAGTACGACTTGTAACCGAGTCGTTCGAATTGAATCAATCTGTGCAATCGATTTATTTCCAAATCGATATCGATGACTTCCTGTTCGGTAATGTAATCGATGTTTTTTTCCAAAATTCTTACTAGCAAACTAACATGATTATTTGACAACGGCAATTCAAACAAAGACAATTCCTCTTTCTCGAGAGGCTCCATTATCGCCTGCATTAATTCGATTTTCATCCGAAAGACTTCTAAATCCATTTTGTCGATGTCCCACGAATATCTTAGTCTATTGGCCAGAGTCGTTTTTAGAGTTACAAAAGCATGGTTTGCTAAAAATGTTAATAAATTAAACAAATTGCAACTAAAAAGTGTTTAGGGGTGGGATTCCGTTTCACGATTCGACTCGAATTTGATATCAAACTCCATAAAAGCAATTCCGTTTAACGAGTAGTCGATTGGATATCAAATCGTTAAAGTTGGATTATTCTGACATTAGGTATGACTATGAAGACTAGAGGGTATGACCTGTCAATGAGGTTAAATAATAAGCCTGTGGCTTAAAATTTTAGGGAAGAAAGGAATTTAGTTTTCAGGGCATACCTATGTCTCTGGCAATGCCTTTTCTGGATAACGTATCGTGCAACAGAGGTCTTTTATATCCTTGGAATATCAATAGAAGGATTAGTTATTATACAAAACGATACAAAATATAAACATTTATAGGTTCTCTTTATTCAGCTGAAAAAGTTAATTAATAAATATTTGCCAGGCAATATGGCCGCTCGTAAACGACCAGCTTTGAGCAATCTATATATGTATCACTGACCCTGTTAATGACATGACAACAGGGTTGCCATATCTAAACTGTCATTACCCACTGGTAGCCATTTGGACAGGTCGTTGGAATGCCTAATTTCTTTAGTCTTGACGTGCATTATTTATTGGGTTTTATTCTTATGGGTGGGGTTCGTCCGTAGTGTTCTCATTTATAATTTGAATGACATAAGTTGCCGCGGAGCGCCATAGAAAATAATAATGGTCGTCCCTCCCCGACAACAATTAAATTGTATTGTATTTGGTTTAGCCTGTTTAGCCATAAGATTTATTAAAATAACCAAAAAAGGTTGACAGCTGTGTGCACGTAGTTTAGATTCAAAAGGAAAGACTTGTATTTCGTGCAAAACTTTTTAATTAATAAATGCAAAGCGCTTTCGGCTTATTTGCCATCATCAGTGCTTATCTACAAAAATTGTGGATGTAAACTTACAATTTAAAAAAAATTATATTATAAAATCTGAATAAGACTTTTAAGTCAAAAGTTAAAATTGTATATATACGATTAGTCCAATTAAATAACGAAAAAAAGACCCTTCGAGCTTACATTAATTTGTAATTGGATGAAACAAAAAGGACCTTGTGTATTTTGATGTGATCTTTCCGAAAAAAAAAAAGAAAAAAAAGATGTAGCAGTTTTTCAATTTTTTTTAAATTAGGAAAAACTGGGTTTTCCAGAATTTTCCATTGTAAAAATGCTAATTATCTGGGCAAGTATCATTCTAATAGTAAAAATAAATGCACCATTCGAAAGATGAGGCAAAAATAGTTCGGAAATTCATTGCACAGGTAGTTTTAATGGCGAATTTCTCGCCGCCAGAAGTGCTTTTACCAAAAAGTCGTTTTTTCGTTTTTTTTTTTATCAGAACCATGGACATGAAATTTGCGATGAATTTGTGGCGAAATTATAAATGTTAGACATGTGCCCATGAGAGAAGTTGCGTATTTTTTTGTTGGATCTCAAATAAAATAAGTTCCGCGGCGAAATCTGACATAATTTTTCGGGAATTCGCAGGAAACCAGAGGCGTAGTTTTTTTTTAATTTTTTTCCCATATGATTTTTTCCGGGTTTTCCGAAAACATCTAACAAAAAAAATATATTTGAAAAAACTAACAGTAGAGGTTAAATGACAGAGCAAAATGTGCAAACCCTATGACAGAGCAAAATGTGCAAACCCTATGACAGAGCAAAATGTGTAAACCCTATGACAGAGCAAAATGTGCAAACCCTATGACAGAGCAAAATGTGCAAACCATCTGGTGAACACCTGCATCCTGTTATAATATGTAATTTAATAGCTCTGGGAATGATAAAGACATCCTGTTCTCACGCGAACACCTGCACCCGGCCATCTGGCGAACACATGGCAACATCTGTTGACCATCTGGCATGTAATTTAATATCTCTGGGAATGATAACAACTTCATTTTCTCAGGCGAACATATGGCGACCATCTGGCATTTAATTTAATATCTCTGGGAAAGATAAAGACATCCGGTTCTCACGCGAACACCGGCACCCGGCCATCTGGCATGTAATTTAATATCTCTGGGAATGATAACGATATACTGGCAAACACATGGTGTAATTTATTCTGATGCAATATTTTTAACATCTGGCAAACATGTGGCATGTAAATTATAATAACGATATCCTACTCTCGCTGTCTCCATTCAACCCCACTATCTGACAGTCACGTGACCTCTTTCTATTTAAGGAACTCCACATTCATTGCGTTTTCTAGTTTCGTAGTTTACGGCGAGTTAACAACATGCAGTGTAAGAAGTGTAATAAATTATTTTCCAACGCATATACTTTGAAGCGACATCAGCTCAAAAATTGTGTGGATCGTAAACCGGCGTGCCCGATTCCGAAAAAGAGACTAAGGCCAATAGGCATTGAAGTACTGGAAGGTGGTGTTACTAAACTAACTCATGCTTTCAAGAATAGGATTGCTTCATACAGATTTTCCAGCAGTGATGAAAATAAAATCAGTTACAATGACTTTTTTAATGGAGTCAAACCAAAAGTTATAAATAAAATCAGTGAATATTTGCAACAACACACAAGTTTAAAAATAAATATGGAAATATTTGGGATATATGTTAAACCTGATAAGGAAATGAGTGATATCAAATCCATGAATTCTCCAAACAAAATTGTTACCACAGCGTCTAATCTAGAAGAAGTATATGGTGAATTTAAATCCGAACTTATGATGCAAGCTTCCGAATTCCAAGAAAAAGATTCTAATTGGAGTTTACAGGAGGTAATGTTTTTAGATGTGAACATAAACCGTTTCAATAGTATTGCAGCTTCTTCATATATCAAGCTACCTGTGACAATAATGAAAAGAAATGCTGTCTTGAATATTGAAAACAAAGATAACGCTTGTTTTGCTTGGTCCATTAATGCAGCAATTTTTCCTGCCGAGGGGAATCCCAAGTATACATCATCATACCCACATTATGATAAAATGTTAGACTTTAGAGGTATCGACTTCCCCGTAAAATTAAAAGACATTAAAAAATTCGAGTTTATGAATAATATATCAGTGAATGTGTTTGGACTTGAATCATTTTTCCGAGACGGTAAAAACAATTATGAAGTTGTTGGTCCATTACATTTCACTTCCAACCGACAACCTACACACGTGAATCTGTTGCTAGTATCAGATAGTGATGGAAACAATCATTATAACCTTATTACAGACTTGTCACGACTTGTTAGAAGTCAGAAAACAAAACATGATGGAAAAATTTATATTTGTGATGGCTGCTTACAATCTTTTGTAAATATGGAGAAGTTAAAAGCACATGAAGAACACGACTGTACACATATATACACACAACTACCAACAAATGAAATGAAAAAAAATAAGTGCGGACAAATCACCCCGGAAAATATTTTAAAATTTATTAACTTTGAAAAACAATTACAAGTGCCGTTTGTTATTTATGCAGACTTTGAATCGTTGTTAAAACCAATAGACAATTGTGAACCTATTAATGGCAAATCATTCAGTGTCAAAGTATGTGAGCACGAGCCATATTCTTTTGCATTTTACCTGAAATGTAGTTACGATGACAGTTTATCTAAGCTTGAGATGTATAAAGGACCAAATGCGGGCAAAGTGTTTATGCAAAAACTAGATGAGACTGTACATAACCTATATAACAACCATTTAAAGCATGTAAAAGTCATGCAACCACTTACCCCCAAAGAACAGGAAGCATATGATAACGCGACCAACTGTTACATATGTGAAAAACCTTTTGATGTTGTTACACACGGTATCGTTTTTGAAATAGTTTTATTAAGTTTATAGAAATATTGAAATATATGAAACATAAATTTAACGTAAAATAAGGTTATGAATACAATCCGTTAGCCGGCTTATTGATGACTGACTAATTATCGATTTCGAAGTTCGTTCGATACTTTTCATCGCAGGTGGCTGATGTTTGGGTCTCACTCGTACGGCGATAAGACAGTGCTGTAGCAACGGGGGGGGCTTCTTACAATGTATTCAACAAAAAAGTTCGGGACCATTGCCATCTACTGGGAAAATATAGGAATGCCGCCCATAACTCCTGCAATTTGAATTATAAGGTGCCAAATTTTATACCGGTGTTTTTTCATAATCTCACAAACTATGACAGCCATTTGTTTATTAAAGAATTGACTACCAAAGGTGAATCTGTCTCCGCAATAGCTCAAACAAAGGAGAAATATATTTCTTTTTCCAAATCTATTTTGGTTGAAAAATCTGATGATCCCAAAGTTCGTGATTCATTTATAAAACTGAGATTTGTAGACTCTTTTAGATTTTTGGCAAGATCTCTTGATAAACTCAGTGAAACTTTGGATTCTTTAGATGAAGTTAGAAAATATTTCCCCAACGAAACACAATTCAATTTAATGAGACGTAAGGGTGTGTTTCCTTATTCATACGTTGATTCTTTTCAAAAATTGGATGATGAGGAACTACCATCTGAAGCTAAATTTTTTGATAATTTGAAAGGCGAGCCAATCACCGATGAAGATTATAATAGAGCCAAAGAAGTATGGAATACTTTTAAATGTAAAACACTCAACGATTATGCAATGCTATATTTAAAGACTGACGTGCTTCTGTTAGCAGATGTGTTCGAAAACTTTAGAAAAGTGTGTTTGAAAGAATATAAACTTGATCCTGCTCATTACTTGACCGCACCCTCCCTAAGTTGGGATGCAATGCTAAAATATACCCAAATAGAACTTGAATTACTGACAGATATTGACATGCTACCCTTTTTTAAAAAAGGGATCAGAGGAGGAGTAGCACAGTGCAGTAAGAGGCAAGCGATGGCTAATAATAAATTTCTACCAAATTATAATCCCTCAAAACCAGAAAGTTATATCATGTATCTCGATGCTACCAATTTATACGGCGCAGCAATGAGCGAGTCCCTTCCATTTGGCGGATTTAAATGGATACCAGTGGAAAATTTCGATTGTTATTCGGTTAAAGACGATACCTCCAAAGGATATGTTTTAGAAGTGGATTTAGAATATCCAATTAATTTGCACAATGCCCACAACGACCTACCTTTCTGCCCTGAAAGTATAATACCACCAAATGGTAAACACCCAAAGTTGATTCCAAACTTACGCCATAAAGAAAAATATATTATTCACTACCGGAACTTAAAACAATGTCTCAAATATGGATTAAAATTAACCAAAATTCATAGAATTTTAGAATTTTCCCAGTCGCCGTGGTTGAAAAAATATATCGAATTGAATACCACCCTCCGAAACCAAGCAAAGAATGACTTCGAAAAAGATCTTTTTAAGCTGCTGGTCAATGCAATCTTCGGAAAGACCATGGAAAATGTTGAGAAGAGAAAATCTATTCATCTTTCTACCCATTGGGAAAATACAAAGGGGTCCGTAGGTGCGAGGACACTAATAGCAAAACCAGAATTTAAGACATGTTCCGTATTCAATGAAAACTTGGTTGCAGTACATTTGGGTAATGTAAAAGTATATTATGACAAACCTATGTATATAGGATTTTCTGTATTGGATATTTCAAAAACCATTATATACGAATTTTTATATGGCTACATTAAACCTAAATATGGCAATGCTGCAAAATTGTGTTATACGGACACCGATTCCCTAATTTTAGAAGTATTTACTAGTAACTTTTATGATGATATGAAACAAAACATCACTCATTTTAATACTTCCAATTTTTCCAAAAATAATGAACATGGGATGCCTATAACAAATTCTATCGTTGGAAAAATGAAAGACGAGTTTGCTGGTACTATAGTTGATGCATTTTATGGTACAGGAGCCAAGGCATATTGTGTAAAACTAGGCAAGCCCTTCAAGAAGGAAACAGAAATAAAGAAAGCTAAAGGTGTCTCGAAAAATATAATCAAAAATCAACTTCACGTAAACGACTACATCCGGATTATACAAAATGGTAATACAATCTTTAGAAAAATGTATGTTTTTGTATCATCACTACATACAATCTACACAGAACTAAGAAACAAGGTAGCCCTCTCAGCTAAAGATGATAAGAGATATGTCATACCACATGATGTAAACACTCTGGCATGGGGGCATCTACTTACCACCCCAAAAGCAATGACTGGAACCCTGGATGATTTAATACAGACGATGGAAGAAGTGAGCGATTTAGATAATTATGTAAATGATTTTGATTTGGAATTATTTTCCCAATAAAATTTTTATACATACCAGTATCTTTTATTTTTAATAAAACAAAAAAAATATTTAAAAACATTTATTGAAGAAATCTAATATGTAACATAGTTTTGAATAATTCTTATAAGTAATTCGGCAGCAGATAATGTTGAACAAACAGCTATATAGTAAATTGTAATATATAATGTATTTGTATTGCTGATTTCAGATTTGTTTGGGTCTTTGTTGTAAAGAGATAACCATTCAGAGTCTTTAGTTGATCCATTTCCTTTTACAATACGTACTTTATACATTGTACTATTTGTTGGTATCTGTGATTTTAGAGTTGCAGCATTATTTGGTGTATAGGTCTCCATTTTTACCCACTTAGAAGGCCAACTCTCATCTCTTGTCCCATTACATCAAAACATACATACACTTCTCTGGTATTAAAAGGGTGTTGAATCAAGAGGTAATTGCCTAGGATGGCTTGTAAAATTATGAACTGTGTCACTCCCATGATGTAAATGATTTTATTTGTTAGTGTGAAGGGCATATATATATTTTAACACAGCGTAATAAATGATGCTAAATATTAATGGTATAACACTTATTACAAAAAACGTATTTATTCTATTCTTTTCTGGTAGACATGACTTCATCATTCTAGCATAGCTGCAATTTGGACTAAATTTCAAGTGATCGAGAATTGGTACATCATCTGATTTCCATTTGTAAACCTCAATATCACATTTAAAACATCTAACTACATCTTCTTTGCCCATGTAGTGGAATCCAGCTAATGCTAAATCTATTGGAGATACATCACCAGTCCAATTTTCATAAGACTCTAATCTATGATCAAACAATTGCAATAGGAGTGAGTAATCATCGGCGCACATGTTGGTTCTGATAAGCAAACCCAATGTTAGGTGTATTTATAAATAAAACATTTTAGAATTTTTCAAATTTATTCCATTATAAAACTTTTATATAAAAAAAAAACATTTGATACAGCACAAATACAATTATTATTATTATGAAAAAAACATTTGGGCTTCATTGGTTGAAGTGCTGGTTGCTCATCAAACTCATAAACTGGAACTAGGGAATATTTTTTTATATAATTTGCTTTCTCCATACCCTTGACGTAAACCATATCAACTCCTTTTGTTAAAGATTGTAAGATATTTCCAAATTGGTGTACAGGAGTAAAACCTTCCTCCCAATTAATATAATGATGATTTTTCATTAACCATAAAGCCTGCCTATGTAAATCTGGAGAGAGCATTCTAAGAGGAAAGGGTGGCTTGAATACATAATGACTTATGCGAAAACCATCATAAGCAGCAAATTCTTTTACAATAAATTTATTATTTTCTAGCCTAAATCCTTGTACATCCACAACGAGTCTCATATTTTTAGTTTTTCAAGTAGTTTTACAAATTCGTACAATTCAATATCTTTTTTTAGTTTTCCGAATTCGTACAATTCAATATCTCTTTTAAGTTTTAGCAGTTTTTTAAATAAGTTTCTCTTCATACTCGGACATATTAAATGAAATTATTAACTATGAAGGATGTGTTTTATATTAAGTTTGAGACATGCGCATTAATATTGCTTTACGGTTTTTGTTAAAGGATTATATGAAAATTCTTTTTCGTGTAATATGAGACAAAACGCTGATATATCCGTTGACGTGGGCTCATCAGTTTCAAATTTAATTCTAAGAACAATGCTTCCGGATTGAATCACTTCTTTTTGTCTTGAACAATCGATATGTACTAAGGGTGCTTTTTCTTTAAACTCTTGTGGATTAAATATTGGTTGATTTAAATTAAAGTGATAGTAACTTTCCTGAAAGTTTGCAAACACATCATATAATGTGGCATATTTATTATTGGTAAAATCTAAATTTAAATCGTGGTATGGATATCTATCCGAATTTAGAAATACTCGGATGTTGTTGAGTTTACAATGATCAAATTTACTCATATCCTGTTTAATTTGACTTTTTTTATTTTTTTGAAATCCAATAATTATATGCCTAGGAGTTTCTATTTTTGTACTTGTTTTAACAGCCCAAGTATGTCTAGTGGAATTATTAAGTGAAGCATATTCAATCATTTGCCAAGAACGGAATTTAATTGGTAATTCTTTATTACTCTGAACAATTTTATTTAGTCGAAGTTGTTGACTAATACTAGGGGTGACATGTGGTACGTGCCAGGAGAGTGCACGAAGTTCGATATTTGGTTTTTCAGAATCATTAGAACTTATTATGGCATCAATATCATCACTGGAACGAATTAATACTAATTCTTGTTTCATATTCATAATTATTTTACCAAAATCTTCAAAGAAACCTGATAACATTTTTAAGGGAATGCAAACATTAAAGTTTCCATCTTTATCAACTAAAATTTTTTCTGTCTCTACTGTTACAACACCTTTAGAATCTGTCGCAAGTTTTTTAATTTCCTTAGGGAACCACCCAGCATTTTGCATTAGTACACTTTCGTTTTCATTAAGACTCAAATAATTTTTCATGGTCGATACAAGACCTACATCTCTTACAGAATCTATTACGACACTGTTTAGCTCATAACGGAGTTCACGAAACAAAAATGCTATGGCATTGTTAATAAATTGTAGTTTAGTTGGTACTTTTCCAGCATCAGTAAGCAACTTTCCTTCAATATACAAATAACTTTTTGATGGCAATGTGTAAGCATCTAAATCTTGAATGGGGATTCGAATTTCATCGTTATAATTGAGTTTTCCAGTAATGAAGGGTTGATAGGTATGAAATTGATAATCATCTATAGTTGTATCATTAAAAGGTTGCCCGGTTACATGAAGTACTTCCATTATATTAATACTTTAAATCCTAACGAAGTTAAAATTTTTTTATTAATGGGTGTTATTATTGCAAAGGGTTTTGCAAAACTGATTTGTCTGTTCTGGAGGGACAATCTTTTATAGTTTTTAAGTGGATGAAAAAATGATAGAACCATTTTATACTTTTCTAATGTGAAGGGTAACCGTAATCTCTTCTTCTCGAAAATTTATGAGACCACCGCTCTGGTCAATAATCTTTACTGTAATGTTGTTGATTGTCTTGACACTGACAGGATAATACAAGATATTTTGAGAAGATTCCACTATTTTATACCCGCTGGGTACTGTCGGAAAAAATTGGTGGATAATATGAACAGGGTTCCCATTTAAATAGGAACCAGCCGCAATACTACAGTCAATACCTATAGAATTTACTTTCAAAATTTTAACTGGATGATTTGATGAATAAATTTTACCAGGATCAAGCCTTTGGACATCAAAACCAAACACTTGTGCGATTGAATTTGCATTATTAAAAGAAATAATACGATTACTTGAAATAGAAATTTTTGAAGTATTTATGTCCGGTATTATATCTATTTTAGCATTTTTATCTTTATCATTCATATGTTTCTTTAAAACACTTATAAGATCATCTAACTCATAAGCACCAACCGGTACTTTAAATTCATTTAGCTTATTTTTATCACCCCATACAAATAAATTATTGCTTTCATCAATATTTGGAATTGTGGTAAAACTATTGAAACTGACTAATCCTATTTCATAATCTGTATTTTCATCTAAATATATTGGAGGGTTAAAATCATAACTTAAAATTGAAGAGTTACCACTTAAAGTAAATGAAAAAGACATATTTACACAACAAAGAAATGTCTCAGAATGAAAACTTTTTTCAATTATATTGATTATATAGAAAACTCAAACAATAATGGCCGCACTTGTAAGAATTTCTTTGAACTCTATCATAGTTATAAATTATATTTACATCTTCATTGCTATTGAAATATTTAATCAGCTCTAATGGTGGGGCTAAGTTTCCATAAGTATCAAAGTATACAACATCCTTATTTTGTTTCGTATATGCGGTCCAATGTGTCCCAGGTCCTATATTTGAATCCATATTTATAATACCGCTCTCTTTTTTATGGATTGTACGAGGTAAAGAATCTCTCATAAACACTCCTCTAAAATGAGGAATCTGCAATATTTTAGCAAATTTTTTTAAATCTAAATCGGTAAGCGCTCGTTGTGGTAGTATTAGTTTTTTGACATGATACCATATCCTTTATATGGTCTTAAATATAAACCCTTCCCCTTTTTTTTACGACTTAAACCCTGGCCTTTCTTTTCCATAGCTAAATTATGCCGTTTCTGTTCTTCCAGTTGTATGCGGTTAGCTTTAGCATCGTTTACTGCTTTTGCAATACCAGCACCCATACCTCCGACAGCTCCTAAAGCTGATAAAAGAGGAAGTGGTAAAGGTAAAAATCCACCTATTTTCGGTACTCGAATAATTCTCTTTTTAGTTTTTCTTGCTCGTTTTTTTATACCCATTCCAAGTTTGCGTTTACCTTTCATCGCCGTTGTTACAAACCAAGCCGCTGTTTTTTCTCCTAATTTAGCGTCTTTCGAATTAGCCCTCTCCCAAGCTCTATGTTGTAATATCTTATCGGCTTGGTGTCTAGTAATGAGATCTTTACTTTGTGAATATGCAATATCGTGATCTTTGCAAGCAGCGTCTAATTGGTTTATGCCTTTATCACCTCTTTGTAATCTCTTATCAAGTTGAGTCCCAGGACCACAGTAGGAATACCCAGGAATATGTAATTCAATTGGTAGTTTGTTTATCAAAGAATTTACTATTCCTCTTCCTCTTCGAAGTGAACTCTGTCGCTGGCGTTTAACCATTGTGCTATTTATATACTTACTCCCCATTATATATACTCTCAGTCTGAAAAACAGCACATGATCTTACCAGTAACAAATCATGATTTACTTGTAAATGATGAAAAACTTAATAAACATGGTTTTTTGTTTGGTGGTGACTCTAAAAGATGTTTAATTGTTGGGCCAAGCGGAAGTGGAAAGACAAACTGTATGCTCTCGTTAATTGAACACCCAAATGGATTAAGATTTGAAAATGTATATGTGTATTCTAAAAGTCTTCATCAACCCAAATATAGATATTTACGTGCTTTGCTGGAACCTATTCGAGAAATTGGATATGAAGAATATAGTGAACCTGAAGATATAATTAGACCAGAAGAAATTAAAGAAAATTCGTTAATTATATTTGATGATGTAGCTTCTTGTGATCAAAAGATTATTCAAAATTATTTTTGTTTTGGTCGACATAAAAATACAGATTGTTTTTATATTTGTCAGACATATAGTGCAATCCCCAAACAGCTTATTAGAGATAATTCTTTTAGTAATTTTTCAACAAGATATGACTAATTTAAAACATATTTACGATGATCATGTTAATATCGATATGTCTTTTAAAGATTTTATAAACATGTGCACAATTTGTTGGAAAAAAAAAATATGATTTCCTCACTATTGATAAGGATTCAAAATGTAAATTTAGAAAAAATTTCGACACTTTTATAAGTATATAAAGAAATTTATTAATCAAACAATTTAGTCAAAATGAATCCTCGGCTGAATAAACAACTAATAAAAGCTAGGCAAGATTTGAAAAAAAAATACAAAAGTTTAAAAAGTGATATAACAAAATCACAAACTCATTTGGAAAAAACATATCAACCAATAACAGACCCCCTTAAACAACTGGTTTCAGTTTTAGGGAAACAAGAAATAATTAAACAAGAAAATTTAACACCGAAATCAGAAAAGTTTAGTTTCTTGCGTAAACCTCCACGAAAAGATTATAATAAAATAGCATATTCTTCTTTTCCATCGCCAGTAAGTCAAACAATTAAACATGTTCCAGAACATGAAAGCACTCGTTTAAATGAATCAGAGATTTATGAAAATCAACCAGATCAAACGTTTGAATATCAACCTAGAACCAGTGATGAGCAAATTGATGAATATATAGCTGATACAATTAAAAGTCTACAAAATTTAACTACAAACCCACCTCCTTCATTCGTTGAGTATCTGGATCAATTTACAGCACCATTACCTAGAGATTATATTCTTAGAAATATTTCAGATATCGAAAATAAATTTGATCACGTTTTAGGAATTTATCATGATATAGAAACCGAAAAATTTCGTATTGGAGACTCAGAATTAAACTTTGATGGTTCTGATATTGTAATAAAAGGTGTTAAATATCCCGGAACACCTGGACTTTATGAATTACTTTTTTTAAAAGAACCGATTGCATATAAACAAACTGATGTTAATGAATATGTGGATATAATAAAAAGAACCAATGCCGCTAGAAGAAATAATGATCCAGATTTACCAATTAAAAATTTTTCTAGAGATATTAAAGATAAATATAATTTTATTATTAAACCAAAGTTAGAAACAGGACCGTTTAGACGGAGAGTTTCATCAATACCTTCTTCATTAATGAGTGGAATAATGACAAGGAGTAAAAAAATTGGAAAAGGAATGTTACAATATTCAAATAAGCCTATTGATTATAAATATTTTGATAATTACAATGAGTTGATTGATCGACTTAGATTACTTGTAGCATCCCAAACTGCAGGAAATACAGGTAATAATAATGAGATTGTGTCAATCATTGAGGAATTGAGAGAAGGGGGTATAATAATGTGAACCCACTAAAGTTTTAATTAGTGTGACAATGCCAATCAACAAATTCGGAGGTCACTTTTTGAGTAATCAAAGCAATGAAACTAATGTTTTAAATTTTACTTCACCATTTTATATTTGTGAGCCAGTTTCATTCCATAGTAAATGTTTTATCAGATTAAGAGGTGTAAAACGAATAAAATATAATAAAGACTTTTATATTTTGGATAATCAAGGTACTGCTTTTGTTTTTTCCTTATCGGGTAAAATTGAAAGTTGTAAACACTATAGTGCTGATGGAGATATTTTACTAAATTCTAAAACATATAAATATCATCAATTAAAAGGAATTAACATTAATAAAGATGATAAAATCGAGTTTAAACTGGGAACACCAGATGAAATGTGTGCTGATTTTGTTTTTCAATGTCCATTAGAAAAAAATGTCTAAGATTCAAGTTGTTAATGAACTACATAAACCAGCTAAAAAAAAATACAAGCGACGACATGTTATTGTTAAAGGGTTGAATGATCTAATCCAAGCTGATTTGGCTGTTATGATTCCTTACTCTAAAGTTAACAAAGGATATAATTATATCTTGGTTGTTATTAATGCATTTAGTAAATTTGTATGGGCTATACCGATTAAGAAAAAAACAGCTAAAGATGTTACTGAAGGTATGGCTCAAATTCTCTCACAGATGACCCCACCTAAAAATTTACAAACTGATAATGGAAAAGAATTCTATAATAAAGATTTTCAAAAACTTATGCAAAAATATGATATTAATCACTACAGCACTTTTTCTAATTTGAAAGCTAGTATAGCTGAGAGAGTAATAAGAACACTCAAGTCATCATTGTGGAAAGAGTTTAGTCTTCAAGGATCCTACAAATGGTTAGAAATTCTTCCAAAAATTGTTAAAAAATATAACAACACCAGACATTCAACTACGGGAGCTATACCCAGTAAAGTCAATGATAAAAACGCCCAATATATAATCGCATATAATTATTTGAAAACAGTTGATCCACATAAACCTAAGTTTAAAAAAGGGGATCATGTTAGAATCAGTAAATACCGCCACGTTTTCACCAAAGGATATACACCCAGTTGGACCAATGAAATTTTTAAAATTAAGAAGGTTAAACTAACTAATCCAACAACTTACATATTAGAAGATGAGAAGAACGAAGAGATTCAAGGTGGATTCAATACTCAAGAATTGCAAAAAGTTAAATATCCCGATGTTTATTTGATAGAAAAAGTTGTTGCTAGAAAAGGAAACAAACTGCGAGTCAAGTTTCTTGGAATGGACAGTTCCCACAATGCGTGGATAAATAAAAATGATATAGTCTGATATGTATTTAATTTTTTTAATAAAAATATTTTCTTTTAGTTTTGTTTTTTTAATTGTATATTTAGAGGTGGCCGTAAAGGCGTTTGATTTAAGCTCGCATCTCTGAGAGAAGGTGAATTAATCCCACCACTGCCAATTTTTAGAATTTGGTAGGTACTTTTTTATAGGTTTTAGGGATATAAAAATACGTTGGTAAAGCAAATCTGTTTATTAAAACATATAATGACTACAATTATTTTAATATTAATTACTAAAATGCTTAATATTTTCATAAATCTTATTTCTATGGTTTACATCTAAAATTGGATTAATAATTTTTGCTGTTTCTTCAATGCGATAAGTAAATCTCATTCTATCTAACATATTACATCTTCTAGCTTCTCTGTAAGCAAAATTCCAGGTAATCAGCCGGTGAAATACATTTTTATCTTCTCTAAAAGTTACCTTTTTCATAGTTGTAAATCTTCTTTTAATAGCTCTGGGTATTTATAAATTATTTCTAAACCTAGACTGTAGGTAATGGGATTCAAACTTTTTATTGATTCTACAATATTTAGAGCAGTATTCTTCACATCATCGGTATTCTTAACACCCACTTGCAATATTTTGAAACAACTTGTGAATTGAAGACTTTTCAGTGATTCTATGGTATGACTTATTAATGGAAGTATTTTCCAAAGCTCTGTAATAGTAGTGGACCCCAGCCAGATTGTAGAATGGCCAGTCAAGATTTTTAAAACTCTAGAACTTTCAAACTTTTCAAATTCCAGCATAAAACTTCCAACGTCTATAGATCTTCTGCTGTCATCATAAATTTATCAATAACATCTTTATAAGAGAGAAATTCTTCCCATTCTTTTTCACTATATATAACTGAATGTCCTTTATTTCCAGATATTTCAATACATGGCATAAAATTGAATTCATATAATAAACTTATTGCAACATATTTCGAATTTGATTTATTTAAATAAAATCTTTTTTCACCCACCGATCTCTTGATAGGATTTAAGGAGTTAACTGATTCCATGTTCGCAGAGTACTGTCGGAGTCTAAGAGCTTCTCACTATTTATTGGCCGTTTTAGTGGTGGGGGAAATGTTTGATTTCTCCCAACTTTAGCATGTCTCCCCTCTACCAAAGAATGTATATGTATTTTAAAAATATTGCATCAGAATAAATTACACCATGTGTTTGCCAGTATATCATTATTATAATTTACATGCCACGTATGGACACCAGATGTTGTCATGTGTTCGCCAGATGGCCGGGTGCAGGTGTTCGCGTGAGAACCGGATGTCTTTATCTTTCCCAGAGATATTAAATTACATGCCAGATGGTCGCCATATGTTCGCCTGAGAAAATGAAGTTGTTATCATTCCCAGAGATATTAAATTACATGCCAGATGGTCAACAGATGTTGCCATGTGTTCGCCAGATGGCCGGGTGCAGGTGTTCGCGTGAGAACAGGATGTCTTTATCATTCCCAGAGATATTAAATTACATAACAGGATGCAGGTGTTCACCAGATGGTTTGCACATTTTCCTCTGTCATAGGGTTTGCACATTTTGCTCTGTCATAGGGTTTGCACATTTTGCTCTGTCATAGGGTTTGCACATTTTGCTCTGTCATAGGGTTTTCACATTTTGCTCTGTCATAGGGTTTGCACATTTTGCTCTGTCATTTAACCTCTACTACTAACTTCGCCACCTAAAAGAGCACAAAACAATACACAAAAAGGTATACTTTAAAAATGTTAGGAAATTAATCCTAAGCCTGAGTGTATGTTCCAACTTGGTGATAAGCTTGCTTTTTGTTCGCTAATATCTGGTAATTCTATATTTTACACAAAAGTCAAGAAACGTCTTATAACAAGTCAGTAAAATACAATTTAATAAATTTTAAGCCTAATAAATGTAGATATGTAAGAAATTTAAAACTGGAAATCGCAAAAAAATCAAATTACAGTAATGTAGTGTATACACGAGTTTTGGATCCCGCAGAGCGCGTGTAATGGGACTTTTGTCGGGAGAATTCTACAACTTAGAAGAAACATACACACTTTAAACTTTGTATACACATTTAGAAGACATGAAATTTGGGTTTGTTTAATTTTCAGACAAAAAAACTAAAAATTGTCAATTTCAGCCAACTGTTCTCAAAAACCGTGTTTTTTGGTCGTCACTCAATGAACAGTGGTCAAAAAAATAGATAAAATATATTTGCAGAATTTTCCGTAATGTAATCGTATTCTAGACACAATAGAGTAATCAAAAAAAGAGTTTTAAGCCATTGGGTGCATTTTTGGCATTTTTGTGCCACTTCAAACTTTGGAAAAAAAATATTTTTTTTTTTAAGGAAAAAAAATTATTTAATTGTTTGATATCTTAGCCAATTATGGTCCGATGTCGGTGAAATTCACACACACATAAGATTTCACATTTAAGAGTAAGCTTTGTAAGTGGCATTAAAAAAATTCAAATAGTTTGGCCGTTATAGGCAAACAATGAAATTAGGACCGCGGTGCATTTTGCCCTTCGGCCATATGCCCAATTTTGGGATTTCTCTTGTCCCCTTCTGGGAATCACTAGTTACATCCCTTAAGTTCAAAACGCATTTTTGTTTTTTCAAATATCTTAATTTTTACCAATGTTATAAAGAATTTAGTGTTTGAACATTTAACAAATTCAATTTTTCGACCGTCGTCGCCTCAAAATACTAAACAAATTTCAATCGTCCACACCGCGAGAACGGTGCATCGGATCAAAATTTCTCAAGAGACATAAAAATTAGCATTTTTCCTAAGCTTTCAAATGTCGTAAACTGCGTTTTAAAAATATTGATTTATTTCCGGCATGCGCCTGCGCAAAATTGCAAAATTGACAAAATCCAAAATTTCGGCACTTTCGAAAAACTGCTACATTTTGTTTTGCCTTTTTTCGAAAAGATCACCTCAAAATACATAGAATTCATTTTGTTTCATCTAATTACAATTTACTGTAAGCTCAAAACCCGTAATTTAATTCGATTAGATTGTTTGGACAAATTAACAATTACAAGAAACAAACAAAGTGACAAAAAACTGGTATTGGGAATAGTGAGTGTGGGATAAGCCCTTACGAATCATATCTACTGTCCACAACGTATCCAACAAGTTCCTGGTCATCCTCATTCCCAAAATTAGATATTTCGGGATATTTACAACTTGCTAAATCGTAATCTTAGTATTATTAATATTTTCAAGTTTAAATTTATCTATTCATTTTTATTCAAGTTGTTTAACCGTTTCCACATGACAGTGGTGGCAAGAGACACTTGAAGACGTTGACTTGTCAAATGTCAAGAGAAGGAGGTGCGTTCACCTCAGTGTGGAACATGTTTCTCCGAGTGTGATTCGAGTGATTGGAGGTGGTTAACGGAGATCAAAATTTGTTAGTATTGAATTTAAAGATTTGATTTATTGTTAGTTAAATTTTCAATTGTGTGAAGGTGGCATAATTCCTTAATTCCACACAAGCTAACTTGCTTCTGGAGATCAGATATGATTTGTAAGGGCTTATCCCACACTCACTATTCCCAATATCAGTTTTTTGTCACTTTGTTTCTTGTAATTGTTAATTTGTCCAAACAATCGTATATATACAATTTTAACTTTTGACTTAAAAGTCTTATTCAGATTTTATAATATATTTTTTTTTCTTAATTGTAAGTTTACATCCACAATTTTTGTAGATAAGCACTTATGATGGCAAATAAGCCTAAAGCGCTTTGCATTTATTAATTAAAAAGTTTTGCACGAAATACAAGTCTTTCCTTTTGAAATAAGATTTATTTTTTTATGACGATGCTTGGGGTTTTTTTCTGGGTATCCTCATCTATAAATTAGATGACACCATCTGTAATTTCCATTTGAGCGCCATGGCAAATAATAATAATAATACTGTTGTCCCTCCCCGATACCAGCTATATGCTTTTGTAATAATTGGCATTATTATTAATTGAAAAAATCCAAAGAATTTACCAAAAATTCTAAACAAGTATTTAATGTTTAAATTAAATAATTAAAACGACACGTATGAAAATGAAACACACCTTCAGGTTATTATTCTACATTGAACGTGTCATTTTTAAATACAACCAAATTTAGTTTATATAAAGAGGAGACAGAAAGAAAGGATCAGTTGGGGTAAACTCTCAGTCGGGTTCGGACTAAGGTCCAGAACTTTCGCCCCTTGGGCGAAACCCTGGTTTTGTATTGTAAAGTAAAGTGTAGAGTATAGTTTTTGTGTACGATGTGAATTATGGGTAAATATTTTAACTTAATTTTTTAAGTGTTTTTTTTTTTGTTTAATATTAATTGATTGATTTACATTTAAATGCCAATTTTACATTTTCGTCCCGAATTATATTTATCTTATGCATATCTTTATTACTATTAGTTATAGTGCTTTATTCCCTAAATGGAATTTTATTCATTTTTTTTTAAGACTATTTGTCAAGTTTTATATTTATTGTTAATATACATTTGTTAATGTTTTAATAATTATTATTAATCTCTCCTACCTTTCAAAACCAGCAAAATACACCGAGCATTTGAGAAGCCTCGGCGTTTCTATTCCCTTAGGACTAAAAGAGTCTAAAACTAGTTGCCAAGAACCGCTCGACATATGCTATTAAGAGATGTTTTTTGTATTTTATTATTTTTTCTTTATTATTTTCTTTTGCCACTGGCTAATGGATGTTCCTTCAGGACTCCAGGACCCTAGGGCTGGTGACAGGTGCTGCCTTTATCCCTTAATAGTATAATGACAACAGTAGCTAAAGACCTATCAGTACTGATAGGTCTTTAGGCTTCCTGGTTGTTACATTTGGTGACAGCGGTTGGTTGTTACACTTTCAGAGTTGCAGGGATCACTCGTAATGGGGTAAATTGTAAAAATATTATTTAATATTATTGTGCTTTGTGCTAAAGAAAGAATGACCTAAGGGAAAGAAGCGATCCTTTCGAACTCTCTGAAAATCGCTGTGGATAGCTTTTTTGGCCGAATAAAGATTACCTTCCTTTATTAGTTTATATTTTATAACGTTTTATGTAATTAATAAATCCTCTTTTTGATGTTTCAAGTAGTATACAGAGTCCCTACTATTTCATAGGGACAGTGTTAATATTTCTTAAACGCTAACAGATAGAAGGTTGGTTAAATTAGAGAAAAATTACGCCGTTTGTGCTTATTAAAATGGTGCCAAGAAACCTTTGATATCTAGAGGAAGATTTAAAATATCGGACAAAAAATGAAAATTGTAATTTCTTTAAATTCATTCATTCGTTTTTTGTCAGATATTTTGAATTTCTTTGTAGATATCAAATGTTTTCTGGCACTACCATTTTAATAAGCACAGAACTGCGCAACTTTTGTCAAATTCCACCATTTTTCTATTTGTTACCGTTTAAGAAATAGCAATACTGTCCCTGGCTCACGAGCTAGTAGGTACTTATCTAATTGGGATGTTGCACAACGGGCCTAGTGAGGCCTAAGTCGCAATGAGTTAACCCACTCTTCACACGTTACAGATACAGATACTGTCCCTATGAAATAGTATAATGACCCCGTATATACCTAATAGAGAAAATAAGTCCCTTAATGCTGGAGAGGTTATTTAGAAAAGGCACATTGCTGCAGGAAAGGTTAATTCCTAATGTCAAAAAAATTCAACTTTAATGATTTGATATCGAATCGACTACTCTAGAGCTATCGAGTTATTTGATCGAGTTTACTGTCGAATTTCGTTGAACGGAATTGCAATTATGGAGTTTGATATCAAATCCGAGCCGAAGATTTCCGAAGTCAAAACAGATAGAATTGCTTTTCATAATTCGATCGAATTATGAATCGTATCGAGATCGAGTTACTCGACACAAAACGGAATCCCACCCCAGGACTTGATATGAGGAGTAGCAACCCGGGGATTTTCGTCTTGGTGATATACACTAAAAGTAAGGTTAAGTTGGTTGTAATACACGGGGCTAGATGTAAAATAATACAGATCAGTGGGCTAGATGGAAGTTCAAGTATTTTATTTTCCAAGAGTTAAGTGTATTAAGAAATTCCTAAGAATCCATCGACTATTAATAGCAAAGAACCCAACACAACACAAAGCAACTCTCAAGTAGATGTAAGATTCAAAATAGATTAAATAAAATTTAATTTGACTAAGGGCAAGACGTACTTACTTAGGATGGACAATACGTTATTGTACACCATTTTCAAAGTACGTCAAGCATTTGATCTTGTACAGCAAACGCTGTATCTCTCTAGGAAAACCATTGTTATTGTACAGCAAATGTAATATGTGATAGTTTACTGAAACGAGTTTAAAAAAATCCTCATCTCTCGCGTCCACCAATGGGTCAAAATATATGGTCACCTTATACTTGTGCAATAATGTTTCGTACCGTAGTTTAATCAAAATAAATCCAAACAACAGTTAATTTATTTGAAACTTTGGAGATCTTGATTTAAAATACTTCTCAAAAGGCTACTACTAAAGTCTATTCACATTTCAAATACGCCCATGTAAACAGTGACCAGCGCGTGATCACTGCGTGCTAGCCACGTGTTTTCCAATTCTCGCAACGCTATTGGGCGGTCAAACACGAACGTGCTTCAACGCCAGATGACCGATTTGACCAGTGTTGTATTCGGCTCAGTTGGCTTTGGCTGCGTAACAGTAAATATTTTACAGTATAAAGCTTTGTGTTATTCTTGGTTTTGGTTGAACAAGCATTTAGTTTTATTGCACAACGTACGTGTTGTTTGTTGTTGTTATTGTTATTAATTTCGTTTTGCTGGACTGCTTTATTTGATAAAACTATACTATGTCCTCCACGGATACCGCGGATGAAGGTGAAAACAAACGGTTCACACCTTTCAAAAAAGGGACATTTGGACTCCCGAACAAAAGAAATGATCCTCAACATGAAAGGCTACAGAATCCTGGGATTGTGGTTCATGAAATTGAAAGAAGAGTGGCAGATAGAACATAGGGATATGATGTAAAACAGTGTTTAACATCGTTAAGGAGTATAAACAAAGCAGAACATTCTCTGAACCAAAAAGAAAATGCACTACACGCAAATCATAGATTCCGTAAAAGATTTCGATAAAGCTGCAATAAGACGGACAGTGCATCAATTCTTTTTTAGGAATGAGCTTCTCACAGTCGATAAAGTTTTAAAAGAGGTTAATGATGATCCAGATTTATCAAGTTTTAAAAGAACAACTTTCTGGAAACTATTAAAAAAAACTTAATTTCAAACACTTTGCCCAAGTTGGAAGACAATTGTGTCATAGTATTGGACAACGCATCCTATCATTCGAGAAAAGTGGAGAAAATATCTACAACGGCATCTAGGAAAGCAGAAATTCAAAACTGGCTACTTTCAAAGAATATACACTTCGACGATCAAATGCTTAAAGTAGAACTGTTAAAAAGCACAAAAATCTGATGTGTCCAACACATGACTTTCCTATCTTGTTATTATAGGCTTTTTCCGGTTATTTTGTACAACCTATTGCAGCACCTCTATAAATGTTTAGAGGATAAACTAAATATACATATTTTTCATATACATCTACCTCGAAACATTTTTCTATAGATATTCATTGAAAACGAAAATACTGAAAAAAATTTAATTTAGCACTATTCCTACAATTTTTGCATTACGGTCCATTTTAGAAAAATCAAGTATAAACAAAAATTATAGAGATCGATATCGCAAACAACTTTTAGTTCAACAATTTTCATAAAAATCAGAATTTTGCACATTTTGTCAAATTTCTCGAATACGGACCATTTCAGGAAATTTTGACATAAGGCAAAAATTATAGGTAATAATATAAGAAGTAACTTTTATTTAAACAATTTTCTTCTCTAAAAATAAATAACAGATATATTCCATAAAATATAAAAACGGCCTCCCATAAAGTACCCCCACCCCAGATGTTCCGACTTTGTCCAAAATCTAATCATTTTACGTCAGGCCGAAATAAAACTTAAGTTAAAAATTTAATGTTTTTTTTTCTGTCCGTTTTTGAGTTTTTTTCAAAATTCGAAATTTACACATTTTCTCAAATATCTCGAATACGGTCCATTTTGTAGAAATTATGTAAAAAATAAAAATTATAGAGAAGAATTACATTACAAACAACTTTTATTTGAACAATTTTTATAAAAAATTATTTTTTTACATTTTGTCAAATTTCTCGTATACGGACCATTTTAGAAAAATTTTGTTGTATAGAACAAAAATTATAGATAATAATATTAGAAGTAACTTTTATTTGAAGAATTTTCTTATCTAAACGTAAATAACAGATATATTCCATAAAATATAAAAATGACCACCTATAAAGTACCCACACACACGCACACGCACACGCACACGCACACGCACACGCACGCATGCACGCAGGCACGCACGCACGTATGCACCTACACGCACGCACGCACCCAGACACACACACACCCACACACACGCACACACGCACACACACACGTGTACACGCACACGCACGCACCCACGCACCCGCACGCACGCACCCACACACACAGACAGACATCATCGCGAAAATAGTCAAAACGGATTCAGGGGACCTCAAAACGTAATAATCCGTCGAAAACTCGAGGTCGAAAAAAATCATGATTTCTATACTTTCCTTATATCTGTATACAGATAGGAATGTAAAAAGCAGTATGACAAATTAATAATAGACGAAATGGCTAAACAATATAATAAAACAGTATTGCGCCTTCCACCGTACCACTGTGAGTTGAACCCAATAGAAATAATTTGGTCAGATATGAAGAATTTCGTGGCCGACAGAAATGTAATTTTTTAATTTGGCGACATGAAAATTCTTTTTGATGAGGCGGTATTATTAATTTCTCCAGAGAAATGGCAGCGCTGTATTGAACATGTACGTCAAAAGGTAGAACCAAAAATGTGGGAACTAGACAATAGGATCATGGAGGTTCAAATTGAACCAATTGTAATAGCAGTTGGTGATAGTAGTAGCTCAAGCATGTCAGAATTAGAGTCAGAATAATACATTTAAGTAAGTCAGTAGCTATAGTCGCAAAAAAGCTTTCTAAAAAAACGTTCATTTTAAAAAGTAACCCTTAAATGTACGAAAGTAAGTTGTTATGGCTTCTAATTAATAAAAAAATATAGCACATAGTTCAACCTCTTTAATCCGAACACCTAATTGTCTAATTGTCAGACCTTGTTCGGATTATCGAATTGTTCGGATTAACGAATATACAATAAAACACCTCTTACACATTTTTAGACCTTTAGATCTATGTATGTATATTGATTTTTGTACATTTAAATGCATTATCAAACTACATAATATGTATGTATATAAATGTAATGCAGGTCTTTTCTTGTCAGCGTTCGGATTAAAGAGGCGGCGTTCGGACTATCTCGCATCACGAATTGCGTTCGGATTAGCGTGGGTTCGGATTATCGAGGTGTACTGTATATTAAAATGTTCACTCAGTCCAGTCCTGGTTCCGATTTTGTACAATACATATTTTAAGATTTATTAATATTAAAATACAAACAAATTCAAAAATTAATTTTTTCGCGTGGTTCACGAGCTTAATGCGGCCCTGTTCTGTTTAGGTGTTCACGTGATTCTGTTGACATCGGGCGTATTTGAAATGTGAATATAGTATATAGGGTTAACTTTGATAACATAGGTAAGTTCGGACAGACAAGCTGAAACGACCACATACTTTGATTTTCTTTTACTATACGGAGAATGGTCGCACTGCGCAGCTTTCTGAGTGCCTTTTAAAAGGAGATAGAAAACTCCGCCATTTTGAAACCTTATTACGTGTTGCCTACATCTTGGCGCAATATTTTTAATAGGTGCGTTTTAATCATCCGCTTCTGCTTCGGAATTGTCGGTTTTCTTGTTTTAATCTGACAGGTTAAAACGACTAAACCGACAATTCCGGAAGCAGAAGCGGATGATTAAAACCAATGACATATATATTTTAAATAGACGGCTTATCCATACGTAAATAAAACGATGAAAAGCGGGTCCAACTGGGAGATGTTTTCTCTTTGTCTAGTGCATGCAATGTTTGTGTTTTGTCTCAATTTTGAGTGCTCACTGGTAAACAAAACTTTCACAGGACCGGTTTTAAAGAAAGTTTAGTCTAGTTGAGATTTTATTCTCATTGTCATTACTCAGTCGGACATTTTCTTGAATTGTTTATTTTATTTAGTTTTAATTATACTTATGTTCTGTTTTAAATTTTTTAATTATATAAGTACAAAAACTTGTTTTGTTTTTAAATTTAAATGGTGAATTGCTCTATAAAGGGTTGCAAGACCAGCTACAGAAATATAAAAAGTAACATTTCATTTTTCACGCAAGTATCAATACAAGTAGGTACAAGGTAAATAGGTTTATAATAATTTTATGAATTATAATTAATTATAATAATAATAATAATAATAATAATAATAATAATAATAAAGTATTTATTGTAAATACAATTACATAAATATTATTATATTCAAAGGCCCGAGTTAGAGCTATCTGGGCTTTACAAGTACATTTTAAAAGTTAGTTAGATACAGAGAAGTATCGTATAATAAAAACTCAATATAAATAGAAGAAAAACGGACATAAGTACCAATACAGAGAGACAAACACTTTTATTCTTTGATAGCTTCTTTCTATG
>CAKMHV010000005.1:543197-558197 GCA_927349885.1 Psylliodes chrysocephalus
TGACAGTGTTAATGTAAAAATGTCATTTTAAACTTCGTTTAACACAACGGTGGAATCGACCCTTAGTCAAGTTAATAAAATGTTACATTACAAACCCCTAAACAACTCGAACATAATTTTCGTTTACTAAAAAAAATCCAAAATTTAGCAATATTTATTTATTATACAATCGAATGCGATTTCAAAGATAACTGGATCAAAAAATCTGAATCTCTAAATTTTTTGGCTAAATGCTCAGATAAACGCAAGCGACCGATAAGGGTTACAAAAATAATCGATTTATCGATAATTCTGATATTTTTTAATGAAAATCGATTTATCCGCTGTTTTTAATAAATTATTTTCGTTTTTTTTTTTAAGATAATGTATTAATCGATTTTAAAGGAAATACAAAAAGTAGATTTATTCAAAATAGTCGATTTATCGTTTAATCGGTTTTTTAATTATTTGATTATTTTCGATTTTTCGAAGATATTATATGAAAATAATCGATTGAATATAATCGGTTATTTTACATAATCGATATTTTTGTTATTTTTCTAAAATTATTGATTTATTGGATAATCAGCTTTTTAATAATCAATTATTTTCGATAATCGAATAATCAATTTCAAAGGAAATATGAAAAAAGGATTATTAGAAAATAATAGATCATTCGTTTTATTTTTTGGAAAATCGATTTATCATAGAATCGGCTTCTTAATTAATTGGTTATTTTCGATTAGGCGATTATTTTGGAATTATTGATTATTTTTGGTATTTCAAAGATAATCAAATTATCGATTTTAAAGAAAATACAATAAAAATAGATTATTTATAATAATCGATTGATCGAAAATAATCGATTATTTAAAATAATCGATCATTCTGTTTTTTTGAAAATCGATTTATCAGTCAATCGAATTTTTAATAAATCGATTATTTTTGATTAATCGATTATTTTCGATTTTTCAAAGATTATCGAATAATCTGTTTCCATGGACGAAAAAAAAATGGTTTATTTGAAAATAATCGATTATTTAAAATAAACGATAATTCTATTTATATTATATTTTGTAAACACTGATTTATCGGTTAATTGGCTTTTTAATTAATCGATTATTTATGATTTTTCAAAGATAATCAAGTAGTCGATTTTAAAGGAAATAACAAAAAATATATTGTTTGAAAATAATCGATTGATCGAAAATAATCGATTATTTTCAATGATCGATAATTTATTTCGATAATCACTCATCCCTAGCGACCAAATGACTTTTAATAGATTTAAATTTTAAAATGTTATCTGGTTTCAGACATATGCATTTCTAGGGTTTTATGTGACTCATCCTTTATAATAATTAATATTCTTAAAGAAAGAAGCCTTAATATACTTTTTTCTCATTTTGACTAATTTTTAATAATATGTAATAGCCGTAGAAAAAATATAATGTTCAACTCATAAGGGTAGATTTTCAGTATTAGCCTGCGCACATGCTCTTTTTATAATACTCGTAGACAATGAGTAACATTTTTGCTCTATTAACAATATATTCTATTTCAACATTTTACTGTAATCTCTTGCAGAAAAGTCCGTAGTAAATAAACGCTAACGAAATATTCTATAAAAGGTCTTCTCTTTACATAAAATGTCGTGGCATCTGTTTGATATTAAAAAATCACGTTAATTTTATTTCATAATACAAAATTCGATTAAACACCTTTTAAATAAACCTAATAGTTCATTAAGATGCTAATAAACAAAGTCCGGTCCCTGTCACAGAGTTCGGGTCGCCGCGTGTCGCCGCCCAGTTCCCCCACTCCGTTAACCCTTCTTTAGAAATTGGCAACATTTGCGCAGGTTTAAAACCGGTGTATGTTATATCTCTGGTCTCTTTTATCTAAGGTTCAAAATTAATTATTAGGATTGTAATTTTCAATACAAATAATTTTCGTTGTTATGGCTTATGTGATTTTTTGTATATATGAAATAAATTAGTTGGGCGAGGCGCGTCTCAGAAATTACGCTGTGACAGCAACTTAGCTCAGGTTAAAACGTGGCACATGCGGATATTCCTGAATGGGACATTATGCCCATTCGAATGCATATTGTTTTAACTCGTTATCACATGACGGAAGTTTGTCGAGAATTTTGGCTGAATAAATAGGCCGTGCCAAGCATTTGGCTCAGGAAAAGAGGTGGCACAGGTACATTTTTAAGTTCTATAAATCAATAGCTATCCGATGGCATAAGTCTTATCTCGTTATCAAATGACGACATTTTTCGCTAATTATGACACCGGAAGTGCCATTGTTTTAACTATTTTGCTCAGGATAGTGATAGGCACAGGTGCCGTTTGGTAAAGTACAATATTTTTACATACCTTTGAAGCATATTTCATTTCGTTATCAGATGACGGTCGAAATTTGCAGAGGGCTCTCCTACTAATATAGCAATGCCTTTTGTTTAAAAATTATTAAACTTTAACGTCATCAAATTGGTAACAACATTTTACACCTACCTAAATTCCGAGACGATCCTCCAATAGAAAGAATATTTTTAATATCCTTTTTAGCTTGAATATCAATGATCTCGTCTAATTTTTTTCTTAATTCTATAATTTGTTCGGTGGATAATGTTATGGTTGAACCTTTGGTTTGCGGCTCTATTTTACTAGCTGGAAAATCTAAAACTTTCACCTCTGCACTAGGTTTTAATACATTAATGGAATGTTCCAATTTCTTCAATTCATCTTCTATGTCGTCGGATTTTCCTTGAGGTTTGCTGAAAAAATAATTGTTGTATGAAAGTAAAATCACTCAAGGAATTAAATAAACTACATTAACAAACTAAGTTTTGTAAAGGTTTTAAATAGGTAATACATTTTAGATATTTTATCGTCTTATCTCAATAACCGAACTCAACAAGTTAAACTTGGTCAAAAATTATCTAATATTAAAGAGATAAAGCTAGGTGTTCCACAAGTCAGTCTAGAAAGTTGTAAAAAAAAAATTGAAAAAAATTGAAATACTCCATTTGTTTATAAAAAATTTATAAACAAATGAAGAAAAAAAATTTTTTTTTTAATTAATAAATGTCTTTTCTCGACATTAAAACATTAATATTATAATAAATTGAAAAAAAAAATTTTTTATAGCACCACTGTGACTTTTCTGTTTTTGTAAACTTTAAAAAATTATTATAAACAAAGTATTAACATTTTTTAAACTTTTATGAAGCTATTTTGTAGAAAAGTAGTGAATGGGTACTTTATGAGTAAATTTAACAAAGATTAGTTAATCAATATTTGATTTAAGTTTTCAGTAGTGCTACCACTATCTCTTCTTCTTTTTATTTATTATTTTTTATTGCTCAAATTTGAGAAAAAATTATGAACATACGTTGTGGGATATTTGTAATGTATTAGAAAGAAAAAGTTTTACGCATTGTGTCGAAGCTTAAATACACATGTCAGTTAAATCAAGTCTGCTTAAGAAATTGTTGTGGTATTAAGATTTTTACTGCTTTAATTAACTGAGTTAACGGTATTAAAATGAATTTGCATGAGATAGACGATATTTTTGATGATTATGGTGAAATTATTGATTATGTTCGTAATTAACGAACCTATATCGTTGATGAACGTGTAGACCACATGAATAAATGGAATGATGCCGAATTTTTCAGAAGGTTTCGATTTTCAAAAGAATCAGTTTGTCTTATTCTAAACGAAATAATTGAAATCCTTGATAGGGACAGATTGATGTAAGTACATAATTTTTTGAATTTTTTATGTTACAATTATATAATGATTTTTACGATTTACGTTCTTATAGGTACCATGAGGTAGATCCCCTCAAACAACTTCTGTTTACCCTTAGATTCTACGCTACAGGAAGTTTTTATAATGTCCAAGGTAATTTTGCAGGGATACATAAAACAACAACAGGACGGATAACCCAGAAAGTAACAGCATTAGTAATTTTACGAGAACGTTATGTACATTATGCCACAGACAGAAGAAGAAAAAACAGAAGGATATGCTCGATGGTCTCATCTTCTTGTTCGCACCCTCTGCAGAGTGCGGATTCTGACACAACCATGAAATGGAGATGCTTCCGTACTTGGCAATGACTAGTCAGAATGCCTGTGACTAGGCGCAGATTCTGTCTAGTCATAGTCAAGCAATCTTAACTTACTCAATCGAACACCGCCTATGTAAATAATGCAGAGGGCATAGTTATAGATTGGCACAAAATAATATGATATTATGAATTGATGGTACTTATTTTTGATATTTAAAAGATATGTCAGGTATAGGAACCATGGGCGAAGTTATGTCATCAGATCTGGGGGGGCTAAAGCCCTAGCCATATAATATATAATAGTTCTAGAGGTATACCTACTGAAGTTAAGTAAAAAAATTCTGGCGAATCGATGAAAATGGATAAAATATCATATATCGAACAAAGTTTTGCAAAATTTCAATATTGTGAATTTGTAGATATCCATTTATGGTAAAAAACTAAATTTTACGACTTGCACTTGGAAAATAATGAATACTTCAGTTTTGATTTTGACATTAACACCATATAGATTGCAATTTGCTACGGACTTTTTCGCAGATTTCATTTTTAACATAAACACTATTACATACTATAAGAAATAAACAAATTTAAAGCTAAAAAGTAAGAAAAACTCGAATTGTAATTGATACAAATTAAAATGTAAACAATGAACTCGTTGCCAAAAAAGTCCTTAAATAAATATAGAGTATGATTACATATTACTATACACAAATTTTGATTCTTAAATAAAAGGTCTTATCCACTTCTTCAAGAGCTAAAATCCGACGACGTAGAGAAATTTTGCTACTTCTGGCAACACTGAACGATATCCTACTTATAGGGACCTTCTACAAATTTCCTCCAGAGGGCGTATCACTTAGCTTGAATCGCGAATAAAGATCCTTCCAATTATACCTTCTCAAGGAAGTGTAGGATTTGGAGTGGCTTCAAGTTAGGTAAATCTCCCTCTTCTATTTGATATGCTCCTAGGTATAGTGCCCTTGGATTCTCAAGTGCTACACATTTAGTTAGAATGTGAATGAAGATGTTTTCCTCCTCCTCACAAAATCTGCACTATCTTCTACTACTCTCAGTTTACTAAGGTGTAATTTTAGTTGGCAATGTCCAGTAAGGATCCCTGTTACAAGTGTTCTCACTAGTAGAAAAATGTATATTATGATAACAGCTTAAAATACAATCTGGCTAATGTGGAACACCCCGAAAGCCTTGCCAAACTCGTCTAATGACCGCCTGGCGCGCTAAATTCAGCACGTTCGATTACTATTCCTCTCCTCGTTTAACTACCTGGCTTGTCAGGTCCGACCGAAATACGGTTTTATAACCGAAACAGAAACCAAATTTTGGCTCCTTTCTTAGTTTCGGCCGAAATAGAAACAAGAACTTTCTTTTAAGGCAATCTCTTATTGAAATTTGCAATATCTCATTGTAATCCTTGTTTTAGACTAATTAACTCGTATTATAAATTTTAGCTACATTTACTTATTACCTGTTTATTTATGTGATCAAAAGAAGTCATTAATACATTTATTGACATGTTCACTTGAAACAAAGCAGAGAAGTTTGTGTGTACGTGGTCGTGCACTGTGTAGGAATGGCACCCGGCACAGTCGCCATTGCGCCGGACACAACCAATTGTGATACGAAAACTTTTAAAAGTAGTTTCGCTGTCGGCTGCAGTTTCGGCCAGTGTTCCGCCGAAACCGAAACTGTAGTCGAAACTATTATTTAAAGCCAAAGTTGGCTGAAACCGTAACCGAACCTTCGGTCGGACACTACTTGTGAGTCTGGCAGGCCTCTGTAATTGTAATTGTCAGCCAGACGTGTATTTTCACTTACGAATATTTTGAAATTTATCCTAAGTAGATGGATAATGTTCTTAAGTTATGCGTGAGTGTGCAAAAATTTACTGATAATAATTTAGGCACGTTTGGTATTGGGTAAGAAAGTTTTACACCAAAATATCCAAATTTTAAAACTTGACAGACATGCATTAAAACGACTAAAATCAAATTTTTAAAGGTAGCCATACCACAGAATATGCTGTGACCATACCATGACCATTTGTCATATTTGAAGTCGTTTAGTTGACGCGAAAAACCTAATTATTATTTTACATAAAATAAATGTAGTGTATTTCTACCTAGTTATAATTGGTATTAAATAAAATATTAACCACTGAAATGGCAAATTTTTTACATGCATGAAAGAGCTGCTCAACTGTCAAAAAAATGTTCAGTATAATTTCGTTCAGGGTACCCACCAAAAGAAAAACTTCCGGAAATTTTTCTGGTTGTCATGAAAGTGTTTTAAAATAACAGCAGTTGATTGGCTATAAAATGGAGGTGTAAAATTATAATTTAATCTATCACGTGACAAATTTTCAAACCCGGGAAAATAAAAGCAAAAATATTATATTTTTTCCATTTAGAAGATATTACCAGACTCATTAGCCAATTTCGTAAATCAGCCAGACTTATTATTATAAACAGTTCATGATTGTATCAATTTATATGCTCAATTTTCTGCCACACTCACTTTCCACTATCTGAGATAATCCAAACTGCTATTTTTATAAGCTTTAGGTTCTAGTTTAGTAAATGTAAAATAGTTATGACTGGGAAAATAAGTGTCAGACTCAAAAATTTTGTTTTTTGTCACTAAGGGAACAGTTTATTTTTCATTAACACCGACTGGAAAAATGAATACGAAAAAAATTCACTGCCTCCTGAACTAAATGTAAAATTGCAGAATCAATCAAATGGCACGATTCTTTTTATTTTTTAATTTCTGTTCTGAAATGTTTGGGTGGATGTGCGATAAATGTTCTAATTATTTTTGGGGGGCTAATTTGGTTTTTGGGGGGGCTTAGCCCCCCAAACCCCCCCTTAACTTCGCCCATGATAGGAACACTGTCAGCTATTGATGCAACTACCTTATGTATTTTTGGTTGTAAAAATAAATGCACAATATTTTGTTAAATAGTTTTATTTGTACAATAACGTTTTAAACACAAACATGAGTTATTAACTAATAATGTAAAGTAAAACATTAAAAAAATGCAAAATTTCCATTTTTAGGAGATTTTCTGAAAATTATTAAAAGAAAAAACAAAATTTTGAAAAACTGGCTCCAGATGAATTGTTTTAACCTTTTCCTACACATACATGTTTTTTCACTAAAAATAAAAAATTAAATGGTTGGATTTTTCACATCTGAATCTTCCATAGACGGTAATCCCGAAATGCATAATTTCAAATGAGCATATAACTGCTCTTCATACCAGAGCAATTTTATCAGGTCCACCACCAGTTCCATTACAATTGTTATTTGATTAAGTCATTTTCAATTTTAATGTTCTTTTAATATTATCATATTTTATTTTCAGTGAATTGATATCTCTATAGTTGTCTGATACCCTATTGAAACTGCTTGCAATTCTTCCTCACGCATCTTTTTTATCCCTTTGGCTTACTACGCCAGTTGCTTTTCCTTCAATTATGTTTATTTCGCATAAAAGGAATTTCATAAAAATGTTTTATTTTGGTTGAAATTGCTGCCTCTTTCCTTTTTTCGTCCTTTCTTCTATTTTCTCGTTATAATTACACTAAATTCTTTTATAATATTTAACTCAAATTCAACTGACCCAGAAAAAATAAAAAGAATTTAAAATGTTTAAAATGTCATGTTGAATGTCATTGTCCAATATCGAAAGACACATTTACGTTTGGAACAAGATGAATTATAAGTACAGAGCCAATCATTCTGATTAAAGTTTTAATTGATGAAAAAAGATGATGTTAAATATAACAGAGGCACGCCCACATTTAATCATGATTAAGGTATAACCATTACGTAAAGTACCGAAATTCTGTGTTAAATTTGATTTTCTGTCAGCTCACAAAGTACTGGGCCTAACAATAACCTACTTTGTTGGAAAATTAATTTTTATGAAAAATTCCAACGGGAATGAATTCTTCTAAGTGTTTAGAATACACCGTAATTTTTTAAAATTTTTGAATTTAATTTTATTAACTTATAAAAATTATTTTATGTAACGTACTCGGTTTCGACGCCGTGTGCGCAACCTAAAAATGGCGCGCAGAAAGCTACTTTGAGCGGTAAATTAAAATTATAAATAATAGAGGTACAGTTTCGGGAGTCAAAACTTATTTATAGCAAATTTCCTCCTCTTTAAGGATCTTTTTTGAATAATCCAAAAATATTTATAGTTTACAAACTATAGGCGAAAAACCAAACACCATGTTTTTGAGGTGTTTAATTGTTTATAACTTTTGCAATTTTTTATGCACTGCAAAATTTTTCTTCATACATTGATCTAGACATTATTCCGAATCGAATGAGCTATTGAACATAATTTTCGTAATAGTATGTCCCAAAAACACGCTTTTGAACTTGTTGATTAGACTAAATATGAATGTAAGGATAGTTTCTATTGGAACGGCAGGGGTACTGTTGCAGATTTGTTGTGTTCCTTTTACCCATATACTTGTTCCGCCACTGAACATAGAGATTGTCATTGATATACATTTATTACTTTTTGTCAAATAAACATCAAATACAAAGTACAATATTATTTCTCCCTTTTTCAATATACAGTCCATTCGAAACAACAATTTAGGTTGAAACACATTCAACCATAGTTTTTGGTCCTTCGAGCCGGATATAGGCATATCTGCGCAAAATACATTCATTCACAATTCAATCAAGACATTGGTGTCTGGCGTGAGGCTAAAGCATAAGGCGAGGACTGGGGATCAGCACTGCTAGTTAGGTACAAAATCAGACAAAGGGTGAGTGAGTCTTTCTAATAATCTTTGGTTCTTCATCATGTCAGACAAAAAGAAATCAAAAGACAAAGACTTGTTAATTCAAAAAAGAGAGGCTATATTTGCAAAAATTGAGCGCTTTAAATCATGGTTAGAGCACAATCCACATCCAAAGGTTTTTGAGTTAAAGGTCAGACGGTCTAATTTAGAAAAGCACTTGACAGAGTTTGAGAATATACAAACAGAAATAGATGCAATTACAATGGTTGTTGATGACGAACAAAGGGTTTTCTTTGAAGACATTTATTATGAAACGTTATCACAAGCGGATGAAATTTTGGAGAAATTTAATGGTAAAACAGATAGGTTGCCAGAAATAAAATTACCACCGATCATTATTCCAATATTTGATGGTAGTATTCATAAATGGGACAATTTTCATGATCTATTTCAGTCATTAATTGAGAATAATGTCACACTGACAACAGTTCAAAAATTTCAATATCTAAAATCATCTTTAGAAGGAGATGCGTTGAAAATTATATCAAATCTTGACACTTCAGAAGCAAATTACAGAGTTGCTTTGAATTTATTAAAAAAAAACGTTATGAAAACAAAAAAAGGGTTCCATTAAATCATGTTATGTCACTTTTTGAGCTACAGTCGATTCAAAAAGAAAGTTATACACAACTCAGGCATTTTCTAGACACATTCCAAACACATATTGGTGCCTTAACGGCAGTAGGGTTATCAGAGAAAGCAATTTTAGATTTATTCTTGATTTCACTTTTGTCCTCAAAGTTGGATAAAATCACGCTAAAGCAGTGGGAATCAAAGGTTTCAGAGAAACAGGATTTACCCACTTATGAATTCTTCTGTGATTTTTTGGGACAAAGATGTAATTCTTTAGAAGCCTACAAAAGAAATGTAGCATTAGGTCAGGGTCAATCTTCTCAAGTACATTCACAGTCACATACGAAGAACCAGTCAGGCCAAATGCAGAACATTTACACAAACAAACTTGATAATAGACCACATCATTCTAATTCATTTATTGCTACACAAGCAAGTTCACAGTTAAATAAAACTTGTGTTTTTTGCTCTAAGCCTCATAAGTTTTATGCATGTGAACAATTTTTAAAAATGGCAGTCACTGATCGAGTAAATGAGGTAAAAAAATTGAAGCTTTGTTTAAATTGTCTTGCAAGTGATCATTTTTCACCTCAGTGTAAGTCTGGTTCATGTAAAAAATGTAATAAAAAACACAACAGTTTGTTACATATAGACAACTACTTTGATGAAAATAAGTCTCAAACAATAACTCACACATGTCAAGAGGTTGTTCAGACAAAAGATTCAGCCATTCCTTTAGAACATTCACAACTTGCAAATAATAATAACTTGCCTCAAACTTCTCATACATTACATTCCCAGTTAAATGAATTCGTGTCAAATTTCGGCTCATCACAAATTTTATTGGGCACTGTTTCTAATGAAAATGGTGTCACTGTCAAATGTAGAGTGTTATTGGATTCTGGATCTCAGTGTAATTTCGTCACACAAGAAATGTGCACTCTGTTAAAATTAATCCCGAAATTAGAAAAGATGACAATTAAAGGAGTCAATAATTCAATCACTCATACTTCCAAGTCAGTAAAAATCACCGTGTCTTCTCTCTTCAATTCATTTACAACTAGGCTCAACTTTCTAGTTCTGCCAAAAATTACAGAATGTTTACCTGTTGTTAGTGTAAATGTACTTCATTTTAAAATGCCACAAAATCTGAACTTAGCAGATCCACAGTTTAACATATCACACAAAATTGATATGTTGATTGGTGCTGAAATGTATTTCGATCTTTTATTAAGTGGTTACATTAAATTACATAAAAATGGACCATCAATTCAAAATACAAAATTAGGTTGGGTAGTAGCCGGAAGGCTCAATTCCAATCAATCTGTCAAAACCTCACAATGTAATTTAATTACCGATGAGCAATTAAATAATTACCTACGAAAATTTTGGGAGTTAGAAGAAGTTTTTCAAAAAAGTCCAATGACAAAAGAAGAAAATGAATGTGAACTTCATTTTCAACACAATTTTTCGCGCAATCAACATGGCAGGTTCGTAGTAAGACTTCCATTCAAAGATAATGTAAATTATTTGTCACACTCAAAAGAAATGGCGTTAAAAAGATATTATAATTTAGAAAAAAGGTTTAAAAACAATCTTGAATTTAAAACAGAATATTCCAAGTTCATGAAGGAATATCTTGAATTAGGCCACATGTCTTTGGTAACTAATGACGATAATCAGGGATATTACATGCCACATCATGCAGTATATAAGATGGATAGTCTTACTACAAAACTGAGAGTTGTTCTAGACGTTTCTGCTCCCACAGCCTCTGGAATTTCATTAAATGATATTTTAATGAAAGGTCCAGTAGTACAAAGAGAAATTTTTGAAATTATTACATGTTTTCGCTTTCATAATGTGGCATTTACTGCAGATGTCGCAAAGATGTATAGACAAGTGAATGTACATGAAAAAGATAGACATTTCCAGAAAATACTATGGAGAGACAATGTTGATAAGCCAATCCAGACCTACATGCTAAATACTGTCACTTACGGAATCACATCTGCTCCGTTTCTCGCCACTAGGTGTTTAAAACAGTTATCATTGGAACATCAGACAAATTTTCCAAATGCATCAAATTCAATAAAAGACGATTTTTATGTAGATGATTTGTTAACTGGTGCACCTAATGAAGAAGATGCAACAACTCTCTACAAAGAAATCATTCACATTTTAAACAGTTCTTGTTTTGAATTAAGAAAGTGGCGATCCAGTCATCCAAACATATTTTCTTGTATACACTCCACCATTGATAAATATATAATGCCACAAGATAAATTGGAAAATTCTAAAGTTCTTGGAATGATTTGGGACTCAAATAAAGATAATTTTAAGTTCTACATTAATCATGACCCTGATAAAATATATACAAAAAGAATTATACTTTCAAATATATCACAGATATATGACCCATTAGGACTTTTAGGACCTGTGGTTACCATTGCCAAACTTATTCTTCAGAAACTTTGGAGTTTAAAAATAGACTGGGATGAAAATCTTCCACAGGAAGAATATCATCAGTGGTATATTCTATCAAGACAGTTAAATAGTTTAAACAATCTCACAATACCTAGAAGAATCACAGGTTGGTCAGAATGCACAGAATTGCAAATTCATGGTTTTTGTGATGCTAGTGAACGAGCATACGGAGCCTGTATTTATTTAAGAAGTACAAATTTACAGGGAAATCAACATTCTGCGCAACTTTTATATTCAAAAGGGCGAGTCGCCCCAATTAAGTCGATTTCATTGCCTAGGCTCGAGTTATGTGCAGCAGTTTTACTGTCACAGTTAGTTGAACTGAAAAAGTGTATAAAATTTAAGATTAATTCATTTCATTATTGGACAGATTCTACCATAGTTCTTAGTTGGATAGCAGCTACGCCACAAACATGGAAAACTTTCGTGGCAAACAGGGTGGCAGAAATTCAAACTAACACAAACATTTACGACTGGTCACATGTAAGCAGCAAAGAAAATTCTGCAGATGCTATTTCAAGAGGATCATTACCAGAACAATTTCTCAAACACACATTGTGGTGGTACGGTCCTCCTTGGTTGCAGCAGGATGCTTTATATTGGCCAAAAGGTAAGGCCCATTCAATAGAAACCAAAGAAGAAAAGAGAACAATCAAAGTCCTTTCTCATCTAACAACTGATTTGGAAATTACAAAATTTAATATTTTTGAGAAGTATTCTACACTAAGCAAACTTAAACGTGTCACCGCATATCTGTTGCGTTTTAAAAGTAAACACAAGGGTCACCTAAGCGCAACTGAACTTCACAATTCTCTTATGACATTGATAAAAATCACTCAAGCACAGTCGTTTCCAGAAGAACTTAAGTCTTTACAGAAAAAGAAACCATTACACGTTAAAAGTAAATTATTACCATTATCCTGCTTTTTAGATAATCATGATATAATTAGAGTTGGAGGACGATTAAAAAATGCAACAATTCCATTTAATCAAAAACATCCTATTCTCCTTCCATCATCTCACAAATTAACAGAATTAATAATTCGTAATGAACATATTTCCTTATTACATGCTGGTCATCAAACAGTACTTGCATCACTTAGATCAAAATATTGGCCTCTTTCAGCAAGAAATGCCATACGAAAAGTTATACACAAATGTCTGATCTGTTCAAGATTAAAGCCAATTACGCAAGTTCCAGTAATGGGAGATTTACCCCAATACAGAGTCAACCAATATCGTCCATTTTTAAAGGTAGGCAGGTCCAGTTTCAATTCGAGAAAGTCGTAGACGTGGAAGAGTTAATACATACTTGTGCTATATAGTAATATTTGTTTGCCTATCTACCAAGGCAGTTCACATGGAACTTGTTTCTGGCCTAACAACTGAAGCATTTTTGTCATCTCTAAAACGTTTTATGGCTCGGCGTGGAAAATGCACAGACATTTTTTCTGACAATGCTACCAACTTCGTCAAGGCTAATAGAACGTTAAAAGAACTAAGTCTTCTGTCTTCAGAACAACATTGGAATAAAATTACAGACTATTCATCAAATAACACCATAACTTGGCACTTTATTCCACCAAGATCCCCAACGTTTGGGGGATTGTGGGAGGCGACCGTAAAGTCATTAAAGCACCATTTAAGACGAATCACAGCAAATGCAGTTTTTACTTACGAAGAGTACCTTACATTTTTAATTCAATCAGAAGGGATCTTAAACTCCAGGCCACTCACTCCTTTGTCCGAGAACCCTACCGATTTTCAAGTTCTTACTCCAGCACATTTCCTAATTGGGGAGATTCTTACAAGCAGTCCAGAGCCCAATTACAAAGATGTCCCAATCAATCGTTTAGATTGCTGGAACCACATCCAATATCTCTACCAACATCTGTGGAGAAGATGGTCTTCTGAATATCTCACTCATCTTCAAAATCGATCCAAGTGGAAATCCCAAAAGCCAAATCTTCAACGAAATCAACTTGTTCTCGTAAAGGAAGATAATCTCCCTCCTCTCCATTGGAAAATGGGTAGAATTGTAGATTTGCATCCAGGCACTGACAAGATAGTTCGAGTCGTTTCAGTTAAAACTGCAGATGGACTTTACAAACGTGCAGTTAACAAAGTGTGTCTATTGCCTATCGACCCTTCTTAATATTTTTGTTATTAAAATATTTAACGCTTTTATATCTCAAGACACTTTATGTAAAATAATGTATTATTTTGTTTTCTTTTGTAACTCTTCAAATGTTTTTTGTTATTTTGAAGTATTGAAAGTTAATTCTTTCAAGGCGGGCAGTATGTTGCAGATTTGTTGTGTTCCTTTTACCCATATACTTGTTCCGCCACTGAACATAGAGATTGTCATTGATATACATTTATTACTTTTTGTCAAATAAACATCAAATACAAAGTACAATATTATTTCTCCCTTTTTCAATATACAGTCCATTCGAAACAACAATTTAGGTTGAAACACATTCAACCAGGTACAAAATCTAAAAATTTATATTTTAACGGTAAAAATTATATTCCTTTTATTGCAAGAGTAACTATTGATTCTGCTCGTGCAAAAAGATACTTTACTCTTGAGCCTCATATGAGTTTAGGATAGTTTCTATAAGAATGGCAGGGGTACAAAATCTAAAAATTTATATTTTAAAGATACAAATCATGTTTCTATTATTGCAGAAGTAACGATTGATTCTGCTCGTGCAGAAGAATACTTTACTCTTGAGTCTAATATGAATGTAGGATAGTTTCTATAGGCACGGCAGGGGTACAAATTCTAAAAATTTAAATTTTAACGGTACAAATTATCTTTGTTTTATTGCAGAAGTAACTATTGATTCTGCTTATGCAAAAGGATACTTTACTCTTGAGCCTAATAATATGAATTTAGGATAGTTTCTATAGGAACGGCAGGGGTACAAATTCTAAAAATTTTAACGGTACAAATTATGATGTTTTTTATGCAAAAATAAAAATAAATTCTGTTTATGCAAAAGTCACTTTTTCTTGAGTA